>JAVXUO010000045.1:0-208374 GCA_033065855.1 Escallonia rubra
ATCCGAACTGCTCAAACCGACCAAACCGAACCAATCCAATCCGAACCGTCCAAAGATTTTAATGGTTTGGTTTCACATTTCTCAAACCGACCTTGGTTCGGTTTGGTTCACGGTTCACATTTTCTAAACCGATTCTAAACCGAACCGAACTGACCTATGATATGTTACTCTACTTTTAGTAACATTCATTGACAATTTCACATATACGGTAGTAATGAAGTCCATATATACAAATCTTGAAAGTTATAAGAAAAAAAAATAACGAGAACACTTATAACACAAAATTTTTGTGACCAATGAATGTTTAATATTTTCTCATTCTTTCTCATACATCGAGGATCACTTATATATCGAATTTAACAAGGTTATATGCAATTTAAAAAACATATAACTTGAATTTTTAATTACTGTTAGATCCAATAGTAGTTTGCAAGTGAACAACGTCTTTAAATGGACGCAAACCGATCCAAACCGATCAAACCGAACCGTTTAAACCGACCAAACCGAACCGTCCAAACCGATGGTGTTTGGTTTGGTTCGGTTTACAATTTTCCAAACCGAGGGGTAACGGTTTGGTTTGCGGTTTGACCCTCAAACCGAACCAAACCGAACCGTGCTCACCCCTACCTTCAAGTGACATAAAGATGAAAAGATACGTAGAGCAAAGTACTTGTATCACATTGTGATTCTACTTTCAACGAGAGTTGAAATGAATTCAAAAAACGTGGATCAAAGTAATTTTTTGCCCTCAAAGTAACATATGTAAAAAAAATGTAGAGTGCAATTTTCAAAAGGTAAACTCAAAAAGGGAAAAAAAAACTCGAAGAGTTGAACAAATTTGTTTTTCTTTTCCAATGTTATCTGCTCATACAATAGCACAACATAGATCATGCCCCATGCCCATTGACGCCCAGCCCGGTTGGGAGGAAGGAGGGGGGAGGTTGACCCTCGACTCTCAGGGGTTAATACCGAAGGTTGCAAGCCTAATTAATTGAGTTTCAAACTCGACGTAAAAAATTTCATTACGGCCAGCACAGGGCCGGGAAAAGGTCCGTTCCGTCCCCTTCCCTAGTAAGTAGCAACATGTCCAAACCAAAGCTAACTAGACACTAGAATAGAAGAACAGATAGAAGGAAATTGAACAAACAAGGTTTGTACATTGTGTAATAAAGTTGACGGAATTACTTGCCTTCAAGCATGCATTATGGCTCAGAACTTCACATCAGTTCACTTGTATTACAGGGAAAGAAAGAAAAACTGAACTACTTGCCTTAAAGCATGCGTTATTGCTCAAACTTCACATCAGTTCACTTATATTACAGGAAAGAGAGAAAGAAATAAACTCATACTCTGTTACTTGCCTGCAAGGAAATCAGTGAAGCATACATGGCAGTTTCCAACATTAATCATTACCATCATACACCGGTAGACATTACGAGATCTTACGAGATCGATAAGCAATGGATTGCAACGATCAACTCACCTTACTTCAGGCAGTCCAGCCACTACAGCTTGGAAGCTGCTTGCTTGTCCAAAAACCATGTTAGCTCCCCTTCGGGTGAAACCATTTGAACAGGCAGCAAATCGGGACTTTGGCCGTCGCCCAGCGCTACATGCACAGGGTGGGCTTTACCAGACCCGGCCACCACAAGTGCAATATTAGCAGACGAGTTGATAACCGGAAACGTGAAAGTGATCCTTTCTGGTGGTGGTTTTGGGGAGTCCTTTACATAAGTAATCCACTGCTTGTTCTCTTCAAGATGAGGATGCCCAGGAAACAGAGAGGCCACATGTCCATCTGGGCCCATGCCCAATAACATGAGATCAAATTTTGGAAACCCATTAGCCTCTGATTGATCAATAATCTTGTTTTTAACCAAGTGCTTGACACAAGTTTCGTAATCATCAGCTGCAGCCTCGGCTGATAATGCATCATTAATAGCATAGACATTACCAGGGAGAACGGGGACCTGCCAAAGTAAAGAAATGAAAACCATCATGATTACTAGCAAGATCTTTTTCTTCATTTTATAGTCTTCATGGACTCCTATGATGCCTGCAACGTATATGTGGCAATTAAATAGCTGCCATAGTTGGTTGGGGGGGGTGGGGGGGGTGGAGGGGATGGGGATTGAGGTCCTCGCTTGGGCATCCCCTAAGACTGGTTTGCTCTGTATGAACTGCCCTGTGGTTCCTTGAGTGCCAACCGCAGAGAGGAATGCCATCAACTAGGGCGCTCTTGGCCACTACACTAACCACTCAATGGCCGGCTGCTTGGGTGGGAGGGGGATGAATTGGTGCTGCCAAGGATCAACCTGCCTGGAAGGCCATCCCAAGAAGTTGGAACTAGAAAAACTGCGACACAACCACAGGCCACAGCAATGTCCTTTATGGAAGCCAATGGATCTGTTGAAGGCGGTGCATGATATTGACATTGTTAATGTGACTCGTCTAATTCTTTTGAACTCTCTCCACGTCTTTCATCTTGTTGTCCACCGAACACCACAAGTTCCGACCACCATCACAAGTGTACAGATGTACTTGTTACAATTTAGTCTTTTCTCTGTTGCATATCAAACATCGCTCTTTCCAAGCTCCCTTTTTTGTTTTACTTCTCTATGACCATAAGCTTTGCGTGTCCACTCTATGAAAATGGTCGCCGGACTACCAACACATAGACTTACCCGATAAAGGAGAATATCAAACACAACTGACACTATAAATGGGTTGGGTGGAGACGGAGATGGGGATTTGCTAGTTAAGTGGGATAGGGAGTCATAACCCACCATCATGGGGAGCGGTCAGGGTTTCTCCCCATAGGACAGCAGACTTTTGCTAAACTCGTGAAATGCCACAATCTTCATTCTATTTCAAGTTAACCCCCGCAGAAAGCTAATCATTATTTTGAATATAATCACCACAGAATGCTCTAAATTTCAAAGTGAGAGCAGAAAGCTCTAAAATTGCATATGGGTCAGGGTTTCTCCAGATAGGACAGCAGATCTTTGCTAACACCCAGTAAAATAGCCCCTCTTCATTCTATTTCAGTTAACCAGGACGAACAGCTAACCATGTGTTGAAACATGTTACGGAGGAGGTTTTCATTATAATTGCCACCAAACTGTTAATGGAACCATGGACAATAAATTTGAAAGTCTGCTTTCCTCATCGAAGAGCTGCTAGGCAATTTCCATATAAGCAGCTAGGAGTATGTGGCATAACATAGTCATAAACAAAAACAATAATATGCGGAACATAATTGCCATAAAGATGATACTAATCCGCGAGGTCTATTTTAGGTGGATACAAGATCCTTCTCTTCAGCTATTGGAATAAAAAGTTTGAACTTTAATGAGTGCCAAAGTGGAATATATGCCAAGATACACAAAAAAATGGTGGAAGATTGTTCCCATCCATGTGAAGCCTATAATGACTTTGCATGCCACTGCCACCTACAAAGCTGAGACTCTAAATCTGAAAGGTAGGCCCCGTTTGACGCTCATTATTTTTCCAGTTTTGGAAATTGAAAAAAAAAAGCGCATTTGGTAACTATTTTTTTTTCCTTCTCCAATTTTAAAAACCAAATTTTAAATTGAAGAAGAAAAAAAACTCCAAAAATGAGTTTTTTTTTTTTTAGACCACCACCTCCACCCTCCCACCGCCGGCAGTTGCCGGAGGTTGCTGCCGGCGACCTCCGGCCGCGGGCAGCCACCTCCGGCGACCACCGGCCACCTCTGGCCACCACCGCCGGCGACTGCCGGCGGCCCCCACCACCGTCGGCCACCGCTACGCCCCACCACCGCCACCGCAAACCACCAAAAAAAAAAACTCAAAATAAAAACTGGATATCAAACACCCACTTATTTTTGTAAAAAAAAAAAATTTAACTGCTCTTTAAAAAAAAATTCCAAAAATTGAAAACCAAAAAAAAAGTTTTGTCAAACAGAGCCGTAGTCTTCAACCCTTGCATCTTCCTCTTCTGGGCTGAGGAAGACCAAAAACAGAAGATGAAGAACCCTAATCTTCTTTATGCACACTTCTTCTTCCATCAACTTCTTCCTATGCAATCAAAAATTGACAAGAACGACACAGATTCCCTGCCAGTGGATTGTGTCGACCGTCCCTTCGCCCGAAAGTGAAGGTTCCGTGTAACATAACCTGTTTGGCAGTTTCTCAAAACGAGTGAAAGAATGACCTAAAAAAACTGATATCTATCCAACTCTTTTAAGATATAATTAATTTGAACGCAAGCGTACAACTAGAGAGATACCAATATTGTTACTCTACTTTGATTGCCTAAAGGAACCTCCTATCTTGCCTAAATTATAGTTCTCTTAAACATACAAGGAAAACCCATTTTATCTTATTGATTGGGCTACAGGAGGTCAACATTTGACACTACGCACGTTACATTAAACAATAAGCTAAGAATAAAAAGAAAGATGATTACCCCTTAGTACAGGTTTGCTCAGTGAATTTGAACACTACGCTGGGATGAAAAAGTTAAAGGCACCTAACCGCTGAACAGGCTACTTCGGCCTAACATACTACAAAGTCAATGGTTTTGAAGAGGGTTTTGAAATTCTATTTTCCTGGCTCTTATAATCAAGCAACAGTAACAGATACATTGGCAGCATCTTCTACTTAACACGTGATTACACCCAGGACATTCTCCCAACTTCTCGTTTACCTCCTTAAATGGATACATGTTGCTTTCCATCTGTTCATTCCTTCATCTTCCACGTGTTAAGAATTTATTCCGATCTGATTAGATCCACAGGCCTTTTAGGCAAAGAGGCAGCCTCCGGATAACCCCACCCTTCCATATGCTCGCCCATGGAAAGTTTTGGATGGATTCGCTGCCTGCTCTCTACAAGGAACTCACTGACGATATCCCACTGTGGATGCCACTTCATCTCGAAGCATCCTAGTGCCCTAACCAACAAGTTTGCAGCTTCTACACCTACCATCTTCAGTTGACAAAAGTGACGCCCGCATTTTACTGCCACGCACCAGCCCAGAATCTGAATTTTGTCCCAGAATAGTTTGATTATGTTTCTTCACCTTTCTCTAAGACTCTTCCAAGATTTTTTTTTAGTAGTTTGGATTGACAGTACTGCGATCCCAGTCTAGTACGTTGAACTCAATGGGGTATGATTCGGTCCTCCCAATATCAGCCAGTTTCTTTGCCAAGACAAACTACGGGTAGAACTATATGGTCACATTAATGAGAATGGTCCTAAGGACGAGTGCCACATGAAGCTCTACTAATGCCAATTCTGAAAGAAAAAAAAAAGATAGTGCACGTCTGTAACCGAAATAGGATCAAACAAAATTGGCAATCTTTCACCTCATCTTACATTGTACTATCAAATCTTCTTCTCTTCTGCAAAGGTGTATGCCACGAACATCACAAAAAAGAAAAAGAAAAAAACTCAAGAGAAATGATCAACCACTCCTAACTAACTGAAGATTAACCAAAAGACCTTGACCCAATACCTATCCCCGCCCACACCACCTTAAAAAAAAAAGATGGCAAAACCATAAATTTTTGTTGTTCTTAGCATGCGCTAGCATTACGCCTCCAAAAGTCTACTAGGTCTCTCAAGTATGGTTGAGTGTTGTTTCTTCTAAACGGATACCCACTTGGCTAACCTATTTAGCAATTTTCATAAGTTTGCATCGAGTATCTCCATGCTTTGAGTTTGAATCTGCGCCTGCGCAGCAATTGGATTTGAGCTTGTTATGAACCAACAATCCATCTTCTCCGAGACAGTATGATCGTAGCATTAGTACACACAGTGAGACTTAAACTAAATGCAAAAACTAGAGCAGCAAAAGATAACCAACTGTCTGAGTTAGGCTGTTAGCATCACAAGCATGGTATAATCTTAGGACATACCTTGGACAGCAAACCCTCATAAGCGAGCAAATAGTTGCTATCTGGATGATCCTTCGGAACCACTCTCTCGTCCACCCAAAACACGTGCCATTTCGACCACTCCACCGAGCCAATATATGGCGGTTCGACCAACTTCCTGAAATTTTAAAGTCAAATAGCAACAGTGTCCCCCTTTGACTCTCCCAATTTCTAAGATAAGAATTTGGAGCATTTAACACTAAATTGCACTCAACTTGTGATCAAAGATCAAAACAATAAGTCAATATATACATAACTTGGTTACCTAAGTGACTTGATGAGAGAACCTCCGGACAGAACAACGGTGAAGGCGCCTCTCTCCTTGGCATACTTTTCCGATAACTCCGCCGTGTATTTCGCCAGCGACACCGACAGATCTTCTTCGGTATCGTACACCTGCACGTTCCCTTTCCCTTTCTCGGTTGCCATCTCAGCCGCAGCTGCTTTTATTTTGTGCGTGTGCTTGTTGCCGCTCGGAGATGCAATTGGCCGGATCGAGCGTAAAATTGGGGATTGCCCTGCCGGTCGCAAGGTCAACCGGAGATTGGGCGGCGGCGACGATTGCCGTGGGGAGCGGGATCTAGTGGCGAGTGAGCATATGGTAGCGGCGAAAGAGTATGACGAAGCCGTCATGTGAGTTTTCGTTAGTGTTAAAGCTTTTAGGCACATTTTTTGGGGTTTTAATTTGGTGAGCTGGCGTTACCTACGAAGTAAGTGGCACGTGGCCACGTCACCAAGCAGCTTGAAAAGAGACTAAACGCAGCGTTTTATCTCAAACGATAAAACGGACTGATTTTTTTCTTTTTACTTCAAAAACATTAATTTTGGTTCTTCTCTGTGCAATCAAGACCTAGATTCGAGTTCACGCCCAACCTATTATAAATTATAAATTCTTGTCAGGGTTTTACCGGAAAGAGAGGGGAAAAAAGTTATCCAATTGAATTAAAGAAGGAAAAAATGAATTAATCCCACTTGAATTTTGTAACGTAGAAAGTCGGACGTGTTGTCCTGGCACATTAACAAAAGAAAGTGTCTTCTATTCTTTAGGTAATAGAGGCCCTCCCTTGACCAAATAATGTGCTTCCTCTAATCTACAGCATCACGGTGATGTGGTTACTTCTCGTCCGTGGAATCCTTATTGACAGTTGAGATTGCAATTGTGACGCTTCTGTTGTAACCCAACTACAATAAACAATCCTTATACAAGGCAAGGCAACATGTTATGTAGCGGTTCATTTGTTATAATTTATGTATTAGAATTGTAAGAACAGTTATGTGATATGCTAGCATAAGCATCACACAAGCCATTGTTTGTGGTTGTATATGGGACGAAGACAGGGAGAGAGAAAATGGGCAACTGCGGAATAAGTTTAAATTCCTTGATCCTTCACTTTTGAGTTAATATTGACGCAATTATGCTTGGGAAGAATTCATTGATCAAAAAACTTGGATCAGCACATGAGGTGAAGAAGCACATCTATCTAATTACAGTCGTAGATCGTCTTGAAGGATGTAATAAGGATAAATTTAAAGACTTCGCTAAAAAGATGATCGGTTGCAGCATACAGTTGATTTATTATTTTTAGGGGACATAAAGTGGATGAAGATAGCAAGAATGACAGTTTTCTCGGTGTATTATCAGGTATCATGTCGTTGAGGATAATGCATGTTGACAATGGATATCCATTGGTCGGTGTGTTTAGAACTCGTGGCTATTCCCCTGAGACAATGTACAAAGCCGACATGGAATTAGCACCAAAGTGAAGATCAAGGTAAGAGTCTCATATGATTACCTTATTAGATGGTGTATACATTGCTTTTTTATTTCGTGGAATCACCACTTTGGATCATGCACCGATGAAAGTAGAAGGTGAAGTGAAAAAAATGCTAAAAAAGAAGAAGGAAAAATTGCAAATGAAAGTTCAAATCTAGGCAACCCCAAGCATAGCCTAATGACCATTTTAGAGTGTGGGCTAGGTTTGAATAGTGGCTCTTATTATTTACTTCAATTTGAACTTTGAACCCAAATGAAGCTCTGTGCAGGGAATTCGAGTCAGGCTTGGGTGCCTTAGGCTCACCCATGCCCAATCCTATTGACACGCCTAGTGTCACAACATTCGACAATTCCAAGAGTGCAGCATGGTTGTGCAGGACCTCCTAGGTTTAAATAGTGGTCCACATTAGAATTTCCTTTGAAAAAACCTCAATAGGAAGATGGGAGGTACTTGAAGCTTAAGAGATGGAGGCTGAGAGATCTGGTAATCACGGTAATACCAAGTTCGTATTAACACCATGACACAATTATTGCCATAAAATTGTTTGCAATCACAATTAAATCCGGACCAGAAATTCCTGTTAAATCCAAATGAAATCACTGTTACCCTTTTCCCCACCCTTATAACACCAAAATCTCATTCTTTGTAAGCGTTGCCTCATGAATAGGCACACAGACGGAAGCCATTGAACAACTTATAGACATAAATCATAAACTAGAAGACCCAAATCCATTACCATGAAGCATGCGAAAGCAGCTTAGACCACTCGGCCAACGCTATCGGTGTCGAGCTTGAAATTCACAGCACTAGGATTCACGGTCGACTTAAATGAAAGTTGGAGGGAGGACTCAACCGACAGATAACTAAAAGTAAACTGAAAAATAATTAGATGAATAATTGAACTGACTCAGAGTAAAGAGTAAACGACTTGATTGCTAAAATAATTGTTCAGACCATTGAAGTGAATCACCTGTCACCATGTTTCTCTCTATACCGGTACCCATGCAGAAAAGAACCGAAAATTGCTTTAGTCAAGTTTGACATGACAACGTCTCAATGGAAGCTAGTGATTTATTTATTTTTACGGTGCACAACATATAGAACTCTCCCTAAGAATATCCAAATATGCACATGCATTAGGCTATTCTAAAATGTTCTACAATGTACAAGACAAGGGCAGACAATAGCTAGAGAAGTATGAAACTTTTTGGAGCCTGTATCAGTAAAATGTCACGTTAGTGTAAAGCGTCTGGTAAACACCAGCATGTCGTACCCTCTAAAATGTGAGAAAAATTTCAACCGCATCACCACCGTTGACGTTGTATCACCGCTCGAAATCATATTGTAGCAATTAGCCACTTTAGTGTCTTCGTCACCGTCATGGATCTTCACCAGCATCCACGACAACAATGTAGGTGTAGGACAATACGCAGCTTAATCTTTTGCCGCCATAGACGTCGCCCATATCTTACGGCCTAAAGGATCTTCCCTCGATCACTAGATTCAACCCACTCTCCTTTTTGCCTCTATTACAATCATCATCTCACAAAAATCGACCACAACCAACAAATTAAGTACATACATAACTCAAACTAGCGACAAGGTTCAACAAGGGCAAGGACAAATAGAGGGTTGGGGATGTTTGTCTTTAGTTAGGCTTCACTGAGGTAAGGATCCGTCGGCGGGGACGGGATCCATCGACGGTTGAATCCATGGATGATGTTTATCTTCACTGTCTAATTCAAGATCTAGAACAAGGCAATGTGAGGGCCTTGTGTGAATTTTCACGGTGACAACAATGTTGACGTGGATCACTGCAAGTGGCGATTTCATGGAATTTGACTGGTGTACAATAACATGATATTACTATTGTAGCTAAGTTTTTTATTTTTATTTTTATTTTTAAATCTGGATCAGTATGCTTCGCGATGAAATTACTGAAATTCTTCGGTTCAAGTGTTATAAGTTGTCACGCCAGGGTTATAAATGTAATTATAACTCTTAACCCTAGTATCATCCGAACTATAAATAACAGCATCACGTACGGTGAGGCTTACGCCTAGCCAAAATGCAGATCTTCGTGAAAACCCTAACTGGGAAGACCATCACGCTCGAGGTCGAATCCAGCGATACTATAGACAACGTCAAGGCCAAGATCCAGGACAAAGAAGGTACCACTCACAATCGATTTCCTCTGTTTGATTTGATATGTTCTGCTATCATCTTTTGTGCTATGTTCTACTATCATCTTTTGTAATCCGATTTGCGATTTTTTGCAATTAATATGCCGTATATTTAATCAATTCTTCAATCGGGTATGCAATTTTTTGTGAGGTTTCGTGTCATCCGATTTGCTATGCCTTCATGATTATGTGACTGTCCATAGGTATTCCGCCGGACCAGCAGCGCCTCATATTCGCTGGGAAACAGCTGGAAGATGGCCGCACGCTGGCAGACTACAACATCCAGAAAGGTTCTTTTTTATTATGTTTATGAACTATCTATGTAAACTTTTTTCGTTACCAACACAGTTAATGTTTGGTTTGTTGATTTGTATGTGTAGAATCGACTCTTCATCTTGTGCTGAGGCTCCGTGGGGGTATCATTGAGCCATCTTTGATGGCGTTGGCTCGCAAATACAATCAGGAGAAGATGATCTGCCGCAAGTGAGTTCAAGCAAACATTGATCCTATAATCGTGGTGTATATTGTCATGTTATTACTTTTTTTGGTTTAAATTATAATGGTATTACTCGTGCTCGTTATTTTGATTGTCTGTTTGTTGATTTGATTGTACATCGGCATTTTTTTTAGTTTTAGAGTTAAAAAAGTCGTCTTGAACTTTTCTATTTCTTCCTTAAGATGGACAGAGACTTGTTCACTGATGTGGTTTGACGTGTAAGGAAACAGGATGAGGGTAGTATAACATTATTCATGTCAAATTGTGTGCTCACGAGGTACTTGAGAGTTTCAGCTGTGAGCTAGTTGAATGCTGTTCGACTTATAGCTTATTTTGCCTTTCCTATATTCAAGATGATGCTATGCAAGATGATGCCTTTGTTGGGATTTAAACCCCCGAAGTTACGAGGGAACTTTCACTCAGTCATTCAGACTCGATTCCCTAAAACACCCAAAATTACCTTGCTATTTTTCTCTCATTGAATAATTTGTGGTTTTTTCTCCCTCACTTGATTCTAGTATTAAGCGAAGGGTTACACCTATAGGTTCTGTATGAGAGGTTAATCCTACTCTACTAGTACCAATAGGCGGCATAGGGGAAGAAGCACTACACTCAGGAATCAACAAGACGAAAACTTTGTTATAAATTATCCCTTACTTATCAGGCTCGGGACTAATAAGAATGGTTGGGACAACAAATATCCATCTCGTTTGTATTTTGGATACCCGTATAACCGTCGAAGGCTGTTGAAGTGACTAATTCTGGGAAATTAGGAGGCGTTGAGAACAAAGAAATTGTTGGAGTTATCATTTCTATCTAGTACCAATACCCTTGATGTTAAGAAAAGATCTCTTGCAGGAAGGTTGGCTAGAGATTTCTTGTAAAAACACTAGCTCTGCTTAGTTCATAATGATAATATTTAAATCTTAACACTCCACATTTAGCTTTCAATGACTAAATACTTCTCAATATTGTTGTTTGGTGTGTTGTAAACCTTTGACAAACTTCTCCTTTTATAGGAGAATAGGTGGGTGGAGATTTCTTTCGAGTCGACGATTTCACCACGTGAAACCAAAAAGCCATTAAAGGAATAGTGAGTTAGGAAGAAATTAGTCTACCACCTAAACTAGCTTGGTTAGAATTTGTGTATACTTCCCTCAATTCATGGGATTGGTTTTTCATCCTGTAAAACCTCCTTGTAATCTTTGGTCAAGATTATTAGCTATCTGCTCATGTGAGAATTTAAGGACAATATCCAACAATTCTCCACCTTGTCTTTAATAAGGAGGAGGTTTTACATGAATGGGAAACCAATCCCATGAATTGAGAGAAGTACAAACAAATTCTAACCTAGCTAGTTTAGGTGGTAGACAATTTTTTTCCTAGTTCACTATTCCTTTAATGGCTTTTTGGGTTATGCATGGTTGAATGGTTGATTTGGATGAAATATCCACCTACCTCTTCTACAAAAGGAGAAGTTTGCTAAAAGTTTATAACACACCAATACTGAGAAGCATTTAGCCATTGATACACCGTAAGTTAGCTACTGAGAGTTAAAACGAGTGTTAGGTATTTAGAGCTTATGATTGTAGCTCAAATGCTAGAGTGTGAAGTGCTTTTGTAGTAGCACTAGTGTATGAGCAAAATCACAAAGAATTTTTATTCACTGAGAGAAAAATAGTGAGTTGAGTTTGGATTTATTTGTGGGAATTGAGTCTGATGAAAGTTTCCTTGTAACTTTTTCACTTTATAGTGCAACATTCTCGCTGTCTTCCCTGTGGACGTAGGCAAGAGGCCGAACCGCGTTAAATATCCATGTCCCTATTTTTGTGTGTGACAATTTTTGCATTCTCTCTTTTTCTTCTTGTGCTAGTTGCACCTGTTTAAATGCCAACAACCTTTAGCATGGTATAAGGTTGATATGGTAATAGATGGAAGTTTTAGCGGTCTTTCTTGGAAGTTGTACCAAGTTTGAGGTACGGTAATCTTGAAAAGGGTCTTAACTGTCATTATTGCTTAGTTGTTGGGAGGGGGGGAACATTGTCTTATCAGCTATAAATTGCTTATGCTTTAAGTGTCTCCCACCTTCCCATTGAGGTTTTTTTTAAAGGAAACTCAAACGTTGTCCTTGTACTAATAGTTAATTGTTGCAATAGGCCCTAAAAAACTTCATTAAGCAGAGCAAGTCCTTCATTGCCAAACCAATCCCCCCATCCAAATTTGTTTCTTTCCCCCTGTTAAAGGGTTTCTTAGCCAGGTGAAAAATGTCAGTTTTATCCCAGACAACAACTCTCTCATCTCATCTCTTCCTCTTTTGGGATCAAAAATCTTATTTACAACCACACGTTCCCTCCAGAACTCAATTAATGAGACCACCATCATACCATTGACAAGCTACGACTGTTGTTTCATAATATTTTCATAAGAACCTGTGTATGTATCGTGTATATAGTGTATTTAGAGTATGTATTTGGCATCAAGTCGTCTGAAGCCTTGGTTGTTAATTCTATGGCTTGTATGTGTAGGAAAAGGTTATATCTGGCTCATTTTTTGAGAACAGGTCCCGTGGAAGGACCAAATGTAGCCTTCCTTTCATAAAATGGATGATATAAAGTGAAAACAGTGACAAGGGCTTACCCTCCCACAAAGCAACAAGTGAATAACTTTTGTATTTTATTTGGTGTGAATTAGTAAGAAAATATAACTCTAGCACCCCCATTCCCCCTGAAACCTGGATGTGAACAAAATCTTCCTGACTTTATATTCCATTTGGTGTGGAATGATTTAGAAAATGCAGTGCTAGCACCTGCGGTTATTCGCAAGCCAGAATAACACCCGACACAAGATGCATACTCCCCTATGTGAAACATTCACATCTTTGTTGGAGCTTTCTGTAGTAGTCATGGCTACACTTCTCGCACAAGCCCAGCCCAGGCCCCGTCCCCTGTTGAAAACAGTGAGTAAATTTTTTCCGACCTTAGGTTCTAATTCCTCAGAGCGCCCAAAGCAGACTGGATAGAGTTGTCATCTTTTATTTGCCTGCCTTTGGGTGGTTTATTATTACCTTGCTGCCTTTGTTGCAAAGGTCCGGACTTCTCCCATGGCATAGTTCTCATTGTTGAACTTTTCATAATGTAAGAATGATGGTTGTTCCTTTACTCGAAAGACTGTCTCGATGTGTTAAGGTTGGCTCCAGAAGTAGAGCAAGTGGATTTAAGTTCTTCGATTGCTTGCTTCCGTCATATTGTCCGAAAATGCAACTACTTCGTGACATTCTATAATGTTTGATTTTTTGCAGGTGTTATGCTCGTCTGCACCCTCGTGCTGTTAACTGCAGGAAGAAGAAGTGTGGACACAGCAACCAGGCACGTTACTGTGGTGTACTCTTTCCGCTAAAAAATTATGAATCTGTCTTGACATGTTGTACTGATGAATCCTTATTTGGCAAATTTAATTGCAGCTGAGGCCGAAGAAGAAGATCAAGTAGAGAGCTGGCATCCCGAAATGTTGCTTTGAAACTTTTTTGGGACTCTTTCTACTTAGACTTATGGGATTGTTAGCTGCCTGTGTTAGGCTTTGCTTGGAGATTTGGCTTCTTTTATTTTGCTGAGTATTGACAACAGCCTAAATCCTTGTTGCTTATTTAAATTTCGGATCCTTAATCATGGTCTTCTTTTTCTTTGTTTTGGCAAATGACTAAATCCAAAAGAGAAAACCTTTGTCGAAATGAAGTCGAAGTAAGCACACCAAAAGCATATTACAGCACATAACCTCCATCTTTTTTTTTTTTTTGGGTTAATAAGAGAATAGCATTGATAATTAAAAGGTTACAGAATTGCCCAACGGCGAGTAAAGGTCACGACATTCCCGTGACTCTGTGTATACACGACCACAAAGGTCAGAAACTAACAACAAATTTATAAACTCAAAACCGATTACAATTAAATTAAAGCAGATCATATCTTACACTTTAGATTAACTTAAAGTAATAAGCCTAAGTCTAAAGGTTAAAAACACACAACGTATACTAAAAAGAAAAAACTATAAATTTAAACGACACAAAAAGTACAATGAGGAGCCAACAGGAGCCGACGAAAATCACAGATGTACTCGGCAATCAACGGGATCACAATGCAAATATAAGAGGCAGGAAACCTTGCATGGTTCACAATATTTCACCAGCGACTTCCCTCCAAAACACGGCATCCATCAGCCGGGCATCAAGCCAACAATCACAAACAAGGCTTCAACTAGACTGTAACTGACTCCATTCCCCCCTTCCCCTTCCCCCCCCCCCCCCCCCCCCCACCTTACCCCACGCCCAAACCCCTAGAGTAGATTACCCTGCAAAACCCTCCCCCCCTCCCCTCCCTAGGGCCTCAACCCCCCCTTCCCCACCCCCCACCCCAACACGCCTAAGACCCCCAAAACCCACCCGAGGCCCCAACCCCCCCCCCCCCCCCACCACAGGACATCACAGCGTACTACACCAAAACCCTAGACACTGTGCATGGAAGCCAAAACAAACACCCTACAGCCAACTAAAAAGCCCTGATTACTGCCGGCAAAATTCCGGCCGCCGCCGGTGGTATTTCGGTCGCTGCCGGTAGGATTCCGGCCACTCAAATCCGGCCACTTCCGCAATAAAAGATCTAACCCTAGCAAAGCCAAACCTCCATCTTTGAGTCCACCTCATGGGCTGAACACGAACCAATTGAAGAAATTAACTCTTGTAAAAGAGACCACGAATCAGGAAACATTAGAATTACAATCAGGAAGTATCAATTCAACCATCATTAGCTGTTTTAACATTTGGAATTTGCAGTTGAAAAGCGGGAAGCGATATCAATGTATTTTTTTTAGCATCTTTTTGCAGGCGACTCGTATCTCCTGGCACTCACTGAAGTTCAATTTCCTGCTCTGTTTTCCGTTTTCAACTTCCCACATACACAAGGGGGAAATTTGCAAAGATAAACCCAGGGGGTGAGCCTTTAGTGTTGACATATCACCTCGCCACACAACTGCTAGATCAGTTGCATTGGTATCAACCATCTGAAGCCGTTCTCGGCAATCCCCTCCCGTCATTATACTGTTTTTCCAAACTTCATCTGCAATTGATACGGAGGCAAATGATAAAAGGCAAAACATTGATGGAATACAAGAAGGGATCAAGATCCTCTGCTATACAGCAGAGGTGCTGTACCCACAAAATGTCGCTAAATCTTTTTTAGCGACAAAAAATTGTCACTATAAATTTCAGTAACAGCGACAAAACACTTTAAATGACAATATTTTGTCGCTAAATGCTGTACAACACCTTTACTGTACAGCAGATGATCTTGATCCTGCAAGAAGATACCTTGTTTGGAAAATGTTCTGGATCATCCTGCGTGGAGAATCACGTGCTGCATATTCTAACTGAAGCAACTCATCTGCACTGAGACGCCAACCAAGAGCACCCAAATTCTCCTCAGCTTGTTTGAGTGTCTTAACTCCAGGTATTGGAATAGTGCCCTTGCAGATGCACCAATTTATAGCGACCTGCCGATATTGTTTCAATTAGATGGAAAGGCATGGTATAACAAAATCACTGCTATGTCCAGGAGTGTTTAGATATATCAACAATATTACGTACGTAGAGATACACCTTCCGAAAATTTCAAGCTTTTTCACTAGTCATGGTTCTTGAATATGATTTGAACCTGAACTCATGCTTCGTTCTCCAGGAGTGATTAAGAGCTTTCTTTAGAATTGTGAAAAATATCTCCTGAAGCAATTAGTGGGGAGACACAAAGAAGTACCTGTGGTATGGTCTTGCTTCTTTTCTCTGCAATTTCTGCTAGTGAACTCAACAAAGGCTCCAGTCCCGGAATTATCTGCCCGAATAGTAAGCCTCTGATAGATGGCTGGAGAATTATTGTACGAGAGAGGAACGTGGCTTCGAGGTAATAAATATGATCATTCATTTTTTGGAGTGCTTGAAAGGATGCAAAGTTGAAAGTTCCTGTACCGTGGCCCACGTGGGAGATTCGAAGGTGTATATTTTCCAGTAAGCATTCCAAGTCCAAGAGGACTGTATGAAATCAAGCGGATACCCAGAGAATCACATATATTCTTGATCTCCATCTGATCTTCTCCAAAGCTCAGTAATGAAAATTGCACCTAAAGTTGGTAGGCATGTAGTTTTAGTTGACAGAAGTGGCTATTCATGAGTCTTATGAATGGTTGAGTTGCATAAAATGAGCAAATTTGCATGTCTAGACCAAAGTTGTGCTTGTACTTGGCTAAAGTATGAGATTGACCCATCCATCAGAATTCAGAAGTAATGGTTTATCTCATCTACTTTTCAGCAATAAGAAACTGCTACCCTGCTTGACAATTAAGGCCAAAGACCATGTGGGGGACTCTTTTCCTGTTGATATCTAACGCCTAGCACCATGTTTAAGTAGGTAGGCACACAAAAGAAGCACTGCATTGTCATGTGAGAATAGAAAAACTGCAAATCTTTACGCAATAGTATAATATCGTACCTGAGCAGAGCATAGGGGTACTCCCCGGGCTTTAAGGTATTCATATATCTTCAGAAGCTGCTTTGGTCCATAGTTGCTCACTCCAACACCTCGAACTAAACCCTGCGTGTCACCCACCATATTAGTTATTTTGGACACTGATCTTGCAGTTGTGGTGAGGTGGCATGTCAACAGGATGCGGGAACCAAATTTTTTTTTTTCCAGCAGATGTTCCTCTTCCATTTGAAGACATAAAGTAAACCTGTTGTTTATACTTGATATTGTTACGAGAAGAGAACTAAGAATTCAAGTGATTGCAGGCATGCAGAAGTGGTCATAATCGCTAAGAGGTATCAGACAGACCAGTCAATACGAGGACCAAGTGCAATTGTAGTCTACAACTTATTAAGCCAAGGAAAAGAACAGTTGATATGCCATATAATAATCACGTTTTATCTGGAAAAAAGAAATTGGTAACCTTCTCGTACATTGCCACTAAACCACCCCAAAGAGCTTGCTCCTGCAGAGGAGCATAGTTTGCAGTTGACCAATGTAATTGTCCTATTCCGATTTGCTCAATTTGCATTCTATCCAATGAAGACCTGAAACATTGTTCTGGATCAAACTCTCAGTCTATGACAACAGAAACAACTATGTTCGAAATATTCTCTCGCCTGTTCTGCTTCATTCATTAGTTGACCAACATGTCCCAGCAGTGGTAATAAAATCAACACTTGTGTCCAATCGCACACGTTAGAAAAGCTTCCCAAGTCTATTAAATAGTCAAAAAGACACTACCTGTTTGTTCTTCATTCCCTTTTGCTTACTAGTAGGTACAAGATACTAATAGAAAAATGTAAGCTACCATAATCCAAAATGTCACTAGCAGATAATTTTAGCAGATAGATTTCAGTGAAAGCTCAGCCAACTACCTCTACATATAAAAAAGATATCAAGAAAAGTGTAAGCAAGAAAGAGTATACTTGCAAGCATTCACAAACTGTCCAGGTGTGAGGCGCCATGGATATGCAGCAAACTTTGTGGCAATAACAATGTTGTTCTGCACCTGCTTTGGTCCTAAAACGCAGTCAACTTAACATTTAGCAAACTTAATTGCGTAGAACAGAATGAATGACAATATCTCTTGGGGATACAGGCAAATAATGCGAGGGTTTACGAAGAAACGAAAAAGAGTGTTCCTGGATTAAATCCAAATTTTACATTACAAACAACAGAATACTGCACTTGGCAGTGATCAAATTTGGTACACCTGCTTTTCCGACTGGATAACTAATCAACTAAACTAGGCCATCTTAACAGCTCAATAGAGTGGAATTCATATGTACACAAACAAAAGGGATTCAATCTCTACTAAAACCGGATAAATGAGGATATACCTTTAAACTCACGGATGAACTGCCCAAGAAGCTTCTCACTTTGACCAACTAACCTTCCAGTACCATAAGAGTCAGCTGTATCAAAGAGATTGATACCATTCTCAACGGCTAGATTGAAAATCTGTTGTAGCTCAGCATCCATTGATTCCTGGTAACCCCACAGAAGCTGGTTGCCCCATGCCCAGGTACCGAAACCCATTGGAGATACAGTCAGTGGCCCCATTTTAACCTACCAAATCACCATTCAAACCGTGAACTTTCAGTGCGCTCATAATCTATGTACAGCCATTATGATGCGGGATATTGAAGCATTACCTTTTCCCATGGCCAGAAAGGAGGACCCAAGCGAGGGAATTTGAGGGTCTTTATGGGTGAAGATGAGAGAAGGGGGATATTTGAAGAGCCAAACAGCGCAGTGGGCGTTGAAATTGACATGGAAAAATGAATGGTTCGATGCCTCCTCTCTCTCTCCACAGGCTACAACAAGAAATTTCTTCAGAGACTCGGCCTTTCTGGGGCGAGAGGGTGAGGCTTCTACTAGTGTCACTGTCATTTGAGCGGCATTTTAGTTGGATAAAATACTGTGATCTTCGGTAACTTTTCGGTCTTTTTGGGTAATTTTGTTCCATTTTTGTTATTAAAAATCTCTCGGTTTTAGTTTAAATGTGCAAATACTTCTTGAATTATTAGCGATAGCTGTGAAGTACTAGTTATAAAATGTGGAGCGAAAATATCATTTTTCAATATTGTGTTATTTTCTTTTGCACTATATTCTCCACCTTTTTTTATTTGTTTTAGCAGCATGTCCTTAATTTCAATCAACTAATTTTACTCTTTTCACGCCTCTTCTTTTCGCTTGATAGGGCTGCATCGTGAATTAATTTCAAAAATACACATGTAAGTACAATTTATTAGTGCAACTTGCTTAAATAATAGCGTATTTTTTTATTTTTAGTATATAGTAATATTTGTATAACCAACTTTCTTCCATATGATATACCCAACATATTTTAAGTCTTTATAATTATTAACCTTTGAGTAATCTTCTATTATAAATCATAAGAGAGAATATGTTGGCTAAGAAATTACATAAGTTAATTAACAAATAAAAGGGGAAAAAAATTAAAAGAAGCACGACAAATGACTAAGAAAAAGAAGCACAAGTTGTAGAGTGTCTTGCATAGTTTACGGAAAAAATTAAGATATAAGTAAGGCAAAAAATTTACTTATAAACTTTTTCTTTAGTTTTAGATCAACATTAATTTGCACTCGCTGACACTTTGAATATTATGTCAAAGTTAAAAAAAAAACTTATGAGTAATGAATTGATAGGTTCAGAAGCAATATATTTTCCCCAAATTTTCAAGATAAGAAATTATATATGCTCAAATGCAAAACAACACTGACAGCTGTGGGATTTGAACCCACGCCCTTTCGGACCAGAGCCTAAATCTGGCGCCTTAGACCACTCGGCCAAACTGTCACTTTGTTCTAACATATTTGTCTTTTGATTAGGATTCCTTCCTCCAGCGGCCGTTCAGCTTCAGTCCACTATAGATTTGCTTTCGTTATTCATTCCATGGGGTGCGATCTACACTATTGCATTTGTGTCACTTTTGCGAATTTCCAGAAAAAAATTAGTTGATGCACTATTCTATTAGACTAAAATAATAATTTTCAAACTATCGTTTCCCAAGTCAACTTAGGGAAAAAAGAAAAAAAAAAAAAGAGGAGCAAACTCAATGTTCACGTGTACTAAGATAACATTTGACATGTTTTTTTTCTTTTTCAGTTTTGTAAGCCGGAGAAAAAAATCCGTTTGACAGACAGTTTTCATTTTTTTTTTCAGTTTTTAAAAGAGGGCTATTTTTTAAAAGTCAAATTTGGAGTTTTTATTTTTGTTTTGAGATTCAACATTCAAACTTTGTTAGAAACAAAAAAAATGGGTATCATTTTAAGAAAACCCCCTCACACACATAGCTCCACCACCACCAGACACTTCCTTCCATCGGCCAAATCTGCTCATCATCACTCTATCGCCGTCGCGACCCACGAATCTGCCTCTATCGCCGTCGTCAACCTAACGCCTTCATCACCCTATCACTGTCGACAACCACGGGTCTACCACAACACCGCTACACTCTCGCCATTGCCACCCGCATATCTACCCCAGCACCGCCACCCACGGATCTGGCCCCCTTTCGCCAACCCACGCGTCTGCCACACCACCGCCACACTCTCACTACTGTCACCCACATATTTGTCCCAGCACCGCCACCCTACTGCCCCCCCCCCCCCCCCCCCCCACCCCCCAATCGTCAACCCACGCCTTCAACAATGAATCAGACCTTAACCCACCATCTCCACCCCACTGTCATGGACAATCAATGGAACCTCAAGCAACGTCGCACAACCCACAATCTGCCCTACCATCACCACCCCACACCCATCGCATTTAATTATGGTGGTGGTATTGTGAATTGGATAGTGGTGGTGCTTCGGGGAGTTCTGGGAATTTGTTAGAGAAAAATGGTTGGTGAAAAAATGGTAAAGAAAAAACTCAAAATAAAAATTGACTAATCAAACACCCATTTATTTTTGTAAAAAACAAAAACTAAAGTAATTTTGTTTTTTTAAAACCAAAATTATAAGTGATTTCAAACCGAACGAATTCACAAACCGTAAAAGAGAGAAACTCCATAGAAACGGAATGTACGTGGTGCTTTCCTTGCCATCTTACAAGGGCTTAACTAGTCTGTGGCAAAAGTGTGGCGCGACTGTGGTCCTTTGTTTATGCTCTCGATGCTATTATCGAACTATGAACTCAATTCATATGATCTGAATTGGCAGATAAGACGATCAGGAAAAATGGTCTCCATCCCTACTAACCACTGTGTCCATTTTATTGTTGATTAATTCCACGTTTTAATTTGTTGATCTTTCTTACTCTTAATTTTGTGAAATGCAACGAAAATTTGCAGTATATGGACGACACAATTTCTACAAATCCAGACTAACAATACCCTGAGTGTACAACCAGGAGTTACCACCAAGAATTCTGCCACTGCCTTGCTGCAAATATGTTGCAACGCCAAGGGAACTAGTCTCTAGTGCTATTTTGCTTCTAACAAACATATCTCATGCATATTCTAGTCTGAATGTTTCATGCTAGATCCTGCATCTATACAAACTCAAGCTTACATACTCATGCGTGATGCTGATGCTGATGCAGAAGCCTAGTCAATGCTGCTCTTTTCCGGCTTTTTCCTGTATGCTCTCACTAATCGTTTTTCGTTGCTTGGTTTCATGTGTCCTTCCTTTGATGAAGCACGAGACAATTCTCCTTCAGAAGTCCTTTCTCAGTTCAATGAAGAGTAGACTCGGAAACTTGGATTTGCATTCTGACTTGTCAAAACAAGAAAGTCTGAACTCCTCGTCTCTTTGAGGCCCTTCCAACATCAGGAACCTATTTTACACAGACTAGATCATACCATTCCTCAAATGCACAGCGAATTTGTCAGGTCCAGAAGTCCCACCAGTTTGAAGTACCACACGAGTGATCTGGAAGTCCACCAGAGTCTAGATTGCACCATTTTTCTGGAGGTACCAAGGATCCATCCACTTGTCCCCCCAAGTTCAGAAGTTCTAGCTCTTCCTCCTGTGCAAGATACCTAGTGCTTCCGCGCTCATCGTCATCTGAATACATAACTGCACCATATTCTAGCGCTTCACTTGAGCAACTCGGCTTCACCTTGAACTCACAATTTGTATCCTCGTTATCAGAGCCGGCATCCGTGCTATTTCCATCCGAATCCTTGCTTCCCTGGCCCCTATCGTGAGGTTGCTTCAATCGATCATTTAGCTTCTGCAGCTGTTAGAAAATCAAAAGTGTTCAATGCAACAGGAAGCTATTATCGTTATGACTAGCAAGGTGAGAAACTAGATTTGTGGGGGGAGAGGGAGATGGGATGGGGGAGGGAAAAGAAGGATACCTGCACAAGCAAGGTCTGTTTTTCTTTCTTCAATGATTCAAACTGCGAATTCAGTTTGTCATAATTGGCCTTCAGTACTCTGTATTCTTGCTCTATCTGCTTCGACTTCCATCTAGCTCTTCTATTTTGAAACCATATAGCCACTTGGCGAGGTTGCAGTCCAAGCTCCCTTGCTAGCTGCAGCTTCTTCCTTGGCTCAAGCTTAGTCTCCAGCTTGAACATGGACTCCAGAGACCTTAATTGTTCATCAGTAAACCTCCTATTGTTGTTGTTCTTCTTCTTCTTTCGTGGTGCAGCGAGTGGCTTTGTGCCGGTGAAAGGCTTGTTTGCTGATAATGGTGGTGGAGAGAACTCTTCACCTTCCATCTACCTCGAGTTACAAGTTGTGACAGGATTTTCTCTTGTTGAACTCTTTCTGCGTCTGCAAAGGGAAGAGGAAATCACCTATTTTTGTAGATTTAGGTGATTTTTTTTTAGAACCTTGCTGATGAGGTCGTGGTTTAAGATATATAGCCAGTCTTGCGGAAAGTATTCTCCATTGTTGCTTTCAAGTCACTGGAGTTACTGTTGATTGCTGATTCTAACCAATGGTCTTCGACGCCGTATTGGTCTTGCTATCCTACCAATGGTAACACATAATAACATTTTTGCTTGTCTCCCATTCAACTGCAAATTTATCTGTAATTGTTTCTTAATGGAAAGAGGGATCAAGCTCTTGTGACCATGCTTCAAGTGCCGCTGCATGCTTTCACTCAACAGTGTACTTTGCCTTTTGTTCAGAATCTGAGTCTGCTTGTAATCTTTTCTCATAAGAACTTCGCATTTACTGCATGAATTGGTTTTCACTGCTGCATGACATCGTTCGTTACTTGTACGAATAATATGCATTGACAGCACATTAGATCCTTGTAATGGGAAATGCCATCATTGGTTGTTAAATTAGTGTGGAGAAAAGAAGCATGAAGCCGTTGAAGTAATGATTTATTTTTCTTTTTAAGTAACCGAAGACAAGACATCAAGTCTGAAAAAGGAAAAACCAAAAAGAAAAAGAAAAAATTTAAGAGTGAAATTTAACAAGGTAAAATTGCAAAATTGCCCGATATTCTAATTTCAAGTCATGATGCAAAAATATGGAGTTTTCCAAATCTGCACTTCTCATCCATTAAATCAACTTTTATGTATAGATGGACAGAGGTCGAGCGCGCAATCTACGTTGAAACTTTAACGTACAAATTGCAAAAAATCCTGTTGGAAATGATAAGTCGTCTCGACAAATTTTTTACCTTATTTTGTGATCTTGGTTTCGGTGTTTGAGTTGTTTGCTCAAAGGTGGTGGTGATTTTAGCTTTTGAACGTTTTGGTTACTTGGATGAATCTGGCATGGGTAGGCGCAGTTTCCATAGATGGTGAAACGGCAGTTTTAAGGTTGGTCTAAGTCTATATAACAACAAACTTGGACTGTATTATAAGTGAGAGGCTAGGGTTTGAAAAAGATAGAAAGGTGAGATGGAGTGGGATTGGAAGATAAGAAGGTTTAAGATTGTACTAGAGCAGCGGGTGAAGGGCGGTTGTTGCCTAATACTGCCAAGAGGCAAGAATTTTTTTTATCGTTACGCCATAAATCATCAAAGCTATGAAAAAATTTGCTTACGGCCAGTTGTGGGACTTCAGCTTTATCATTGATTCCTTCTTCAGCTTAGATCCTTGTAATGGGAAATGCCATCATTGGTTGTTAAATTAGTGTGGAGAAAAGAAGCATGAAGCCGTTGAAGTAATAGAGGTATGCCATTATAAGTCACCGAAGACAAGACATAAAGTAGAAAAAGGAAAAAAAAAAAAAAAGAGAAAAGAAGGGTTTTTAAGCGTGAAGTTTAGGAAGGTAAACCTTAGCAAAAAGGTAACGATATTCTATTACAAGTCATGATGCAAAAATATGGACCACCCAAATCCTGCACTTCTCGTGCATTAAACCACATTTTAAGGGTATACTTTAACTGAGACGACGACATCTACGTTCACAACTAAACGTACAAATTATAAAAAATCATGATAGACTAATATGTCGTCTCGGCTTTTTTTTTAATCTTATTTTGTGATTCTTAGATTTCCGGTTTGAGTTGTTTGCTCAAAGTTGTTGGTGATTTCTAGCTTTTGAACGTTTTGGTTACTTGGATGAATCTGGCATGGGTAGAGCGCAGTTTCCATAGTCCTATTCCTACGGCAGTTTTAAGGTTGGATCTACGTCTATATAACAACAAACTTGGACTGGATTATATGTGAGAGGTGTAGGGAAAGAAAAAGATAGAAAGGTGAGAGGGAGTGGGAAAGGAAGATAAGAAGGTGTGATGGGCTGTCACAAGAGCAGACCAATGAAGAGTTGTTGTTGCCTAATACTGCCAAGAGGCAAGAAGTTTAGGATCGTTACGCCATCAATCATAAGAGCTATGAAAAAATTTGGTTACGGCCAATTGTGGGACTTCAGCTTTATCATTAGATTCTTTCTTCTCTGGATTTTAGGCGCAGCCACGTATCCCCTGTTTGAACTGGGAACCTCCCATGGTTGTCATCTTGTGGGTTTCTCTTGACCTGTCCTCGTGACATTGCCCAACGTGGCTTCCCAAAGTATGCCCTGTCCCTGTCGAGATGCGTGTACGTTGAACAGGTGTCGCGTAAATGGCTTTAGATGCTAGCTACTGCAAGAACTCGATTTCTGCAGGCCACAATTGGCCTGCCTAATTGGTTGCCACTCTTGTGGGAAAAGCTGTTCTATGGATCAGGAAGTGTCAAGAGGTGAAGTATGATCCCGGTTTGAGTTTCCTTGATTACCGCTGCAACCTAATGTTGTCGAACCATCTCTTGGTTATGATGATCCATGGCCATTGCCAATGAATCATCGGCCTTGACATGTGTGACGTAACTCCCGTTTTTAAAGCCTCGCGTTCAATTCAGAAACATGCTCAAAAGAGAAAAAATTCACCCAATATTAGAATTAATCATGTAAGGTCGATATGAAACTTGAGACCTGCCCTCGCAAAAATCGTAAAATAAGAAGTGATTCCGTGGAGTCGAGAGAAGCGGCGAGAAAGAGACCTGAATGGGGCGTATGAGTCTAACTCTGATACTATATTAAAGTCTTGTGAGCATGCTTTTAAGTTAGACACTAAGCTTCGATCCGAGAATTGACACCTCCAACAATACTCATGTCCCATTTTACGGAGGCGAATATCCACCTATTTGACAGTCCCAATTCGGCTATGTACACAGCCTTGGTGAATTTGGCTGTTTAGTTTTGTCTATGAGATGTTGAGGTTTCTTTGACGGAACTGACCCACTGGTTTTCAGAAAAACATCGTTAATTTATATTTATTACAAATTTTATATTTGTATAACGATGCTTATGGTACACCCTTTTTATTTTGAATGTATATAGTGTCAATACGATATATTTGGCATACATTCAAAGTTTGGTGACCGGAGTTGTAAGTTGCTGGAATTTTGAGGATCTGAAACATGTGGTGGTTGTTTTATTTCAGTGATTATACCGAGATGCCCGGGGGTTCTTAAATTACGTTTAATTCGGTGATTGTATAGAGATTTAAAAAAAAAATTATATAAAATTATTTTTCTTTTATTTTTTTTTTGGTGCATTTAATAAGAATTTTTTTAATTGAAACAAAAAATGGTTACCAAACGTACATTTTTTCTTTTTCAAAACATGGCTATGCATTTACTTTTGTCTATGACCATGTTAAATTGGCAAGGTTGCTTTCCATCATTAGCACTGCTGCACCCAGTTTGCCTCTGTGTGTGGTTCTCGGTATATGCTGTTGGTACTTCCTTTGCTGATATACCAATTTTACAGTTCTCTGTTCAAGTCGTGATGACATGTGTTGAGAGTCCTATCATCATTCCAAAGGATGAACCAATTACCAAGCGAGAAAGAAAGAAAGAAAGAAAAAGAGCAACATACACAGGACTTTGTACATAGTTTTGAGCTGAAACTATAATTTTGTTCCCCACCTCATGCAGGGGCCCAATAAGAATCGAAAACCCCTCAAGAGAGTTTTATTTTCTTAAACATGATCATTGTCTTCTAGAGTTCCCTGCCAGTGGTGTTACTGAAATTGAGAGAGAAGGTTTTGTATGCAAGAACTAGTTATTGTATAGAGTCAAAGCTGAAGGAGAGCGATTTTATCAAAAATTAAAGAAATGTTCTTCCCCAACTTTTCAAACTTATCAGCCTGCACAAGTTTCATATCGTGATCATGAAGCAGCGTCTCGAGATTCCTAGTAATTTTCGGCGAGCTGTGACAAAAATGAATTTGTCCAAGTCCGGGAAACTAAGCCATCTTTGTCAAGAAAAATCTGGCTTACCCTCTCCCCATCAAACACCAACTCTTCATCGAAAACGACTCCAGCCTTTGTCTTGAACGGCCACTGCACTGTTCCTTTCCATGGTTTGGTGCATGTTCATCAAAGTATCACAACACATGGGTTCATTGGGTGTGTTACGGGACACGTGTACAGAATCTGGCGGTGCCACATGGGGGTGATTTTTTCTTCTGGGAGTTGGGGGCAGAGGTTTCGTGCACAAAATTGTTAAATGAGTTGGGTGGGAGACTTGATGATGATGATGATTATAAAAGTAAACATCAGAGGGGTAGTGGGTGAATGAATGAATGAATTGCTTTATGTCAATGTTCTGATTGTTACTCCTCGCTATTGATATATGCAGAGAGGACTGATTGAATGTGTTTATTCTTTCCGGATAAGTATCAGAATTTGCTGAATAAAAAGGACTAAACTGTGGGCTAACACGCGTTCTTGCTTGTCGTCGTCTCTTTTAAAAAACCCGGACGTTAAAAAGTGCTGAACATTCAACTTCAAGACAGGCTTGTTCCAGAAGCAAATGCCCAGCTTCTTCTCTGTAATTCTGAGTTTTGATGTTGATGGTGACTGAATTCTGTGTGGGGGGAGAGCCGTAGAAACTCTGTCATTACATTAATATGTAAATAAATTGTAGTCAGCCTTACAAAGTTTCCAAGAAGATCTGGCGCAGCGCTTGAGCTTGAGCTGGCACCTCTGTCAACTTGGCAACATAATTTGTGGGTTACCTTTTCATTTTTCTCCGTATAATGTTTTTGACACAAATCACAATTATATTTGCGTTGAGTGCTTTCAAAATGCTAGTTTTACTGTCGAAGCGGTTTTATCTCCCGACAAAATAATGTTTGCTTTGGAGTAGTTGTATCGTCACCTACTCCTGAAACTGTACACTACTTCGACAAAAGTCATATATGCTTTGACGTTAAGGCTAGTCTTTTAGAATTCAACACTCGTCACTCAAACAGTATATATATTAAACCATGAGAAAGTTTTGTTGCCTCGTATAAGTTGCTTGTGGCGGACTTTTTTTTTTTTGGAATACATTATTAGTTAAATTTGTTAAGGACTTAAAATTAGGTATATCTTTGTGTTTTGTTGAAACCCAACACAAATTTGGTAAAGCCTTTTTGACAATTTGCTTTAGCTATTGAGATTGGAAAACAATATATTTTCCTAAGACGAATTAATTGCGGACTCTACATACACTTTCCAAGTCTTTTCACATTAATGGTAAATAAAAAATGAAAAAAATAGTCTTTTTTGTCTTTAACAACCCACCTAGTGAGATTCAAAGAGTACTCCAGGAGGTTGCAATGGGCCCAAGTGAGACCCAAAAAATACTTCAGGAGGATTAAATGGGCCTTAATCGGCCCGCAAGATTAAGCACTAGTTCTCGTCTCTTTGGGCTTCGACCCCATTTTGTGTAACAAAAGAGAAAGGACTTCCCGATAGGCGCGTGGAAGCATGACGCCCAGGAAGATTTTCAGTTGTCAATTAGGCCCAAGAGTCATCAGTTCATTAATTCCGTCCAAATGCGCTTTTGGGCCACACCTTAAAGGCGGAATGGGCTTCAGTGTTCTCAAATTTTGAACCGTACACAGAGCCGATTCTGGGCTGGGCTTCGACCACGATGGCTATATTTTGCCTCTTAATTTTCTCAGTAAAACACGAGAAAAAAAACACCGGTTATAATTCAACGTAAATTTAAATTTGATAAGAATATGGTGGGCGTAGTCTGGTGGATCCAGAGAAAGTTATTCTAATAGACATAATAATAAATTTTTCGTCAAATCAATTTTCTCCGATGACCTGATATTTCAATGCACCCCTTTGCATGATGCATCGATTGATGACACAAAAGTTTTCTTTTATCCCTTTCTCTTTTTTTTGGCCCCTTTTTTTTTTTATCTTTTTCCTTCCTTCACTCACCATAATTGACATCCCTCCTCCACTTGCTGAATCTACCATCTTTTACACTTGCTCAGACCCGTGTTACACTTGTAGCCAAGGATCGCTCTTATGAGAGACGATACGCATTACGTACCAATACTACACGAGATAACCATATAGTATCCTCAAGATTAAGGTTGACCGACACTCACCACAAAGCACCACCACACCACCATGAACCCGTCCAAAAATAACTTCAGAATGTGAGATTGGCTACAATCTTTAGATCAAGTGTCTTGCGAAACGTGACAAATTAGAAATCTTGAACGAATAACTCAGGGTCTGTTTGAAATCACTTCTAGTTTTGGTTTTCTGTTTTCAAAAAATTAAAGATAAAAATCAGTTTAGTTTTTATTTTTTACAAAAACGAATGGGTGTTTGATTACCCAATTTTTATTTTGAATGTTTTCTTTGGTGGTACTTGCGGTGGCAGTGGTGGGGCGTGGAGGTGGCTGGTCAGCAGGCTGCGGTCGCCCGCGACAGGCGGGTGGTGGCTGTGGCGGTGGTTTCAAAATAAAACCAAAACTGAAAACCCAAAACTCATAAATGAAAGTTTTCAAAAACAATCATGTTTCAAAAATTGATTTTCAAAACTAAAGAAAAAAAAAATTGTGTGTCAAACGCGTTTTTTTTCTTCTAAAGTTTATAAAATTGGAGAAAAAATGGAAAACCAAATTCTCCTTTGGAGTATGAAGTGATCTCGATAGGGAAGGTAAGGTAGCTGGGGATCCCTAGAATTAACGAAGCATATCTGTCCACCAAAAAGAGTCTGAAATGGACAAAAAGCTAGCCACATAAAAAGGTGCTTATTTGCTCCTTTTCACCCACTTCACTTCCTTTCTCCGATCTCAATGTAATCAAAGAGTATGATAACGGATGTTCTCATAATCCCAAAGCTGGTCATATGATTTGTGGAAAAAGTTCACAACTGACTATATTGAAATTTGTTACTTCTTGAACATCTTTTGATCTCACGTGGAACAGAAGAGAAAAGTCAAAGGGTAGCACGTTCAATTTTTTGGAGTGCCCATTTTAATGCCCGTAAGATAAGCTGTTTTTACACCAAATTTTACTTACAGAACAACAATGTTATACCAAGAGAGCTGTTTTTTTTTTTTTGCAGAATGAAACCTATATACCTATAACGATGTACCAAAAAAATTGATTTTTTTCCTCGTTCATAACTCCAAAAATTGGTAGAGCTAAAGGTAATTAAAACTTGCTAGCGCTCTACTATACGTTAATCCCAGACTTTATATGTTCTTCAGATTTACTTGGGCCTGGCGATAAAAAGGCCAACTCTTCCCTTATGTAACTTTTCATCCCTGGTTTAAACTAGAACTGGAATCGACTCAAAATATCTTTATAAGATGTGAAATATTTTTTACCGAAAGAACTAAGTCACGGGTGAGAAGCAATCAATATCCACGTGTTCAACAATGCATTAATTGTATTTGACTTGATCTAATGCCATTAGTTTTTATTTTTTTAGAATAATTAGAATTATAATTTATATGTCCCGTCAGTACTAGAATTCGAACTTAAGACCTTAAAATTATTTCTTAAAGACTTTTGCTACTTCACCCACATCTTCGGGAGTTAATGCCATTTAACTTGAAAACAAACTCTCTTTTATTCCTTATTCTTTTTTCGTATGATTCCTTTGCATTTCCTTTTTCTTTTCAATCCAACTGTACATTTTTGTGGTGGTAATTGTGATGTATGGTTTCCTATAATAAGAGAGCAATGGGACCAGCATGGGCTACCTCGTGGTCATTTCTAGCTGAGGGGCTGTTAGGCCCTTTAGGTTCGTCTTCTCTTTTGTCATTTCACCTCTCTCCCCTTTCCGATTCTCTTTCTCTCTCATAAGAAGCCAAATCATTGTGTTCATCATATAGTGTTCATGATGGGGGCACAATATATATTGCCTCACCCTATCTCCCACTCAATGGAGGATACCTAAAGCTTAAAGAAAGTGAAGATGGCCGGAAGCTTCTGCTTTGAGGGGAATGTTGTCTGGCTCGATGCTACCAACTTGATCATGTTTATATGTGAATCCAAACATCTATACACGCATACATAGCTAGCTATGATTGTGATCACATGTGTAAGTTCGTCGGACCAGGCTTCATTCCCCCCAATTGCAGCTGCTTCCACTACCCTGCTGAATTAGCCAGAAGGTCGGTTTAAATTACAAGATTTATGATTCATGAACTTTCTTGCTTGTGTGCGTGTGATTGTTTCTTTATATTTCATACTCTGTAAGGTAAGATTATTCTTTCCATTTGGTTGACGGGCTTGTGCTTCCATGCAAATCAGAGGTTGTTAATTGCTAGCAGATTGGGGTAATGATGAACACTTTTGACTCTAATTCAATCATTCTCAGTTCTGGCAGAGAAGACAAGTTTTTCATAGTTACTCTCTCATTAACCCTTGTTCTTATGGCAAAGATAAATCTTGTCATGTTGGCTTATAAGTTACTGATTCTCAAGCTCAATCCAGTCATCATCATCAACCAAGCCTTTACTTTGTGATCTCGGGTATGTTTGTTTCTTATATCTTCTGTATTTCTTAGGGTTTTGTGTTGGACAACATATAGAAAGCTATATAAAGGTTGAAAATCAGTAACTGAGAAGTATTATATGGCCATCAATTTGGAGCAGCTAAAGGCAATCCAGGAATGAGTGGTTACGGAGGTCTAATCCGAGATGATCAAGGAAGATGGATGGAGGGATTCTATGGAAACATGGTCAAAATACGAGCTTAAATGCTGAAATATGGGGTATACATAGAGATCTCACTACTATAAGAGAGAGAAACTGGCGGAAAACAACGTTAGAAACGGACTCAACAGCTGCCCTTCAACTAATCATGGAACAAGACATCCAAAACCACCCCCTCAGAGCTATGGTGGAAGATTGTCGAAAGATCATCACACAGATGGGTAGTGTTCTAACACACACAATGCGAGAAGGAAATCAATGCGCGGACTACCTGGCAAATCTAGGTGTGGAACAAACAGAGCAATACATATGCATCAAGCTGGCACCTAGAGAAATGAACAGCCTCCTCATGGCTGATTTGAGTGGAGTGGCCTTTGTAAGGCCCTCCAAGTAAGCTGTTTTTATTTTCCTTTGTACCAAAAAAAATTGTGTTTATCTAAATCATATTTGGTCATCTATGAACACATAGTTCTCTGTCATATTTTCAGCCTCCATAAGTAGCTTTGCCAAACTTTGAGTTATCTCACCTTTCAATACTTTCAATGTTGGGTGTGTTTGTGTGTGTGTGGGTGTGTGGGAGTGAGAAATGTGAATAAATAGTGGTAGAAATGGTGCTGCATTAAGATGATTTGAAGATAAAGAAAGAGGCAGAGAGGGTACATGTATCCTGAGGTATCAGGTTCTATCTTATTGCGATCCCTTTTTTTCTCATCTTACCAAAAGGAAAGAAAAAGAGAGGCATCTTTCCACAATCTTTCTTCTATTTCCTTTTCGATGCAAAAACAATCTATCTTCTAGATATTATCCTTCCCCACATCAAAGCAGTTCGCCTCATTAGCGAATTGATGACAAGGGTCTGGAATCTCCCGTCAGACATATCTCATCTAGCTTCCCGTCTTCACTTTCACTCTTCTGTTTCCCTTTTTCTTCGTGCTAAGATAAAGTGTTCACTTTCAGTCTAGTTGATGCGCCATACTCTGGGGCAATCATGTGAGGGAACCTATGGTAGATATCGACAAGACTGCTATGTGTCTTCCCTCCCTTAACGTAATTTCCTGCTTGGAACAAGAAACCCAAGAGTCAAGATGACAGTTTGATCTGTAATCTAGCTCAGATAGTGTGTTTGCTTTGGTAAAGCTCTCACATAAGCTTTCAAATGCATTCCTCCCCATTACTTTGACTGTTTGACAGTCTATGGCGTGCCTTTCAACTATGATATACAAATGAAAAGCTGTCAACGACAGTTTAAAATTAGGGTTTGTTGAGGTTTGTCTAGTATTTCTCCCTGACACTGTTTTTTTTTTCTTCTGTTGGTTCCTGTTTCAGCATTCCCGAGATACTAAAAAATGGATTTCTCAAATCAAGTTTGAGGAAAAAAAAAGTTCAAAATTGATGTGATGCTGTAACAAAAACCAGGGCTTCATTAATGTTTCAGTTTCCCTGTTCAATGATTTTTAGATCTTTGCACCTATTTGCATGACATGGTTCACTCCAAGTATACTTCTACTGCCTTGATGAAACTTTTGAACCTTTTTGAACAAAGAAGAAGGCCAGAGAGTTTTAACATAAAATGTCAACTTGCACCAGGAGGGCAATGGTTTTCACCGAAAAACTGTTGCATTCCCCCAGTATACTAGAAATATCATACTGTGGTTTTGGTTTGCTTTGCTTTGCATGATCTCATCTGGAGCAGTTTCAGAGACTCGGGACCAGCGCACAGATACGGACAGGGAAAGCTGACTGTGAAAAGTTATCACCCACATCGATCTAAGATGAACAGAGCAAGTGAGCAACCTCGTGGGGGTGACAACTTTTCTTCCTAAGATCATTTACTGAACGTTTCTCTCTTTCCATACACACACACACACACAAACAAGAACGTCAGCAGCTGATCAGCTATATATGAATGCCAGAATCTTAACTATGGTTTTAGTTTTGCTGTAAATGGCAAAACCCCACGTAAAAAAAGGTCACTTCCAAACTTCAAAAACTACTATTTTCATGTTTCACCAATTCCACATGCCGTCTAGTAGCAGATGCATGGTCTACGTACTTCAAGAAATCTAGTAAACTGATTTTCCTCAACCTTTTTCTCCCCTTCCTTAATCCCAATTGACATTGTTCTCGTGCGTATGTTGTTGTGGGGAGGGGGGGTTTAAACCGTCGTCTGAACAGACTGCTGGACAGTACATGTTATGGTACCATGGTGGCACAATCTTCAATACCTTTTGAATCGGAGTGAAAATAGTACGCTTCAATTTGCAATTTTTTATCCTCGTTTAGTATATGAGGACCCAAAAGTGCTCATCTGCACTTAAAGGATTACAATTTCAGTAGGAAAAAATCTCATCTACAAGACAGTAAGTAGCAAGTCTTCTCGATAAATGAAAGGTATAGCAAGTCTTGCATTCAAGGTAAGATGAAATTGCTTTCAAATGTTAACCTAAGGTGAACAGAAGTAATATTTTGCAATATTTTCTTCCCGCATTCTGATACCGTTGCTGCAAGGTAGAGTTCCATTGGTCCACGAGGTTAGATAGGACAGTTTAAGCACTGATTGAAAGTAATTAATTTGATAATGCAAAGTGGGTGGCAGGTGAGGAAGACGCAATAACAAAAGAATACGGACACCAAAGTACTTACAATTTTGTGCAGGTGGAAGAAATTGTGATCATTGTCCAGTTGGTGCGAGGGTTGCTCTAATTGAATACTCATGCGTTGTCGCCCCTTTTCGATTTCTACCAACAATTGCGTACAAAATATTCTTTTGGGACTTAAAAATTGTTTTCTTGCGTTCATTAATTAATCGGTCTCGTTCTGCCCTAGCTTGTTTTTCTTTTTACGTGTTGTAGAAAAGAGATAATATAATTAAACTCATTGAGTAAGGGGAAGATTACAGACGATGGCTATATTTTGCCATAATAACACTAGTGTCCCTTAATGAGACATAATCGTTAATGTATGGCGTTCAAATTCTGTAAGAAAACACATAGTTGCCCTCTAGTCTTTTTTCTCTCCTTTCTCTCTCATGCTCTGATCACCATCAGTCTCTCTCGTGAATCCGCCCTCTTCAACTCCAACCATCAGCCATCACCAGAGGTGGAGCCAGAGGGCGGTATCGTTGAACCGACCGGTGCCCATTTGCTTCTCCAAAGTTTTTATCTTTTATAAATGGCAAGTTTGATTCAAAATGAAAAAAGTGCCCTCTTAAATTTTTTAAAAATACTTATGATTTTTTTTAAAATGTTAAAATACCTAAAAATTCTAAGAACATTCAAGAAAATGTCATTTTAAATGCTAAACTTTCACAACAAAATAAAGTTCAAACTCCAAATAAACAAAGACATAAAGTCAACATCAAGATATAACAACATTTTACAAGGCACATAGCAAATTGCCTTAGGGCTCTGGCTGCTGCACCATATTCTCCGACTCTGCCCTCACCTGTTTTCTCATCTCCCTCCTCTAGCAGGTCTGCGTCTGGCATAAAATTCAATCTGTCGAACAAACCTTCTTGGTTCCAGTGACTTTGGGTCAATATTGTTTCTTTTGATTAGTATTAAAACAAAAGGAGATTTTTTTTTAATTTTGTTTATCGAGCTGAAGAGCTCGTTGTTGACAAACGGCCAACAATAATTTTAAGGTAGAGTCCTCGTTTTTTCTTAACACTCGAAGGTCACGGCAACAATTTTCACGGTAAGATTCAATTCGTGTTTGGTTCTTACATAGTTAAACTCTTTGAACCCTTTCTTAGTAATAATCATAATTTTTTGCTTAATTTAGAATTATGTGATTAAGGAATTACTATAATTTTAAATTTTAAAATTAGAAATTTGGGGATTTTTAATTTCAGATTGAGAATTTGGTAATTGGGAATTTGGAACACTTTTAATTTGCATGTTACAGTGATAACAATTAGGCCTTATAACACCACAATTTTTTTGTTGAGCTTGAGCCAACTACACAAAACTAAGGAAATTCAACAGTATTCCAGTAGTTTGAACAGTAAACTTAATTCCATGAGATTTCTATATATTTGCTGAATCATGAAAAAATTTCAAATGCACACCCCGCTCAACATTTATGGCTCTGTCACTAGCCGGCGCCGTACCACCACGACACCACTAACCACAACCACTGCCACCTCAACACTGCCAACCACATCTACCAAAGATCCAGCCAACAATAACAAATTTGCTCACACATAAAAAATTGACCCCCACCAAACAACAACCACCGTGACACCAGTCCACCAGAGCTGACTCCCTTTCCCCAACCCAACACCACCACCACCATACCCACTGCACAACCACAGCCCCACCCCATATACACGTATTGGTTGGGCCCCTTTAACCCTGACCCCACCACCACCCTAACAACCATTGCGGCACCATCGCGACACTATTTGACAATCATCAACAACCATGAGACCACATGACTGAAGCTCCCCCCCCCTCTCAACAACCACCAGCACCAAATCCTTCACCACAACACAACGACACACTTAATATACCTATATGGGGCCGCCCTTTCAGCGCCAACCTGATCACCAATCCACCAGCCACCACGACACCAGCACCATGGACTCCAGTAGCCGCCTCAATCCTCCACTGCCACCATAAACATCCACCTCTACCAAATCCTCCACCATCAGATCTGTTAAATTTTGTAGGAAAATTTTCGATTATGATGGTCAAAGATTGAAAGGCACTAAAGAAGGCTGTGGTGGTAAATATGATGATTGTGAAGAGAGAGAGAAGAGAGATACGTGTATGTGTATTTAAAGACTTAAGGGTGGCATTTACATTTTCAAAATTTGAGATGGCGACGTTAGTCAAATTAAAATCATTAGTTAGTGTCACAAAACCTTAATGTTGGAAAAAATCTAATAAAACATTTGTCTACTCTGGATATAGCTGTAAACTCTGTCAAAACAGAGTTTTTGACTGTAATTTACCCTTGAACTCAAGAAATTTAGTGATAATATCCCTATCGAAAATTAGGTGACTATGAACATAGCTGGGTGCATAACTCATTTGATGTTTTGGCTAAGTTACTATCATGAAAAATTAATGATAAGTTTTAGCAACAATCCTTGAAGTTTTAGACCTATATCTTTGTTAAAGCCTATGTGTATGAGAAATTAATTCAATGTGGGGTTTTACTTTAGGAGTAATTCAATGTAGGCCTTTTAAGTTTGCGTTTCTAATCCACTTGGGCCCTTTTCTTTTTTCATTACCTACTTAGTTCTTCCACAAAAAATTCACCTCACTTTCCTTTTAATTTCTAATAGAAATTTCTAACAAAATTAACCACGTGCATGGCAGGTGATCACTCTAGGGAGGCAACACGGTGGAAGCACATACTGTTGTCCCCAAACAACTCCAAAATATTTTCTTCGTCTCCTTCCGTTGCTCTGCAGACAGAGAACCCTTACTGATGATGCCACCATAATTACTGAAATCCTCGAGGCGACCTCTGCTCCAACACATCAAAGCCCTCGTTCATCTTCTCTTTGACTGTTGACAAACAACAACACCCATCCATCCTACTAGCACCACCACCACCAACGACCGAACTTCCACAGATCCATAACTACCACGACGGATCCACAGCCGAACCCAACTCCACGTCCCACCACCACCATCATTGAAATATAACTCATCCACTATAGATTAAAGTTGATTGTTTGCCTCCTTTGGCGCCAAAGGTGCCAAGGCGGCCGCTCTGCGGTAGTGGGCTCGCGGTGGGAGGAGATCAATGGCTTAATCGAAGATCCAAGGTTGGTGGTTTGTAGTGGTTCAGTTATCCGAACCTGGTAGTCCATTGGCCGCAGCGGTGGCGGCCGCTTGGCAGTAATGGGCTCACGATGGAAGGAGATAGAGACAGGCCTTACCCACCTCAAACTAGTCTATCAATGGTTTCCTTTTTTAGGGCTAGATGGTAACTATGCTGCAATTACAAAAACTGAAGTTCGTAGCAGTTCTTGGCAAATTACAATGGCTAACAAAAGGGAGGAACTCCCAACCGATCAATATATACACGTAGAGGAAGAAACACAAATAGGCCAATGGGTTCCAGTGATGGTGAAGGAGTTCCACGCTCATGATGATGAGCGCGACCGTGGCACTTGATTGTGCAATTGCACAAGTTTCAATGTGCGATGATGATAGCAATAGTGAGGTTGTGGGTGAAAGGGGGATGAAGAAATTGGGGCTCTATTGTAATGGCTTTGGTTGCGGTGGCTGGCAAACTGGGAGATTGGTGGCATGAAAGGCAAGGAGGGAGTGTCGGTGGTTATGGCGTGCCAGTGAGGCAGTGATGGTGGTTATAGTGGCATTGGGGTAACAACCGGTTGTGGTGGTGTTAGAATGTATGAGGCTTTCAATTCTTTTGTACACTCGGTGATCGTTTCAGGTTGATTCTTAAAGGTAAATTTACGATTAAATCATAATTAATATCTAAAATCAGTTTTAATCTATTTTAAGCATAGTGCATTGAAACTGAAATTGAGCATTTAATATATATATATATATATATATATATATAAGGATATTTTGGTAAATCTCTTGGTCAAACTTGATTCTTCAAAACTAATTAAATCTTAATCCAAAAAAATGAGGATTATAGATTTAATCAGTTTACTATTTTTTGCCAAACACATAAAAACTGATTTAATCTGGATTTAATCAGATTTGACCAATCTAGAATCAATCTCAAACATCCTCTCAATGACTTTCCAAATTTACCCTTAAAGAAATGGAGTTGTAAATGAGACCCCTATGATGTTTTCGGTCCAAAAAAACGGACGGAAGGTCGTTTAGAACCCAAACTTTTTGTTGAAGGACTAGGTAGGTACCGAAAAAGAAAAAGGATCAAGTGAGTTACAAATGCAAACTTAAGGAGTATGTATACAGAAGATTACTCATTTATTGTAATGCCTTACGCCGGTCAAGAACACTGAGAATCTCGCCCCAAATTACAGAATGACTGGATATATAATAGAAGAAGATGAAAATGTGAAATCTTCATCTATATTAAGCATATAAAGTGAAACTAAGACACAAGGGGGTGGACTAGTTCGTCAAATTTCGACATCATATATATTAAAATCTGGTATCTAGCCAAAACGCTTGCTCATGAAAAAAAATACCTCAGTTCGATATGAAATTTAATGATCACAAGAAGGGATTAAAAATCATGACTTACTTTCTCATGGCTTGGCCCAACCATCACACTACTCACTGCCACTAATGGTTACTTTGAGAGTTTTCTTTAATCTGACTCTTTAAGCAAGGTGATTTATGATTAAAAACTAAAAGGCCAAAAGGGTCTTTCATTTTGTCCTTGTAAACCAAATAAAAAAAATTGAGTTGCATACTAGTTGGCCGATCTAAATACTCGTAAATACGCATTGACGACTTTATTGAGTCCAGCTGGGATTCCTGTGTCCCGACAGACATCGTGCCACCCTGGGATACTAATGTTCTATCCCGCTGGAGCTCGACTAAATCTGTGGAATTTAGGAATTAGGATCCTACTACAAATGTCCACCTTTACCTACCAAAACGATTCTTTTCTTCTCTCTTTTTCATTTCATGTCACATAAATTAAGAAGTTCCTAAAACATTTGCCAGATCGAAATACATATCGATCACATGCATTTGATACTTATAAGACCAACATGTTAATATTTTAAATCGATGTTAAATGAGCTCAAGTTTGACTTTAATTGCTTCAAAAAGTAATCAAGTTTCTTTCACTTGCTAAACTTACTGGTTGGATTTTACTCTTTAAAGAACTTTGAAACTGTGAACTGTGAATACAAGCCAAGCTCGGTGATTCAGTTTATGGACCTAATAATCATAAAAAAATGTATGCACACCAGTAATCGCCTGATTAGAAAAATAATCAAAGCGTAACAAATTAAATTATGATGCCAAAAATTAGAAATTTTAAAAACAAATTAATAAAGCGTTGATGCCAAAATTAGATAAGCAAAAACTACCACAACCGCAGGGCGTCGGAATTGTAGGAGCCATCTCATGACACCACGATCATGTCTGTCTCCTCATCCTTTCTCTCTCCTCTTCCCCTCTAAGCAAAATCATTTTTGTAGCTGGGGGCACCAGCCTGGTTTCCCGCCGGTTGGGAGAAGAGAAAAAGGGAACTTCAATCCCCTTTCTCTCTCTCCCCCGACCCACCCAATTCCCCAAACCCTCCGAATTATGCACTTTCAGACCCTCCTCCTCCTCCTCAACAGATCATCCCGGCCGCCGTCGCAACCACCACCTGACATCTATGAGAAAGCTCGTCCCCGCCATTGACATCAATGGCATCGTACCCCAACCGGCGCTGTCACCGTCACTGCCACCGTTTTCGTCCGGGTCGCCGTCACCGTCTCCCTTCAGCGACGGCGGCCATTACGGGCGCCCCCTTTTCTTCGTCCCCCCGATTGCGGTTATGGACAGCGCCTTCGATTTGGCCACCTTGTCGTTCATCTCCGGCCTGTTCCTCCTCTCCCTTCTCTCCCTCTCCTTCATCTTTCACCTCCGCCTGAAATCGCACCGCTCCCACCATTTACGGAACTTCAACAATCTATGGTCTGTCAGATTACTCCTCGTGTCCTTTGTAGCCCTCTGGTCTATAAACGAAGTTCTTCGGTTACCGTTCTTCCGTAGACGGTACCTTTTTCCGTTTTTACCCGCATTGACCCTAATTGAACAGGCCAGCCTTTGTAAGGTCCATCTTGTTCTTTCGCTCGGCCTTTTCGAACCGGGATTCTTGGTTACCCTCCTTTTCCTCGTGAACATATCCATCAAGAAGCAGAATCCGAACCAAATGCGGGCGTTTACCTCCGTGCTAATCACGTGCTTCCCGGTTCTGCTGTTGCAGACGGTTTTCGTGTTCCTCTCGCCGTTGCAGGCGCGGTTGCCGTTGATCATGCACCGGACGTCCGTCCTATCAATGGACGCGTTTGGCAACAAGACGGTCATGTGCACCTACCCATTGTCCAGTTGGGTTGTTTTTGCCGCCTTTGGGCTTGCTTACGTGCTAGGGTTCATCTTATCGTGCTGGAGGGTTGTGACGTTCGTGATCAACAAGAAGATTCGGGACAGGATCAACCTGCTGGCATTCACGGTCATGGTTGCGGTGCCAATGCAGATTTTCTTCCTCGGAGTGTCGTCGTTTTGGACGCCGGAGGAATCCCCTTACGGTGTTATTGTGCTGGCCATTTTCATATGTGCAGCACTGTGCGGCGTGGTTGGGGAGTGTATTCTGGTAATCAAGCCGATAGCCGACGCGCTAGCAGCCGGTGGAGATTGTTGCCAGTGGAGTCCTGGAATCCGGTTGCGGAGAGACGCCGAAAGGGAACGGTTGGTGGACCGGAGCCAATAGCAATGAGCCCCGTGACCATGCTACCATGGTCGCCACTTTGACATCTAACGGGAGAGCCAGGATCGCGCGCGCTGCACGGGGTGCTATGAGCATTTTGAAGAGAAGAACTGCACAAGGCATGGTTTCATTTTCTGGGTTTTTCTCTGCTCTCCAAATCTTCTGAATTGTAGATACTTTCTTCATTATTTCTTTGATTGTTTCTTTTTCTTTGTAATTTGTATTTTGAGAAAATTAGTTTCATGACAAAAGAAAAAGAACAAAAAGAAATGGTTATGCTTAGGAAAATATCTTGTTCAGAAAAAGAAAAAAATGTGAAATTGAAGGAATGAATGAGCAGATAACGTGGTTAGAGATTTTTGTTGCTTTTGCCTAGCTAAATTTTCTTTTCTTTTTTTTATCAAAGACCTATTTAGTGATTTTAGTAAGTACTTAATGCAGTGAGCTTGCATGCATGCTATGAAAACTGCATGTGTATCCCTTAACGATTTCAAGGTGGATTAACCGAGAAATATGCACTTTATGCCTATTTGGATTGTTGATGCATAATCTCACGTCTGAAAAAACACGTCTAACAATCCACGATATAAGTCTTGTAGACCTCGATCTCCCCACAATGAGTTGAGCTAGGCGTAGAAAAGCTAGACCACCGGTACAATCCCTCTTCTCCCTCCTTTTAATTTACAGTGTGATCTCAACACACGAGGAGGCGTGTTGAGATGCAACCTCACATCCAAAATAATATATAACTCCTCAACATATAAGTTTTGTGTAATGCTAAGTTGGATGCTTTAATTTAGGGGATTAATTAACCATAAATGACCATAGAAGATAGAGTCAGACAGGGTTTGCAGAATCTGCGGGCTGTGAAATCAATGTAAAGAGAATAAAGCGAGGTTGGCGATGATGGCAATAGTTGCAGGTTGTGACGATGAGATCAAAATCTTTTGGCTCTATCATGGTAGATAGATGTCCTGTCGTGTGATGATAAAACCAAATTCTTTGGATGTATCAATGATTCGCACAGTTGGCCGTCCTTGTGATGATGATGAGCCGAATCCGAGTCCGAGAATGGAAATGCGATTTAATTGGGTAAGTTATCATCTGAATTCTGCATACTAAATGAAATTTGGAATATTCGCACATATATGTACGAAGTTTTACATGTAATTCATATTTTTGTCCTGATATTCTTGTTTTTTTTATTTTTTTTGGAGGTAAATAATAGAATTGCATAAATAAGGGAAAAGAAATTTACAAACATTGTTCAAAACAAGACAATAACAACTATATCAGCAATAAACCTACGAGTGCAACATACATATCTATACACGTACTATCATCACAAACAAAAGCCTTACATCCTAGCTAAGTCATCGACCCAATCCTGATAGATAGTAGTTCGAGCCTGACAAGCAAAAGTAACTAGTTGGTGTGCTTCCTTCAGGAGGTATTGTTCATAAATTGAATTAATACTTTCTCCCCCCCCCCCCCCCACCCCAATTTTGGGCTTATAATGGGAGAATGCAGCTCCATTTCCAGCTTCCTGACATGGGGAAGTAATATTTGTTGTAATTGCGACAACTTTATATTCCTTACTTAATCGAACAAGTGATAACTTTGGGGAGTTTCAACATATACGACAATAAGAACATTTTGAGGGTGGGATCGAGCAGTTTACTTTAAGCTCTTGGATCCCCATGTTAAGTAGTGTTTGATCAATTTCGTATTAATCAATATTAGATTGATCGATCTAAGATTTTTGTTAATTGTAACTTTGTCGACGATTCTCTAAAACCTACCCACTTTCCATCATAGGAAATCAAATTATGGCTGTAGAGTTTGGGCCATTAGAAGCTCTAAATTGTTATTGGGCCCAAAAACCATGATACATGGGCTTCCAATATTAAACAAAATAGAAAAAAAATTGGTCCACTGAAGCTCGAAATTTGGGAGCCTAACAAAGTTAGTCTTCATGTGTTCAATATTATTGCCCCAACCCTTTTTTGGGTTACATCGAAGTAAATTTGGGCCTGAGCTATAAAATGCCAAGTAGTTGTCTCCGTCCTTAACAACTTGCTTGTTTACCACTTTTTTTTTTCTTTTTTAAAACATTTGAAAAACATCTTATAACTTGTTTGTATAATCGTAATAAAAAAGTTAATAAAACTGAAACCAAATTTTAAAAAATATAGAAACCTTTTTATGATGTTTACGTACCTTTTTTTCACATTCGTAAGTCAAATTAAGTGCGGTAAATTTTAATCACATATATGCAAAGAATTGATGAATACTTTGAATTTTTTTGTTTTTGAACAAAAAATTTAAGAATGGTGACCGTAGGAAAATGAAATTAACATATAAACAAAGATAATAGTAACAAAACATAGCGTTATTCAATCAACTAGCTCACATGTTGTGTTGTCAAAACAATCAGGGATGTTTTGGTTAAACTAGTTATTCTAATTTTGATACCGAAACCCAAAAACCATAAATAGTAATCTTCAACCCATACCGAATTAGATATAAATTGGTTATTTTGGGGTTCTCGTTTAACTTAAAAACTTAAAATTTAAATTTAGATGTCACCAAGTGATATCGTTTCGATAAGGAACTAAGTATAATATGCAAAATATCTTTAAGGCACAAAATTCAGTATCTTGTGTTGAACCTGCCTTGGAGAAATCTTAACCCAAAACCAACATCGAAACCGAGTAACCAAATTACTATGGGTCGACCTCTTCTTGGATGACAGGCGTTACAAAATCTAGCGCATCTTCCATCCACGTGTAAAAATCATCTAGGTCCCTAGCATATTGTACTAGTCTGTGAGTTACTTTATTTTCTGTTCGCCTTACTAAACTAAACTCACATCTTAAAAAATTCGGGCACATCATTTTAGCTTCATAAATTAAATTACCCATCTTTAATAAGTTCTTTCCTTCCTTTGGTAACACTGAGATGATAACATTTGAGGCATCACCTTCGATAGTCATAAAGGTTGGGCCCAGGAATTAATAATATAGAGCCGTCCATTGCGCCTTACACTTTGTTAAAGTAAAACCCGGTCCACATTTCTCGAACCGCAGGGCTTCTAGCTTTGCATCTTTCCCTCTCTAATTGAAAACCATACCTGGCCATCACTTCTCATTTCATTGATGAATCTTGTCTAATATCTGGGGTTTACTTATGCCCCACTCTTGATCTTTCTAAGAAATCATGTCTACATTGAAGAAGGGTGATCACTACGTATGCTGGGACTCCAAACTATGCAATGATGTCTTGGCCTTTCAACAACCACTCGCCTCTTTATAATAAATTCATGTTATATCAACAATTTTATTTACTTGGATGGTTCCCATTTTCTAGTATTGTATCCAGTGGGGGAGCTATCACCTGACGGGAGGGGGCCATGGCACCCCCCCCCCCCCCATTTTTTGGATTTATTTACTAGTTTTTTATATAATGATATTCATATTTTACAAAAATACCATTATATCGTAAAAGTAATTAATTAGGGATTCCTTGTTTTATTTTCCACTTTTTGTTTCGTCGGCCGTCATAATCTTCTTCTTCCTCATTCTTTTGTTTGATCTTCACTCTTTCAAATTTCAAAATTTTTTATTACAAAAAAATACAAATGATCAAGGTTAGTTCTTTCTTTTTAGTTTGAACTATTGTAAAATATTGTTAACTTACACTACATGCACTATTGTATTCATATAACTAATAATCACATTAATAATACATCTATATAGTAAGTGTTAAGCTTTATTCACGCAAGATTAGTAATTTGTTGTTGATTCAACTTACCAAGTTAAACAAATCACTATGAATAAATAAAAATAATTAATGGTTAATTGAATAATGTATTTTGCATTTATCCTATTCAAGGAGTTACGCTAATTATATTATGATCAAAAAAATTTACGCCTTTTTGGCCCCCCTCGATTACATTTTCTGATTCCGCTCCTGAATGTATCGTATCCATGGCAATTTTCTGTACATAAAGTTCAAATTACTTACCAATAGAAAGTTTCTTTGTTTTGATATTTTTTGACTGCATTTATTTTAACACTTCACATATAACTTCTGACAGTATTTATCGTTGAAAGCGATAGAAAGAGTGCATCATTTTGCCTCTAACGAAAAGAAATTCAAGAGTCACATGTGTATGGTTTGCAATCCCCTTATGCAGCCTAAGACAAGATGCTTACATGTGCACGACGTACACTGCGGGTTGTAGAATATGTCAACCGAATTCTGTGGCACATGCCTGCTGGAAAGTTGGAGAGGAACCGAAGCCCTGGTCCACACGCCATCTTTGCTGGTCTGGAGCCAGTTTGTGAGGAACATTTTTCTTCGGGCCTCCACCGCTCCCGCGAACGGCAAACTTAATTCGTAAGATACAAGCAGTATGAGATTGTATTTTGTCACAATGGGTTTCACACTGGTTTATGTTTAGGCAGCACCTGATGGTTCATGAAAGCCATATACGAAAGTACTATGATTTCACACTTATAGTGTAACAGGGTGGTTGGAGATCTGGCATCGAACAGCTGTGTATCAAGGGAATACGCTATGTGTCATGTAAGGTTGAGTTAGATCTTGTCCCGCGTTAAAAGCAAAAGAGAAATAATTTGGTCTTTTGAGATCTGTCATTAAACTCGTAAGTACCTACTTTAGTTAGCCCTTTTGGAAGAGACATTGCTCCTATGGTGGGGCAGTGAATTGCGTTACACCTGAACTTTTCTCTTTAGTCCATTGTAAGGATAATATATTCATGATTTTGGACCGTTGGATAGGATGATTGATAGGATACATCGAAGGTGAGGATAAGAGAGGCAGAGAATTTTATTTTTTTGTATATCCAACCGTTTATATGGTATTGATTCCGGACAATCTAATATTCTCAACCATTGTAGACCATTTGAGTCTAGCCTATACATTACAAAATAGTTATTTTATTTTCTTTTCTTTTACTTTCTCAATTCCTGGTTAAAGGAAAATCAATCTCATATCTCAAGTCTCGGGACATTAGTTGAACAACCTGACACGTTGGCACCAATATACAAGTGTTAATAAACGTTTATTTTTACAGTCACATATACGTATTTATACCGTATTTCGTATTCAAATATAACTTTAATACTTGCTCATTAATATATATATTAGCAACAAAATTACATGTTTATAAGGATTTATTTACTGTCAGGAAATAGGGTGAAGGGCGGCCTGTTCTTTCATGGCCTGGGCCTTGGGGTTGGAGTGTCACCTTTGCGGCCCCGTGCGAGGCAACGTCTCATTCTTAATGAAAGTCAGCTGACGTGACGTACCTCGATGTCTACCTGGTCATGTGCAAGACCTGCTATTGGCTGCTGCTCACCTGCCGACGTGAGATGACACGTAGCCCATCAGCAGCCCACGTGGCGTAACATCCGTCACCGGCGTTGTCGAGGTGTCATTGCTACCACCGGCACCAATCCAGTTTATTCTATTGCCCCCAGGTTGATTGCTTAGCAACTGCCTAAAACATTATTTTACTTCTAATGCAAAATTTCCACTTCTGCGTCTGTTACTGAGAAGAAGGGCGAATCAGGCCTCCACTTGGATTTGATTTTATCTAATGCTTTCGTTGACCTTAATTTGTGTGTAAGTTACGGATATGACGTGTATTATTATTCTATTATTGTAAATAGCATTTGATGACATGCATCTTAAGAAATTTTATCGTTATCTTATGCAGCTTAAATCTGTGAATTCATGTAATCGTAACTATTGTTATTACCGTTATCTGAGGCTCACACTGCAAGCAGGTGTGAGCGGGCGGTGGCTTTATACAGTATTACGTAGTAGCTTAAATAAGTTTAAATATGTGTAATGATATGCTTATGCTTATTTTTTCTACGGATGTCGTACATATTTAAAGCAAAGTGTGCCATTGATATAAGAAAGTGAGACATGGGCTTTACTTTTTTAACATTTGAAATTCACTTTTAATGCTAAAGCTTTTGTAACTGTGGTTATGTAATCACTTTAACGACATGTTTAGAACTAAAATAGAGTTCAAATATTGATTTTATTGATTTATTGCCCACTTGTTAATATACAATAGAGCATTATTAAAGTTTATTTTAATGAACAAAAGTCACCACTATATACTTCTATTCATGCGTTTAATATGGACAATGTGGTTATAAAATATTTTAACTCCAACTTAAATTATGGCTTTAGATTCAAATGAAATTTCATCTTGAAAATGGCTTTACCAATTAAAAAAAAGAAAGATTTTCGGTCAAAAACCTTCCCCGCTGTCTTTTCTCTGGAAAGTAAAAACGCTTGATTAGTATGCTTTAAAGATGAGCTAAATCCAATAATGAACGGTTATACCATCTAATTGCTAAATTCTCAACCAAAAAAAAATAAAAAATGAGACTCCCTAAATTAGTTTTAATCCATGTTATTATTTATTCAAATCCGTGTTTAATTTTTTTCTCAGAGTGCGTCATGTAGTATGAAAATTTCAGTTCCACTTTGGTACTCCAAGTTGTACAACTTGCAGTCAAGAGGGAGAAGAATACTATTAAAAGCTTGCATTTCCCACGTGTTTTTAACCTTTACCGTGATGCATGAACAGCCCGTGACTCGCTCGACCACCCATTGGCCAACTCAGACATAGCAAACACAAGAACTAACTCGTGGGTTTTTACTTGGAAACTGAATGGCAATAATTAGTGACAACAACATATAGTTAGAAACAAATAACGCAATAACTAAGTTGTACCACATGCATCAAATGTTATACCATTACATCATTGCTTACCATTTTTATCTCGAATGGCTAAAAGTTAAAGGGAGCTAATTAGTTGATAACGTTGGTAACTTAGCTTAAGTTTTTTTTTTTGTTAATAACTTAGCTTAAGTTGCCAATGTGATCTTGTTATCCATATATCGCAAATGGACGGATCATATCTGTTTTTTTTAAGTAAACTTGCATCGTCCGCTACATTATGTAGCGGATGATAAAGTTTACCATATTGCCCCCCCATATATCCGTGCTTTTCTCCGACTCATTAAATTTCTCAGGGATATTTTGGTCAAAATCTCGCCCGTTACATTATGTAGGAGACGAGGGAAAAACTTAAATGAAATTTCTATCTGACTCGTTCATCCGCGATAGATGGACGGCCAAATCGAGGTAACAACTTATGTTAAGTTGCCACCAACAGACCGTTAACGGCTCAAAGTTAATAGATGTAGATAATGATCATCTATTGCATCTTGATGTGACACTTTTAGTTGCCAAAATTATGATTATACGTATTTTGTCATTATTGTTAAAATTTAGGAATTTTCTTATTAGACTAAAACTGAGAATCACGGTGGAATAAATGTGATCTTATCTGTTCACGCAGCAAGATTAGACTGTAAAACTTAAATTAGCAAGTCCCTTTAAAATACGGCAATTACCAAACCCAATTTCATGACGGTTTCAGCAGTTGCGGGTCTTCTTTGTGTAGAAGTCACGGAAACCCCAGAAGAATCCTCCCCCTATCTGACTCCGAGTTCTCGCCTACATACCTGCAAATTACCTTCTATAAATACCAAATCCCCACCTCCTTAAAACCCTCCTCATCAAATCCCCATCAAATTCATGCGTTTTGATCTCATCCGATTATCATGAGCAACATACCCAAATCCTTTTCGGATTCGTCTCTGAACCTCTTCAAACTCGCCATCTCGTCTTCTGATCCTTGGCCTTTTTCTGTCTTGTAACCCTCGTGTTCCACACCTTTCTTTCTTTCGAATCTTGCTGATAGTTTTCGTTGGTGTTTCTTGTTCGGGGTGCTGTAATTGAGAGATGGGTAGTGGGAATTTTCACCTCCACGTACCACACCTGACTCTCCATCTCCCCCACCACCACCACCACCCCCATCAGGTCCATCACCACCATCACGATGGTCAGGGGAAGAAGGAACTGAAAGACATACCAAAGGGGTGTCTGGCGGTTATGGTGGGTCAAGGAGAGGAGCAGCAGCGGATCATCGTTCCCGTGATCTACATCAACCACCCGCTTTTCATGCACTTGCTGAAGGAAGCGGAGGAGGAGTATGGCTTTGATCATCAGGGACCCATCAACATCCCTTGCCACGTGCAGGAGTTCCGCAACGTTCAGGGTTTGATCGACAAGGAGAAGTCACAGCACCACCACCACCCCCACCACCAGCAGCACCACCAGCATGCTTGGTGCTTCAAGACTTGAATTTACGATCTTGCCCGCTTTGATTCAATCTTGACGGTCCATGTAAATCTATGGTTTTGCTTCATTCTTTCTGGAATTCTCTTTGTTTTTCCTTTTTTATCTTCGCTGATTCTTGTAGGACATCGTGACGAAAAAATAGTGCTACAATTTCTCCCTTTTTGGTTGTAACTTTGTACATCTCAATTGTTGTGATTTTGGGTTGCATCTTTGCGCTGTGTGTTTGTGCGCTGTGTGTTTGTGTGGAGAGATGTCCAGTAGCATTAGACTTTCAAACATCCCTTGCAAGTATCTTAATTATTATTTTTGCACTCATCTTTATGGTTAATTTTTGGCCGCACTTTTCTCATTACTTAATAAAAGTTATTAAACATGTTTTTCGTGATTATTATTTAATTATCGTTATATAAGAAAGTTCAAACTCTTCCCCCAACTCAGAATTTAGCGAAAATTTTGGTATGCGAGAGAAACCTTGAATATTTAGGCATTTGTGTTTAGGCGACGCAACGGATAAGAAAAAAGAAATAATATATTTGGACACTATATCAACGTTAAGTCTTTAAATACCTTTAATTTTAGGATTAAATATATATCTTTCTCTATATCAACGTTAAGTCTTTAATTTCATCACTATTACGTCTAGCCAACAGACACAAGTCTTATTATAGCGAAACACAATATTCGACTATAATTTGCACCTAGCGATATTATCCCTAAGAAAAAAAGACGTGTTTTGGGTTTAACTTTCTCTGGCAATTGGCATTGTTATAGCCGGCCGATTGAAATTGCAATTGAGGGCCGCACAAAGTTTGTCCCCATTTGGAGCATCCAGAACCTGTTCCAACTGTCTTCTTCCTTTACCTTCCTTCCGGACGAAGAATTATGAAGCGTGACAGTTGGCCGGTAATGAAGAGTTCGCTCATGTTCACATGATGATCGACCCCAGTCCCCAAAGTCTCGGACTTTTATTTTGGTAGTCGACAGGCTGGTGACCAGTTATTTTTTTGACAAAGATATTTGCCTCTCTTCGAGAACAAATGAAAAAAATAAAACTAGTTTGTTTCTGACATAAATATATCAAGTTTTGTTCATCGACAAGGTCAACTGTCCATAGCATTACAGTGTATTTTTCTCGAACGTTTGATCGTTCAATAAACCCACGCAAATAGAAGATATATAAATGGGATAGGTGGGTTGGGGTTGGCGCGCGCTCTACCTAACTTGAAAATCCTTCTTGAGAAAAATGTTGACTTACCTACGGATTAATTGATGAAATTCAAAATTGTTAGTGCATAAGCCGACGGTTTCTCAAAATTTCTGATTTAAATGATTATGATATGTTGGGTAAATTTAGTCTCTCAAACAGGCGTGAAATGGTAGGCTCCATTATCATGTTGATTTAGTGAAAGGGTTGTGCCATCGATTGCTCTAAAAGCAGATGTTAAGGTGCAATTAATGATTTTATCTTGTACTTAACGAGGGATCAAATTCTTATTTTTTGCGAACGATAGAATAGTACTAACACTTCTTTCCTTAATTGCAATCACTTTGTATTCTTCCAAATATATTCTTGAAATTGTTTCTCAAACAAATGAATTAATTTTCTTATTCACCTTACATAATTAGCAAACTATGGTTGGTAATCATAAATCAAGTAAGACCATGAAACACACAAAATGAAATACTAGATTTTAACTTTTTTGTAACATTTAGACAACATCTTCGCTAGGTGTCTTTATCGCAAAAAATGTCAATATCAAGTGCAAAACTAACCTGGTCCATAATCGTGTGATTACGATTAAAATAAAAACTTTGAACAATTAACGAACAATCGTAATTTTTGGCCATCTTTTGAACAATCGTAATCACACGATTACTATAATCGTGTGATTACGATTATATTAGTAACTTTTGGCCGTCTTTTGTTCTTTCAAACTAGTGTCCGGCTTCGCCTTATTGATTTTCTTTAGGGATAAGACGTCATCTACCAAAGGTATAATCCACGTGTTAAGTCCACGAGCAGCAAAGAGTTAATGAAATAATTTAATGCAGTTCTTTTGAGTCTCTAATGGAGTGAAATGCCAAATTTCCAAGCAGAATTATTGAACGAGGCTTAACGAGTACCCTTAAGGCACCGATTAGCGTTTACCTTAAAGGTTTGCGTAGCGTAATCAATTTGAACAATAAACAAATGCTAATATTTTGTCAAGTCCAAAGTTTGAGCAAGCAAAATAGTCTCGCGATCCAACGTTAACACGTGACTATTCTCGTTAGCACACAAGTCAAAAGATACGCATTGTTTGAAACACGTTCTCGTGATCACTTTTCAAACTAAGTATATATATCTACAAGTTTATATTTACGTATAACACAATTTCCAATATCTAAAAATTGACAAAATCTCAAAGAAGAAAATTCTAATAAAACCATGAAGTACAAAAGGGAATGAGGAAAAGAGGGTAAAATATATAAAGAGGAAAAGGAAGTTGGCTTGTCACGCATGAGGCTGACCAAAAAAGTATGAACAAAACCGAAAGTGCAACGATTACTTCCAAGCAACAAACAGTGATATAATTTCCTTAATAGGTATCCATAGTTATCTGCAGAACTGGGTCTTAGAGTTATGGTTTCCTAATCTGAATGGCTGACAATCTCATTATCTGCCTATATATTTGACTAGACTCTCAAGTTCATGTTCATATTTGTTATTCCGGAGTATAATAATTCGAGCTAACAGCTGCCAAACTAGCAGAGTAAATGCACATGTCAACTCTATTAGAAAATTTAGAAACCCGAGTTCAATATACTTTTCTTTTTCTTCTCTCTTCCACCTCAAATTGAATAGATTAATTTATAATTGACGTTTTTTTTAAAGGGTCCAAGAATAAACAAATTTAAATTCGTTTGGAAGCTAATTAAGTAATTCTACAAGACTCGTGGAAATTCAGCTCTCTCCGATTCCAAAATTAAAGACAGCTGATAATAACGTATAGCTTCGTTATTGCAACCGTAGTCTTTAATAGAATCTAAGGCGAATGTTATGTAGAAAAACAGTAAAACAAGCGCTAAGTTAAGACTAGCCCATATATTAGAAAAAAGATTAAGACACGATCCTCTTTTATCATATTTATATCATACGTTACTTATTTTCTATATCTAAAAAAGTACTTTCTAGAGCCGTTAAGGGTTCATCCAAGGTTGACTATGTATTTGCAAAGCGATAAATGTGAAACGCAATAACATATTTTTAGATTAGATAATGTTCTTTATTCGAAAAAAAATTGCATTCGAAATGCGTCAATTGCCTTTAAAATGCTGTGGGACCTCTCACACAATGTTAGCCTTTGGTTTGGTCAATAGCGGGAAAGACAAAACTGATACTAAACAATCATTAGAGTCAAAATCAGACTTGTTCTATCTTTCATTGAGCATCAATAGACTTGGACGTGATCAAAGCAATAGAAAACTGGATCATTGTAAGCAATCGTTTATGTCCACTAGATTAACAAATGCTGCAAATGGTTCGGTAAACCTGTGCATAAGACTTTGACTGAGCTGCTAGATGCTACATCTGCTGTCCCGAAATTATAGGCTCTTCTGGAAATTTCAAGTTTTTTGTAGAAGACTAGTTAACGCTCTTTGAAAGTGAAAGTGAAAGTGAAAGTGAGTTGTATTATTTTCAAAGTACCAAGGCTAGAAATTGCAGTTCAGGGTAGTGCAAACTTGATCCAGTTCATATGAATATCATTATCTGTAAGTTCTTCCAAGGTGAGGAGGGAATAAGGTTCATTGGCATCCGGGTTCAAAATTTGGTCAGCCAACCAAAGAAAGTAAAATTTATTCTTTCTTATCTCACTTTCTATCACCTGGTACTCCCTCTTTCCCAGGAATTTGAGTCAATTGCAAGAAGTCAAACACAGATAAGATCAGTTCATTGTTCCAAGTGTATCTTATAAAGGAGAAAGATGCTGCACAGCTGACACTTGAACAGAAGTATAATCATAATCAATCGATTGTTAGAACTTGGCTCCTTGTATACAATCATGTATCTGCTTACAGACGGTTATCTCAAAATGGACAGTCTATGAACACAGACTTCAGACGCATCTTACAGAATAATATATGTCCATGGAGTTGCCTCCACCGTCTTAAAATCGGACCGTCCAAACAAATTTTCTGCACATCTATTTCCCTAAGAATACAGGGGTACAATAATACCTGTAATGGATTTCTTTCTTCTTTTCTTCCGTTCGCTTCCTTGGTAAACGTGTGTTCTTACTCTCAAATGCTATAGTTGTCTCGTATTACTACTGCGAATCGTCACACCATGCACAAACTTGGTGTATCCAAGGAAATTAAGTTTCCCATCAGACTCTCTAATCCAATCATTGAGCAAAGTGTGAGCTGTATGGCCCAAATTCATTTCCTGCATCAAAAGATGTATTTTACTAACATTCGCTGCGTGGAAGTGAAACAAGCACAACCAGGGTAATGAAAAAAAAAAACATATGCGCACCTGTGCTAATTCCTCCACTGAAGTGGCTCGATTGCCTTCTTGTTCAAAGTGTTCAAATGCTGTGGTTGCAATATTCTCCCATCCTTCAAGAGCCTCAAGCTGATATGGGTTGACCGCAGCAGCACAAAACTCTTCGAACTCCATTTTTTTATAAGAGAGAGACTCCATCTGCAATTAGCAAAGGGAAAAAAGAAATTTTAGTTTGAAGAGTAGAGAACATGACAAAATAAAGACTTGATGCAAAAGCCAAATAGAAAACACAATGAAGATATGAAAGAATGCATGTTTGGTTCTCTTATATACAAGGATCAAGTCAAAAAGCTAAACGGTAGACCCTGAAATGGTCGGATCCTTGTGCCATAGGCGCCTTTTTAATTCACAAGCAGAAGAATGGCATTCATCCAGGGACAAAAAAAGTTACAGTACAGCAGCATGTACGAAAACGGACGATTATTCGCCCAAAACTAATTTCTAAGTGGGAATCTGCATGCAAAGAAAAATACAAGCAGATGAGGCCGATGTCTCATTCAGAAATACACTAGCTAATGGCTCTCCGTCCCTTGGTCTAAGAACGAGAAAGTTTACAATCTCGTAGCACAGAACTATCATAGTCATCACAAAAGTATCATCAAGAAAATTGTTAAAAACCAACCCGAAAATCTCACACTAAGCAAAAATTTACATGATGATAAGCAAAAACCACAAAAAGTCATTATATAATAATGACTGGATGCTACAACGTCACTGTAAATTAAAATATCGAGATATCTCACCAATTTCAGAATATCTGGCACTCTCGCCTCCGTCATGGCATCAGTCGCATTTTTCATGAGAGCCTGCACATTTCTATTACATGTTAGTGAAAGCATATAACCAAGAAGATGCTTAGCAATTAAAGATGTTACACCATGGCAGTACCTCTGACAAACCTCTATAGCAAAAGGGGTTACCAATATCTGAACACCAATAATTTATATGAAAGAAGCACCAACCGTTCTGAAATTTTGAAGGGAGACAAATCCAGCTTGGGGTTCCAAGAGATTAAATTGTGCCTTCAGGTAAATAAGCTCATTTTCTGGCAAAGCTTTTGAGAGAGCCTGCATTATAGAAGAACAGGCAAAGCATTGGCCCTCATCAGGCATAATTCAGCTACAGAAGGGCCACTTTCCAAAAAGGCGGGTCACGAAATTCCAGTTCAATTAATAATGTCATGTAAGGCCCGCCCACGGGCAACCTTCCGATCAATGTGAGACCAACATGGTGTCTTAAGAAATTACCTTCAACGCATATCGCTTTAAAGGTGAGGTGCGAACATATGACTTCACCAACTTGTAAATCAGTATATCCAATGGCACAGCACACTTTTCATCTCGTAACCATGGGTGAGCTGCATATATATAACACCCCACTTTCAGCAAAAATTAGACAAAATGTTGTTTGCCCAGAATCTGCCTATAATAACAGTCACACAATGAATCGAAACTAAAAATATCTTACTCAGAGCTTGGGCAGCAGTCATTCTTTTCCTGTGGTCCTTATTCAGAAGCCTTCGAACAAAATCTTTGGCTTCCACTGAGACCGCAGGCCAAGGTGAGTCATCAAAGTTAGGGTCGGCCCGTAGCACTGAACGGAAGATTCCTGACTCAGTTCGTGCCCAAAAAGGTCTGCTTCCACACAACAATATATATGTTATGACGCCAATACTCCATATATCAGCTTCAACACTGTATGATCTACGCAGTACTTCAGGTGAGACATAATATGCACTACCAACAATGTCGTTGAGACGCTGATCTGCACAAATGCAAATGATAAGTAGAAGGAGAATAAGCTGACAAAAAGAAGAAGCAGAGGCTTCAAACAAGAAAAAAGAGAACACTAGCAAAATGGACATGTATGCAACTACATATGTGAGGACCCATAAGTAGATAGCAAGAACTTGTTTTTGGCAAATATGAGCAATCATTAATGTCTTGCAACCTCATGCTCATAATAAGTTTGCCAGTGTGACGAATCATATGTTCCTTTGTTGTCAAGACCACGGACGGTCAGCTTTAGTTCAAGCATGCAATAGTTTGCCATTCCCTCTCCACCAACAGAATAAAACAACAATGGGACCATAATGGCACATAGGGGAACTGATTGTTGTATCCTTCCCTACACTTCCACAAGCTAAATTTTGAATGCACGGGCAGTGTTAACTCCCGATCCATACCCAAACAGGCAAACACCCATCTACACCAAGTACCCCCTCAAATTCTGGCGGTGGCACTTGCCCAAGGGAGGAAGGGGTAAGGGGGATGCAAGCATTATTGGTTTGTAGCTTAATGAAAAGGGAAAAAAAAACCCCGAACGAGGACATTTGTCATATTTGATGATCAATGGGCCTTTATAATCTCCTCGGCATTCAAGCAGGTTCTTTCATTGTATGGTCAACGTAACGATTGGATTCCTATTTTTACTTGTTAAATTAGTTCATAACCATATAGTCTTAACAAAACTGGTAGCAGAGTACCTATATCAATTAAATCTCCTAATGAACATGCGATTTTCAAAATCATCGTTCACGGTCAATAATCCCACTATCAACATACTTATTGTCGATTCTTTCTGAGCATACCAAAAAGTACTACACTTACTCTTCGTCAATTAACAGATAAAATCCTTGACTTAGCAGAAAACATAGGAAAAGTAACTAAATCAAATCATCGAATTGTCTAAATAATCCTGGAAGGGGGAGGTCAACGAGGTCGACTATGCCATATTGAAACCAGCTTTTGGGGGCGGAGAAATGCAATTGAAGGATAAATAACCATTACCTGGCCTAATAAAATCAGATAGACCAAAATCTATAAGCTTCATAGGAGCCGCCTCATCTCTTGTGGTGAAAAGGAAGTTCTGCCAACCAATCAAGTTATCTAAGTAAATGGCTAATGTTAGACCGAGAAATGGGACACACAACAGACAAGCATGTAGTCTACGTGCAATTATTTTTTTGTCCAAGTCTCAGAATCAGTTTACTCAAATGAGAAGAATATACGTTCATAGCCATAGGCACTACCTCTGGTTTTAGATCACGGTGCACAACACCTTGAAGATGACAGAAGGCTACTACACTCACTATCTGCACAACAATAGTTTTAGCATCCTCCTCTGAATATCTTCCACCTCTACAGCGTAAAGAGTGGTTAGGTGTATATTTTATGCTGAACTCATTAGACAGAACTCCTAATAAATAAACAACTACTCACCTTGACAATATTCGGTCGAGCAGTTCTCCACCTTCGCACAGTCTGTTAAGAAGACAAAACACTTTAGTCTTCAGAACGAGTTTATAATTTCATGACGGGCACGTAAAGTCTTTGAAGGCAACCACATCAGTAAAACTGGTACAAACAGATCCTTATCTGAAACAGTGTTACCCACAAAACTGGTGAGCATACCAAGTGTGAACTAAATGATAACCTAGACCAAGGGACAGCCACAATCCCTTCCAAGATCGACTCTAATGATAAACTATCATCCTCTAAGCTGTTAACTAAAAAGTCTCTTATGATAAACTATTAATCTCCATCCAGTATAAAACTCTGCAAAGATGGCTCATGTACAAGTATCTCAACTGAACATAAAAGTGTTGAACCATGATCTCCTTAACTTGAGGCACTCAAAATAAAAACAAAAGAAGGATATACATACTCCATGACTACATAGACGTTATGAGCATCTTCAAATGCATCATAAAACTTGACAAGATTCTTATGTCCGGACAAAGCTTTCAGTATCTTGACCTCCCTACGAACATCTTCAATTGATATTGCGGTTGTCATCTGTCAAGCAACAGTCACCTAGTTAGTACCTACACTAATCAAACTACGATAGTGCCCATCAGCTAGCTAAAATATACTGTGGTTTATAGATAGTGTTGAAAAGTAAACAAGCTTTCCTCCCCAGGAAAACACAAAAATAAATACTGATCCAACAAGAAAATGGTATTTTTTTTCGTTAAGAGGTGATTCGTACGTTGTAGACTTGTAGTGCAGTTTATGCAGAAAACAAAGATGTGATATGTAGCACAGAAAGGTGCTTGGCTTGAGATCACCAAATTATAGCACATACTCTAATCATAGTTTTGTAGTTTTATAACGAAATTCCAATGAACCGTTCTCCAGTTTAATCTCCTAAGAGGAGCGAAATGGTGAAGCATTATGGAACTTTCCTTATCGATCTTTTCTTTCCACACAAATTAGTTAAAATACCGGCATAATCTTTGGGTATATTAGTCCCAGATATGTTATTGAACCACTGCATCTACAGTAGTTTCTATAGCATAAGTTATCATCCTCATTTTCAGCAGTAACTTGAGTTCCAGCATTTAAGCCTCGAATTGTACAAATCAACAATCTCATGTTAGACACTGATGTGAAGAATCTACTCTTAATCTACTCATCTCATTGTGAAGTGCACACATACTTGATCTTAAAAGGCAACATCAAATGGACACCACAAAGGTAATTAACACAAAATTAACAAACAGTTTCGTGGTAATCTAGTGTTGCATTTGCCGACCAATTCACATATGCATCAAGCAACAGAAGCAGTCGTCAGAATATATATAACTCTAAAAATAGGCAGAAGAAGCAAGAGAAGAACCCACAAGCACACATTATCGATCACTGATCAGTCGGAAGAAAATTATTTCTGTTCCCCGAAAAGTTCTGCATTATTTACAGCCTGATTCATCAGTAATGTTTTCTCAGTTTCTTATAGAAGTCAAATACTCAAAGGAGGGGAAATGTTGAAATACTTAGAGCAGATTATCATGCTTTCATGTCATGTCATATTGACTTCTGTCCTGCACATTCACTTCCATCCATATAAAATTGGCAAGCTCTCGTCTGAACTTGTGCAACTACAGGCCAGTGTTTCTGATTTGCAAGGTATCAAGTAACAGTTCAGAATCAAACATTACTTCAAGTGTTGTTATAGGTTAACATCGAGCATATTGACATATAATAATCAAGACTAAGAGACACATGCTTTTAAGCAGAGAAATATGTGAATTAAACATGGCAAACCACTAATACCAAGAGATCAACTTTGAATATCAAGACAGTGGTCATATATAGTCTTATGAAGGATTAAGCTTAGGACTGCTAAGAACTTACTGCACAATTAATTTCACAAGCTAAGGCCATATAATTACTAGTAAGTACAAAGACATACCACACACCTTAGCTTTGGAAATGATCTTCACAGCCACAGGCTGATTCTTGAGCTCTCCCTTCTTACCTCTAGCCCAACACGTATGACCAAAATGCCCCCTGCCCACCTCCTTTCCCAGCTCATACTTGGCAATGAAGTTCTTCGGATACCCAAAGCTCTTGTCCAGCTGCTCCACGCCGCCTTCCTCCTCCGGAATCGGCCCCTCCGCAGGTGCCGCGGACGTGCCCTGCCGCTTCATGATCGCCGACATGATCGGCTTCGCCGGAGACGGCGGGGGAAACGGCCACTTGAACATCCGCTTCGGGGTTCTCGCCGGCGAAGGGTCCACGCCGGCGGGGTAGGGACTCTGGCTTGGGCTGGCGGAGAAGGAGTGAGCTGGTGTGTTCTTGTTCGACCGGGGGTCAACGGGGGTGGTCCCATTTGTGAGCGGTGGCGGCGGTGGTTTTGGATGGTGGCTGGTGTTGTTGTTGGCGGTGGTGGTGTCTTTGATGACTGAGACTGATGCGTCTTTGCTGCAACAATGCCCCATCAACGGTCACGAGGCTAAGGCCGGTCGGGGCCTACATACACTTATAGCCGGCTAAAGAGCGTTATATACAGGCATACAGCGATACGGAACTGTTATTCAGAGAGAAAATATCATGTGCGTAATGGAGTTTTAGAGAGGGAAGACAAGGTGGAGGAGGAGAAGAAGAAGAAACCAAGGGATCCTTTCAATTCATGTACAGAGTCAAGCTTAGAAGAAATGAACCAAGTGATGAACAGTCATCGAGGAGACTTTCAAAGGTATTTTTTAATTACTTTTTTATCCATTTTGAATCTTATTTACCTGTGTAACCTCTTTTGGGAAATCGTAGTTTCAAAGTAAGATTTTAAGGAAAAAAAACGTGGTTTGAAACAGAGATTTCTTTTGAAATCTTGCTTCCTAACAGAGATTTCATACGTTTTCAAAAGAAATCTCTGTTTCAAATCACGTTTTCTTCCCTTGAAATCTCACTTTGAAATCACGATTTCCAAAAAGGGATTATACAGGTAAATAAGGTTCAAAATGAGATAATTAAGTAATTAAGTTTTAAAAACAAATTATTAAGGGCAAAAACTCTATTTTTCAAACTTCTCAAAATATGTTTTTTATTTTGCTTTTGTTTTTTGTTTTTTTGTTTTTTTGTTAAAAGGTGTTATTTTTATGACAAAGTATTAATCTTTCAGACACACACGGATAAGATAGTGATTTTTTAAGACATGAAAATAGCTCTACTTTTACCAAGTACTTAATTAGCCACAATAATAATTTGCCAAAGCACAAGCAACCCCAAATTGCCCCTAAAATTGTAAACGAATCTCTTTTCTTAAGGGAAATATTTTTGTAAGATAATAGCTTTTTGATTTGTCGCTGAAAAAGTTATACTTAGTAAGGTTTTTGGGTGGGTAGCCAAAGACGTATTTGGTAAATGCACACCAACCCAATTGACACCTAGGCTAGTAGCTTTAATGGGTAACAACATACTATTGTCAATGCGCATATAATTAACTAAATTAACCAAAACTTTAAAGCAAATTTGCAAAAATAAGCATGTATAAAATCCGTATCTTGCTCGAGCGAAAGTTTCGTGACTAGCTATAAAGTTGAAAGAGTCTCTTAGTTTTTCTCTGTATAGAATGAACAAGATGAATGATGATGAAAGGTGAGAGTGGCCGAGTGGGAAACGGTTGCCGACCGGGAGGTTCGTAATTGTGGTAGTTTTTTGGTTTTTTGTCTTTCTTCTTGTGAATTTATAACCCCTATCGGACAGCAATATCATATGATGTAAGAATTCAATTGCGTAGATAACAGATAAATTGCGAAAACACACCAAATTTTTTATTACAAAGATGTTCTTCCTTAATAATAATAATAGTATTAATAATGCTCAAATGGAATATCGGCAACTCCTCCTATCGAAGGAAATCAATGTAGCGTCTGCAATAAGTTCTTGGGGTTGGTATGCTGGTGAGCTATTTGATGGGGATATGCAAGGAAAATGTGAAGGAGATGACAAATTTGCTATTTGGATTTTGAGGTCCTTGTCAACTTTTCAGCTCTCCTTCGGATACATCGCTGTTGCGCCTGTTATTCTCTCTTTATATTTAAAATTGGAAAAAGGTGTTTGGCCGGATTGGAGGTAATTAGTAGTTGGCTTTGTTTCATCACCTCTTAGGCTGAGCTATATTTATTTATATAATAATAACTTGTGTTTGGAATTCACTTGTTTTTTTATTATTTTGCATGCTTTCTCTAACTACTGAAACCCAGAAGTTTCGATGATCAATTAATTACTCATGGTTTCATTAGAAAAAAAAAAATTAGAAAAAAAATTACTCATGGTTTCAGTCGGAACATTGGAAATAGTGTGTAAGTCGGCATGTGCAGCGGGTATGAATAAAAAATTCACGTGCCAAAAAGAATGTGAAATGTTGCGATCGTTAAAATTGTCACATCGGCGTGAAAATCGGACAAAGAACTCTCGGAGCTGAAAAATGATCGGGGCTTGATGAAAGGTAAGTTCTTAGATTCATATCCATTGTTAACCACAAGGTTCTGTTTGACAACACTTTCAGTTTTGGTTTTCAGTTTCCAAAAATAAAACCAGCTTAAATTTTTTTTTTTTACAAAAACAAGTGGTTGTTTGATAATCCAAATTTTTTTTTTGAGTTTTATTTTTTGGTTGTTTGATTACCCAGTTTTTATTTTGAGTTTTTTCTTTGGTGGTGGTTTGCGGTGGGGGTGGCCGCCGCCGATGGACGGTGGCTGCCGGCGGTGGGAGGGTGGTGGTCTCAAAATAAAAACCAAAACTGAAAATCGAAACTCATTTTTGGAGTTTTCAAAAGCAGCCCTGATTTTAAAACTGATTTTTAAAACTGAAGAAAAAAAAAACGAAAAGTATCCGCCAAAAGCGCTTATATTTTTTCAGTTTAAAAAATTGAAAAAAAAATATATCTGTCAAACGGGGCCCAAGTTAGAGGTTTTGGAAGAAAGCACAGCTGAGCAAGGATGAGCTAAGTCGTCTACTCGCCTCGAACTACCCAGGCCCGAGCAAAGGAAGCCTCGACAATTTCAAGCTCAAATTACCTAGTTTCAGTTAGGATGTGATGGTTCTGTATTAAATACCGAAGCGTTGTCTATAAATAACTCCTAATATCCAAGCAATGATTTTTCATGTTTCTCCGATAAATCAATATTACATTGCATTGGATGCATCATCATTACATTGTCTTTGACGCATCATCCTGTTGCATTGCCAACATAATTTTCTCACAAACTATAGGAGATAGGCTCTAATTCCATCCCTAACCAGTTTTGAAGTGACTCCATTCACCCTTAGGCATTACTTGCTCCTTACACGGTCAACAAACTCTTCCCCTCTTTTTTGTTTGGGTTACCCACATTTCATTCCATCGAAACAGTGATATTATCTTGTCTATGTTCATAATCAGCGTCTGTCTTTGAACGTCCAGACATGACATTCTAGGGGCAAATTTAATCTACAAAATTCATCTCTTATCAGATTACAAAACATGGGGTGCCTTTACAAAGGCATTTTATTCTATGCGTTGCAGCAACTTTATAATGCAATCGGAAACGGAGTTTCATACTGTTGTAAATTCCCGAAACAAAATGTCAACTCAAAATTAGAATATGCTGACTATAAGAAAGGGGGGGGAAAAAAGACGGTAGGACTATTTCACACGTATTATTTTTTTTTTTATCAAATTTAAGAATTTCATTATCTTTATATACTATAATAAATCAAAAAAGAAAAGAATCATAGTACCACGTAAAATAAGGTAGCGTTGAAATCACTTACATTTTTTATTTTCTATTTTCCAAAAAATAAAAATCAAAACCATTTTAGTTTTTACAAGAACAAATGCATGTTTGATTTCCCAGTTTTTATTTTGAGTTTTTTCTTTGGTGGTGGTTACGGCTGGCGGGGTGGCCATGACTGTTGGGGGTGGGGGGGGGGGGGGGGTTGTGGTGATCTCAAAATAAAAATCAAAACTAAAATCCTAAAACCACAAAATGTGAGTTTTCAAAAACAGTTCTTTTTTAAAAACTAATTTTCAAAACTCAAAGGAAAAAAAATTGTGTCAAACGAGTTTTTTTTTTCCAGTTTTTCTGACAGACTCTTTAAGTTCTCCATAAACTTTTCTTTCTAGTGGTTTCCGTAACCAAAATCTGATTTTGAAGGTGAGTGAAAAATGGTACATATATATTTATTATAGCATAATAATTCAGGACGAAAGACAATTTCTTAAACAAAGTGCAACCGTTCCATAGTGACAGCTAATCTGATATTAACTTGGCTGCCACGTCATGCATTGCTTACCCGAGCCCTTCAACAGTTCTAATGGCGGCAACACAGTGAGTGAACTCAACTTGAATATAATCAAACCCACTTTGATGCCCCACATGGCGAGTACTGGGTGGGGGGTTATGGGGTTTCCTATTATTATGTTAAAAGGAGTAGGTAGATAATTATTTTAAATTATATTTTAAAGAGTTTTAAATGGTCGGTCCGGAGGGAGTCTAGACTATTAATTTTGAGATCATCCAGTATTATGAATTTAGGACGAATCATAATTTAGTACTGGGATACAATTTATATATTGACTTCAAAACAAATCGTATTTTGGTACTTTGATATATTTTTTTTTGGCAAAAAATGCTGGACTGTAAGAGTCTCCTGCACCTATGTCGGGGCTGAAGCGCCCCCGTGTGTGGAGCACATGTAAAGCGAGGACGTAAGTTTGTCACCAACAAGTGTGGCGGGCAGGATTTGAACTCAGGTGGAGAACCTGGATTGAAATCCTGGGGACCACTGAACCAACCCTTGTTGGCATTTTGGTACTCTGATGCATACCGTAAATCTTTTTATGGAATACCATCTGCCAACGTTGTTAGTGCACCTGGAAAAGTCAAAGGTTGTCTTTGTGATGCAGCTAAGCCTAAGGGTGAATTAATTATACGGATTGGGCCAAGCCTGAATTCTCTAATGGTCCGATTGGATCACGGAATTAGCCTTGGAATTGAAATATATTTTGGAATTGGACCTTACGAATTACAATTCTGCTGATTAGACGACTTATTTGGAATTGGAATTACAATTCATATCTAATTCCATGAAATTAAAAACATACTTTAAGTCCCAAGTCCAATTCTTAAGGTCCCACCTCAAATTTGTAATTCCAGCCCATTATTTTTGTCACTGTTTCTTTCTCTCCACTCGTAGCCTCTGCCGGACACTCTTCCGTCCTCTTTTGATGCAGCCTCACCATTGTTGTTCTTCTCTTCCTTCTCTCTTGATTCTACCTTGCCATGGAAGCTGAAATCTACTGTGCATATGGTGGTGGCTACGCTCCACTTATTTGACGGCGACGGCGGCAAGATCTGCTACTTTGACGGCAGCAACGCCGGCAATGATCTACTTTTTTTTTACGGCGGGAACAATGATTTCGATGTCGTGGTCTTTGTTGTGGTATGTGTCTATGTATTTCGAATCTTAATTCGTTATTGATCTTGATTTTGAGTTTTGGGTCATAGATGGTAGTGTGGCCGGAGCAGGTAGTGTCATCGCATACGGGCTCGATTTAGGCCCTAAACAAATCAGAATAGTAGGATAGGATTTACATAGTGAGTCCAAGTAGTAGACAAGGTCTAGTTGAGCATCCTCGAGTAGAACTGAATCTACAGAGGCTGGAGACTTGAATTTACTGCTAATTTATTTTGCTAACATTTAAATAGAATTGAGTACTTTTTAGAAAAATCAATGTGAGTTTTAAAAGGATTCTGAAAGTTCCTAAATTCTGGATAGAGGAATCAAGGTTCTTCCAGCTTGTCTAAGTTTATTTATCTTCTAGTTGCGTGATTAGTTGAAACTAAGCTACTGAGTTCACACGAGCAAGGTGTTGGCTATCAGCAACTGTTCACATTGAATTTATTCTAATCATGGTTATCTTTGGAATGTATCTTACTGACTTTGGTTGTAGTGGTGTCTTCCAGGGTTCATAGGTGAGGATTTCCTATTGAGTATCATAACAGTGCACTATGCTCTGTGACAACAAGACACTCAAATAGAAAGGAAATTGCAATTGAAGGATTCCCTCCAGATTGTGTAAATGTTTGTTTTTCATTTGATAAAGTTGACACAACTGATATAGCTGGCTTGGAATGCGGATGAGAGTTAGAATTCAATGCATGTTGTATTCATTTTCCTTACTTTTTGTCTGAAAACATGTTTGATTGTTTGTTAACTCTTTTCTACTTAAGTTTTCTTTATTTGGGTTTCTTCTAGTCAAGATTGTAATGGCCCCATCAACGAGAACTTTTGTCAAGCCATATTCTATTTGCATGGGTCTGTAACTTGTTTTAACATTTTTTTTACCTTATCATCTGTGCATTTGTTTCACCTAGCCAACTAAACAAAGTGAAATGGGAGATTAAAAGCAGAAAGTAGGAAATGGAAAGAAAATGACAGAAAACTAGAACAACAATGAGAAAAATAAAAAATAAGAACTAATAAAAGTGAAGATAAGATAAAACATGAAAATAGAAAAAGACAAGTTAAAAGAAGACTGAAAAGAGTTAAAAAAATAGGTTCTTACTGGGCTCTTACAATGCGGAAATGGTGATTGTTGTGGTTGAAGGTGGCTGCTGAAAAGAAGTTAGATACTGGTAAAGAAAATGTTGCACAAGGGGAACAATTTGGAAGGACGTCAACGAAAAAGAAACGAAAAGCTGTTACGTTGCTAAGACTGTAAGATTGGTTTGGTCTTACGTGGTTAGTTAATGAATTTCATGATACTTAAGTGGGTGAGTGTGATATGTAGGTGATTTGTATTTGTAATGATTTATATACACCTGCTTTGAGGCCATTGTGTCAGCTGGCAAAGTAAGTCTTCTTACGACTGTATTGCTTTTTGTGCCGAGTTTTTATAAAAGTATAGTGAAGCAGATTTAAGTTTGACTTTCAGAAAAGCTCGTGTTTTGAGAGCATGATTCTCCATTCTCGACGAATTTCTGCTGCACTAAATGTTGTTCTTGCGATCTTGACAATTATGGTATTCATTTTCAGAACCTGACATCAGCAGCGGTTGCACGTTGTATATTGAAACCTAATGAAATTGAGCATCTTTCCATAAAATTATAGAACTGAGTTGAATTTTACACTTGCAAACTTTAGTTTTAAAAAGATTCATCTGGTTATGAGTTAGCAACTTGGTGTTGGTCAAATAATGTTTGCAAAAGTAATTTGTAGGAAATCAAATATGAAGCAATAAAATATATTTCTAGTCTTCCTGGTGTTTTGGTTTGTAATCATTGGTTCAACTGATATTAGGCTGAAATAGCATTCTGTCGTTTGGTTTCTTCTTCCTTTATTGGGTTTCCATTATCTGGGCAGCCATTGTTTCTACATGTCTGTGATGTATATTAGTGGATTAAATGATGGGACTAACTGATGTAAAATGCTTCGTTTTGCTATTCTACTTGTCTCACTTAGGTAGCTGCAATGCTTATCATAGTAAGCGAAAGTCATGGTTTCCGTGATTGGTGGTCACTCCTGAGAAAAAGAATGATAGGCTACCGCGACCATGATCAACCATATGTACCTACATTTTTGTTGGTATTACAATGCATTTTTGAGCGTCTTGACAATTGTCTACTCTTGTTTCGCAGGGTTCATGTATTTGTTCGGCCAACAGTTAGTCGCATTGTAAGCAGGTAATCGGCGACATTGTTTACTGAATCCACTTGAAAGTGAATGTCCTTAGCCAAAGATGAGTTACTTCTGAAAATAATTTTGAAGAGGAAAACTGGACTGTGGTAAAGTGAAGTTTGATGTTAGCATTTGGGTTTTGTTTAACAAGAAAGGAGAAAGAAGAAAGAAGAAAGATGTTAGCATTTGGGTTTTGTTAAACGCACATTGTGATTAGTTTGATGTTAGCATTTGGGTTTTGTTAAACGCACACCTCTACAAGGTTGTATTTCAATCTCGCAATTTGCGGGGAATATTCTCTGTGTGCTTGCCTGTTATTTCCATCTTTCCTTGTGGACCATTTGCATCTTATTACTGTTCCGGTTATTGCTCTTCTTCTTAATGTTCTAATTGAAATAGTTCTTCTTATTATTGATTTTTGTGTTTATAAATAGACGAGTACCGATAGCAATGCCTCGCAATTTTTATCTTTGAGAATATTTTCTTGTTGTCAAGTACTAGCATAGCATTAAAGTTCTAATATTCAGCTATTAGGATGCAAATTCAAGCTTTCTTATCAATTGGTTGCATTTTTACATTTTGTACCTAAGTCATCGTGTGTGTACTTTTTTTCCTTTTCTTTTTCTTCTGTTTTATAGGGTGTGCGGGGCAGTGCGGGTGGGGAAGTGTTGTAGGGTATGATTTGATAAGAAAAATATAAAACTTTCGTTTTGCATATTTACCTCTTATTTTTTTACTTTAGCAATTTCAATTCTTAATCTAATTTTTTGTGCTAACCAATCAATGGAATTACAAATTCTACTCAATTCCAAGTCCATGGGAATTGGAATTGAATTACAATTCTCAACTCCAATCCAATTCCGTTTGCCAATCGGACCCTAAACGTTTTGGACTTTAGCCCGGAATGTATTCGGGTCGAAGATCCGGTACTTTAGACCACCCACGAAGGCTAGATTGTTATGTGAAGTGAAGGTAGCATCAACTTTGCTACATGTAATGGGCCTCTACTTTGTTATCTTCCTGTTAAAAACCCGGCACTTTAGCCCAGGAAAGCTGCATTATGATGAAAGTTAATGCCTGGAAAATCTAAAAAATTGTGTTGGTTTATTCTTTTCAAAATCCAATTCCAAAAATGCCAAATATCAAATTTTTTTTTTGTAAAACGTATTCTTGAGTGTGTTTTTAGTGTTAGTACCAACCATTATTGAGAAAATATTAAATTTACTTTTTCGAATTTCATGTTCCTAAAAACGTTGTATATATTATAAAGCATTCTTGGAATTCGTTCAAATCATATATGCCTTTACAATTCCATTGCATGATGCACCCAAACAAATGAGGAATATATGTCGGTCGTATAAGGTTTTGAACAATGGAACCAGACATCGCAATGCTTGCTTTTCATCCTCTAAAAACTAATCTCTTTAAACTTTTTCAAAGCACAAATAGTAAAAACAACGAAAATGTATTGAGAAACACAACCTTAGCATGAATCCTACTTCTGAATCAATAATGAGAAATAACAATGCTCTCATGGTGTCTCGCATGCAGTTTGTGTGTGAGGGGCAACCGTTGTGGGGCTTAGTCCCCCGAGCCTAGTAAGACTATCGGCCTATTTACGCACCTTACATGCCTGCAATGGGGTACGTAGTTATCTGCCTCCTTGCACAAGTATCCCTAAGCAAAACCATCCACAATGGTACGCTTTGTCGTAACCCCAACACTAACCCATAAGTGCCGAGCTTATTGTACCGGGATCTCACCGGTTCAAAGTTCAAAAAATATTTTCATCAATTAATAGTCAAGATCCTACGAGCTAAAGTTACTCCTTGAAATAACGCGAAGCTTTCGATTGTATCGCGCAATCCTTTTATGTATTATTATTATGGATTAATTAATAATACGGGTATGAAATCCAATCTGGCCATGGAAATGGCCCTATAAATGGCGGGAGCCTCCATGGTCACAGAGTTTTCTCGCATCCAATCAATCCCCCCCGCTTTCTCCTTCCCAGTGTCGTCAAACATTTCACCTTTTTCTATCTATAACCCCTTCAAAACCCTCCATTCCCAAATCCCCCCCAAAAATTCACTACTCTCTCTTACAAGACACTCATCAGGTACTCAAAAGATTCCCTTCCCCCCTTCCCCTCACCCCAATCTCATTGTTCTCACTCATTTCACACTCCCTTTTGACCACACAACACAACTGCCTGCCTTCAATTTTTAGGGCTTTTTTTCGAAGAATTTTCACTCTTTCTCTTTTAGGGTTTCTGAAAATTTGTTAACGACTGTCGGAATTCGGATTCAATGGAGGCGGCGGCCGGTGTCGCGGCCGCACGCGGCGGCTTATCTCTGCCGATGACGTCATCGAATCATTCCCTCAAAGAGTGGCGAGTTGTTACTGACCATCCTGTTCGAAACACCAGCAACGAGGTATAACCAGGGTTTTCAATCGATAAATTAGGGGTTTTTATAATTTTTTCCCTGAGTGTTGAAATTTATGAAATGCAAATGTGTGATGTATAGGACTTGGAGCGTACAAAATTAGGGCATTCAGATGAGAGGCTGATATATGAGGTACTCAATGTGTTCTTAGAATTAGGTGTATTAAACTGGGTTACTGTAGGGAAATGATAGGTCCACTCTGTTGTTTACCTCTTGGACTCCACTTAAGTCGCTAAAGATCTTTGGTGAGACTTTATAAAGTCTTTGAGCAATGCTCGTTTGTCTGCCAAGTGCAAGAGGTGAAAAGTGGAGTGGAATATTGATTGTGTGACTCGGTGTAAATGAAAGTGATTTGGGGATTTTGTTAAGGTGCAGCAGGGAAGAGAACCGGCGGACGTGGACTTTTGTTTGATTACGATGGATGGGAATTCAGGCAATGACATTGTACAGCAGCGGCTTCATAGTGTTGTGAAGCAGAGGGAAGAGTTGCAATATATGGAGATTGAGCTGCGCGCTCAGCTCATTGCGCGATCAGAGGTCATGGAGATGCAGAATACGTTTGACTCTCAGATTACTGAGCAGTTAAATGCCAATGTCAAGCTACAGGTCTTTGTTCTTGTTGTTTGTTATGTACTCGGTGCCTTCATATCTACATATATGTGTATCTCAAGCTTCGTTTTTCTTGGTTGTAAAGGAGCAACTTCGTGAAAGGGAACAGGCTATACATGAACTGGAAAGAAAGGTGGAAGAGAAAGAAAGAGAGCTTCATGCCATTAGATTAGACAGTGAAGCGGTTTGTTTGACTTTTTTAATCGTTTCAAAATCTTTTAATTTGGTTTTCTGCAATTTACTTATGCCTTGGTTTAGCTAATTTTCTCTTGATTATTTGAGCAGGCATGGGCCAAAGAGGATCTTCTCAGGGAGCAAAATAAGGAACTGGCAACATTTCGGTAGGTGTTCACGACATACTGTAACAGGCTCATAACCAACATTGCTTAAGTAAACATTTCTTTATATTTAAGTCTATCTGTATATTCTTGCTTTTATGTAATACATGTTCACTTTTATCATATATGGTGGCATTGGGGTTTCCGGAGATTTTTTGGTTGTTACCTAACTGGGGTGCATTCCTTTGCAGGAGAGAGCGTGAGAATGCTGAAGCTGAAAGAGCCCAACATCTTAAACAGATCCATGACGTTCAAGAACGTTTTCAAGAGAAGGAGAGGCAGTTCATGGAGCTGCAGGAGCAGGTCTGCTAATGTTCATGTCTGATATGCACTCATATAATCATAATATCTTGGAGAAAAGCATCAAGCTTTCCAAAGCACATATATTGGCTTTTTATGTCTACAAGCCTTTGTCATGCCTGCTACAAAAGTAATGTACATTCTGGAGATTACGTAACTACCATGGCGGAACTTTATGTGGTCAATATGAAATAATGGAGATTTCCCTTTGTAGAACTTTCCATGAAATATTACATATTCTGCCTTGGAGTTCCACTATAATTTTTCGATGAATCGTTGCTTTTAGCATTCTGTTACAAGTGTATTTCATTTAAGAATTAACATATTCTCTGTAGTCTTTAGATGCTGCAATGCCTGATGGTGATTTTGTCTTCCAGCATAGGGTTGCTCAGGAAACCGTCCTTTTCAAAGATAGGGAAGCACAAGCATGGATGACGCGCGCTCAGGAGATGGATGCCTTGCAATCAAGTAATTATCACAACATGCAAGCTGAACTGCGAGAAAGGACAGAACACTTTAACCAGCTTTACCATTATTGGCAGCAACAGGTTAAAAAGTTTGACAGCACAATCTGTTAGATGAATTATTGATGTTGATTGTGCATTTCTTTGACATTATCTAGGTAAATGGTTACTAATTGTTGAACTTATGCTAACGGGTAATAAAAGCTTGACCATATGCTGTTGACTTTGGTCCCTTAATTGCTTACAAGTTTTTTTTAATTTTTTTGGTTTGCAATAGAGTTTGGAAATATCTACCCGTTACCTATCTAAAAGAAACATTTGTTGATTTCTTCAGTTTGTTGAAATGGAGAGGGCTCATGTTCATAGGATACAACAGCTACAGCTTGATTTGGCCGAAGCAAGAGAAAGAAATGGAACGTACTCTGATGAGTCACATACTTCACAAACAAATTCAAGAGATGCTTCTCATTTTGGACAGAGCAATGGAAGCCAACTGGAGATGAATGGAAATGGCATGCTTGGTGGTAATTCTGGGGGACTTTCAAATGGGAATCCCGAAAGGGTTTCATCTGGGGATGCGTCAGCACAGGTAGAATTTGCTTTTTTTATTTTATGTCATATCTTTGTAATGGTCGTGGTAATCCTGTGCTAGTTGCACATGCGACGAGTTCTAGAGCAGCACTTTTTGTTAGCACAACTATGGAGAAAGTGCTGGCTATTGAAAGTCATATAGCATTGGAACAACTTTTTCTGAAGCACCTCCTTCTGCTGAACATGATTAGAACTTAAGAGCAATAGCGTTATAGAACTTATCTAATCTGAGTAGAAGCACTTGTTTATACTTGCAAGGCATTTCTAACTTAAAAGAGCTTTAAGCCCTTGATTAACAGTTTTCATTGATGGAGATCGGTTCTCCACTGATATATTATCGGCTTCTGTAGTCCTTTTGTTTCTTTTTTCCTCTTAAAATGTGCATATTATTTCTAGCAAATGATAGAATTCGGTGTGAATGGATTGAAGAGGAAAGAGCAATCGGCAAGTGAAGCCTATTTAGCTTATATGTATAGTTTTTCTTACATGCTTTTGGTAGGGCTAGTTCATGCTTCTCATGTACAGAGGTTTGTTCCTTCTGGCAGTTTTTACCACATTTTTTTTACTATCAAAAAAGAAAAGAGAAAAAAAGAGCATTGTGGCAGTGAGGTAAACTTGTTGGACATGTGAGCATTCAAAAGTACGGTACCAAGAATTGTCGATAGCAGTGCATTTCCTAATATGCTCTGCAGAAAATTCCAAGGCGTGCAATTTATTGCTTAAGGCACATGTTTAGGCGATGGTCTATGGCGGACTGTATTATATTGTTCCTTCAGAATATTAATATGCAACCACAGGAGGTTGATTAGGTGCATTTGACATGATGTTCAGCTTGCATGTCCTTAAAGTTTAGACTGCAAAAAGTAGTTATGTTTTATGTAAAACATCAAGCATGGCCACATTGCGTTCTCGGGTAGATATCATTGGCCTGAGGCACCCTGTTCGCACTGCCATATTATAAAAAATTCAGGTTTCTAATTGCAAAGAATGGACATCAAAACCTTAAAGAATTACAAGTTTTACTCGGTAGCAAGTTGGAAGACACTGCCATCTTCAAGCTGCAAATTGGGAATAGCTTGAACACGGGGGTTTGTCGGAGTATCCTTACACGTTACAACTTTCTAAAGGGTTTGTAGTCCTAAATCATCACGTGGGAAAAACAATCGATAAGGCATACAAATGGTGCTTAGGATTATGCATTACATATATGTATGTGTGTATAAATTGACAGTTGACCATAGATTTTAAGCTGATTTTTAACACTATGGTGATACATCAGTTTGAAATTTACGCTATTATATTGTCAGGCCGACCATGCTCCTGGTTTGACAATTGCTCCTCAGTCCCTACTTGGAATGCCCACCTACATTCCTGGACAAATGAATATGCATCCATTTGTTATAAACCAACAGGGGGTACCTCAATCTGTGCCTTCACATGTTCCTCAGTCCCATTTTCACTCGTTACCAGTGAATTCATCTCTTCAACACTGGCAGAACCAACAGGTTAGCAGATAAGTTTGTTGCTGTTCCTTGTAGTTAAGTTTTGCAACAGTTCTAGGACTTCTCATCCCTTCTTGTTCTGTAGGCTGTATCTGAGGGTTCAGAGATGCCAATTCAGAATCCCTCCCAAACTGAACAGAGCTTGTTGAGATCAGACACTAATTATGACTATGAAGCGTCTATGAATGGACAAGCTTATTTGGATGTTCATATCAGCCAAGGGCTGGAGCCTCATACGCTGATTCCATCTTCAAATGAGGAAGGACAGGTTGTGCATTGAAAGATGAAACTGCTCAGTTACGTCATGTGTTTTATATGCTTCTGTCTTGATCGAAACGAAAAATCTCTTCAGGTTCTTGAGTCGGTTGATAAAAGCTATACGGTCGTCCCCCAATCTCAGCAGAGCTTGCAACAGATGTCTTCCCAATTTCATGATGCGTTAAGATTGGACCCTCCTGAACGGAATAGTGAGACTGAGGTATGCCCTGATTTGTTTGCATTTTTCCTGTTCGGGCGATTCCTGATTTTTTCCGGTTATTCGGGCCACTAAGCATCTATGTAGGTTATTGGTAATTTTGAATCTTTACTGGCACAGGAGAAGAATGTTAACACTTCAGCTAGTCATGGAATAGAAGTCCAATGTTTAATGGTGGAACCATCCAGTTCCGCTGCCAATACATCTGAAAGTCCAATTCATCCTGCAAATTTTAGTGAGATGACAATGAGCAATGCCACTAGTGCAGTTCCTCCTGAATCATATTTGTCTGCTGGGCTAAAAAATGCACTTTTAGTTGGCAAGACTGCAGAGGTTACTCTTCTTGATGAGAGATCATTACTGGCCTGCATAGTTCGCACGATCCCACCTGGTTCTGGGGGTAGAATCAGGATCAGTTCGACGGTTAGTGGGACTATTTTGACTAGAGTAAATGTTATGTCTCTAAATTCATTTCACTGACAACATCTGTGTCATATTCAGCTTCCAAACAGGCTTGGCAAAATGCTAGCACCTTTACACTGGCATGATTACAAGAAAAAGTATGGAAAGCTTGATGACTTTTTGGCCAGTCATCCTGAAGTAAGTTTCTATTCTACTTGTTCTCTGTACTGTTTTAGTACAACTCAGCTTCACTAAACCTTTGTCTCAAACTAGGTGGGCCTGCTAAATTAGTCGTTCTTCCCTCTCCCCTATGGCCCTACCCAACGCGCATGGGTCAGGACAACTGCTTAACCGATAATTTCCTTCTGCTATTTCAGTTATTTGCAATTGAAGGTGATTATATTCAGCTTCGAGAAGGTGCCCAAGAAATCATAGCGGCTACAGCTGCTGTTGCTAAAGTTGCTGCTGCAGCTGCTGCAACAGCTTCTCACTCATCACTATTGCCTTCTGTTGCTGTCACTCCTATGGCTCAGTCAAGCCGAGTGAAGAAGGCCTTACTAATGGAGTCAAAATCTGCAAAGGCGGACAAGAATAATTTCAAGGAGTATGCAGCCTCCAAACCTGGGAACACTACTGATAATCCTTCAAAGCTTTCAGCAGTACAGAATCAGCACTCTAATGGTGTTTTATTTAATGTTGGTGGAGGCATCCCAACTGTAAAAATTTTGAGCAAACCTAAAGATCATGTTCTAAATGGTTCTGAAACTAGGTCTGCCCAGTCGTCTAAACCCTTGAATGCGGCAAATGGCGCAAATCTCGAGAGATCGGATAGTTCTTTCAGCAAGGGATCAGCTCAGGGGAGGCCCGGTACTAATTTTTCTGTTAAACAGCAGGGGAGGTACTTGCGAAATTAAGTAAGAACTGCTGTCTTAAAAAAATTCGAACTATTATTTCCATCAATTTAAAGGCCACTAAGCTGAGTTACACTGTGACAGGCTAGCTGGGACTTCGTCAAGTTCTAGAAGATAGTAAGTCCACTCAATGTTTATGTGCTTTATTGTCCTTTTACTACCCTAGTTTCAGGTTTGCATGTTATGTCCCATGCAAGCTTTAAACTAAGATGCCAAATATATGATGACATGTTTTTTTATACTCAGATGGTCCTCGTTTGTTGCATCATTCTCTATCTTGTTTAGTCGAGAGTCTGGGGACCATTGTATGAGAATGAGTTATCTTCTTTGCTGATCATTGAACCCCTCCGTGTGCAAGTCTTTTTTTCAAAAGCAGACCTAGTAATGGATTTGCTGTTTTCGACTGTACCTTGTAAATATTTTCAGTGTTTTTACTTGATTACAATTCAGAGAACAGCGAGAAGTTATATTGAAGCAAATTTGTGCTGTAGAAAGCTAAGGAAACTTCTGTAAACTGTGAACGGACTACATACAGCCGGAAAGGATTTGATAGTCGCATAAACATCTTTCCATGGAATTACATAATGATTTGTTGATATGCATGCTTGAGGTGCTTCTTGGTGCTAAAGTTGGTGAAGTACATGCTATGAAATCAGATCTGAAGAGTCTGATAAACCCTCCAAATCTTCACCTTTCACTGTCTTATCTCCTGAGCTTGCTTTTCTTGTGAATGGTGAAGCACTTTTCTGGAGTGCATATTACCTCAATTGCATGATACTGAAGTTCCACCTGGACCACGCCAACAGTTGCGCCATTTCTTCGTCAATAAGAGCTATGCGAATGTTTGCCTAGCAACACTCAGTGTACTGAAATATATTGGCTAGCTAAGAGGCTACAACCAGCATTGAGCGTTGTACGCTTGAGATGTAGCTAAGAGGCTACAACACTTGTTTAGCAGATATATACTACCTTTTGAACCTTGTTTTGCTGACCATTTGTTTTTCTTATGAAGATGAATTGGCATATCTAATTTTCTCATAGTTGGCACAACTTTTTTTGGGGCAGGATATGTATGGCCCTGTTAGATTGCATGAGGACCAGATGATTTTGCACCAAATGCAGATCAGTCATATTGGGATGATTATTGGAGATGGGAGAATCTCGTGTTCTATGGAATGTTAACTGTTTTATTTTGTTTTCTTTGGAAGAACTGTACCGTCTCTCTTCCTTCTCTCTCTCTGCGCCATTTGGTATACTGTCAAGAAATGTATGTCCCAATTGGCTGCAGTTATATTCATGTGCACAAAATGCGCCTGTGCACCTGGCTGTTCGCATCTTTTTCCCTTTTGTTTCTGGATACTAAATTATTGAAGGACGTGTTTTTCTGAAAGGTTGCTTTTTTTATTATTTTTTCATGCCGATTTCTTTATGTGGATTCTATAATTCCTGCATTATTTGGTTCTTGCTCTTTAAAACCGAGTAAACACTGCGGTGGTTTTTGTTGGGGTTGTGGTCTGGATGGATGAATTAGCATTCATACTTTGGAGTTTGAGTGGGTTTATTATCTTCCTCTTCTCCCAGTTGAAGTTGAATCTTTCAACAAGATTTAACTTGACTCGACTACTGTTACGTTGTGTCGGTTTCTTGTAGCTACAGGCTCATGGTAACTATGAATCATAGGCCTTTCATCCCCTCGGCCTAGATTTTAGTAGGTTGCCGAGGTTAATATTTGTCACTTTTTTTTGTTGTTGATAAAGTCGAGAACTAAAATCATTTTAGTAGGTTGCCGAGGTTAATATTTGTCACTTTATTTTTTGATAAAGTCGAGAATAGTATAGATATAAGCTCGAGCGTTGTACAGAAAATAGTTGAGTATCATGATATGTCACGATATTACAATTGTGTACATAACTAAATGAAAGATAAGTTTAAAAGTCACCCATAGGAACTATATAACAGTAAAAGTAACATCACAAAAGAGGAAGTGTGGGGGGTGGGGGGCATGGCTCACATGGTAGCGAAACATCATCAACCCAGTCCTGGTGGACATCGATTCTAACTTGATGTGCAAAACATACGAGCTCTTTGGCCTCTTTCAACTGTGATTTGCTAGTCCTGTACATACTATAGTAATGGAAATTAATAGATATATAACAAAAGTCATAGATAATTGCCGCCACCGAGTCCATGATGTTTTCAGTATCCGACATCTAAGAGAATAAAAATGAGGAGTCAGTAAACAGGTTAACGCGTAATATTTCTTTTGTGAGGGCCCATTTTGTTGTAAGTAAAAGGCTTTTCACTACTGATGTATAAGAATCAAATGCTAAAGTAGATAAAGCTGCAGAACTACATCTATTGTTTGTAGCATTTAGACAGGTTATGCCAATGTCGGTCCTAAGATTTTTCTTATTGTATGAGATAGCTAAGAAAATATTAAAAGTACAACGGAGATCATAAGAGCAATGTTGAGGTTGAGCCAAGATTATAATTGGGTATGTTGTAGCTTCTTTGAGACACATGTCAAGGGGACTAGGTTTCCGAAAAGTGTTGGAGATGATTATCATACGTCCGAGATGGAGAATTTGATGCACTGTGTTACTAGGCATAAAGTTCACATAGCAGAAGATTTCGACTAATCCAGATGGTGGATGCTATAAAGGTATTTTGATAGAGGTGTTCCTTGTAGCGGATGTATGAGTGAGCCAAGCGATAAGCCAAACTTTAAATGATGACTGAAAATGGTCAGTTTTGAGGCCAAGTGGTCTGCCAAACCAAAAAGGTCGGACAAATGGGCAGTGTATAAATAGATGATTGATAGTCTCCGGCTGTAGGTTACACATTGGACATGAAGGTGAGTCAAGTATCTTAAATTTATAAAGATTTGATCGGGTTGGTAAGCGGTTCCATAGAATTTGCCAGAATAGAAAAGTTATTTTAGGAGGTATAGGGAGAGACCAAAGGGTATTCCATACTGGTGCACCTACGGTGGTGGTGGTGGTGGTAGTGTGGCTGCCACGGACAATCCTATCTGCATGCCTATTTGTATATAAGATTTTATAGGGAGAATTTACTTAGAAGACTCCAGACCGGGTAGCTCTCCATAATTTTTGGTCAGTGAGTGAGTGCACTGAGATATGTATAGCAAGAATTTTGGTGGCAATGTCAGATGCAAATAATTACCGAACCAGCTGGGTATTCCAAGTATGTTGGCTAATAAGATCAATAACAATGGTGGAATGGTTAGTCCGATTGGTAGTGGGATTATAAAATCGGTTCAGGTTCCCGTCCATTTCTGAGATCCAGTCCTCATGGCAGATAGAGATTTTGGATCCTATACCGACGTGCTATCGGAGACCAAGAGATAAGACTTTTCTCCCAACCAAGATGATTCGCCAGCCCCAAGAGTAGTTACCAATGCTATGACTTAATTCAAAGATTGTCGCACACAATATTTTCCCGTCAGAACCTTGGATATGAGGCAATCTGGATGAATCATATTTTTCCAGCTTGTTTTGGCTTACAAAGCCAGATTAAACAGATGTGTGTCTTTGAATCCAAGGCCGCCCATGTCTTTTGGAGCACATATAGAATGCCAGTTAATCCAGTGAGTGCTATTCCTATTCTCATCTCCTGACCACCAGAATTTGAAAATGACAGATTAATCTGTTTACACACGTAATAAGGGAATATATATACATGCATATGATAGATGAGTAGAGTTGAAAGAGTAGCTCGAATAAGAGTTGCGCGTCCAACTTTATTGAGAAAGAGGTTTTTCCATTCGACGCATTTTTGTCGAATTTTTCCAACATATGGAAAAACTCTTTTCTATGAGTGACAATATCCTATCCAAACAAACTTTGGCTCCTATGTATAATGATAATTAATAGTCGCTAAATGTTTCTAATGACTTTTCGTCTAACACTTTCAGCGACAATTATTAGTAGCACTTTTTTAACGTCACTAAATAATAGTCACTAAAAACATTTAGAGACGATTGATTGTGGCTATATAGGGAATATGAGGAAGATTCTTTCAACCGAGGTAGCAGCCAAGTTTTTTCCTATCTAAAGTGCCACCCAGATATTTGCCAAAAGTGTCCACAATTTTGAATCCTAATAAGAGGGAAACACGCTGATAGATTGCCAGGGTTGAAGAGGGGCTCAATGTCGTTGACGATTTCCTCTGATTGATTGTTTGACCAGAGGCTGCACAATATGTGTCTAAAACTCGTTTTATTACTGTGCAAGATGTGTCATCAATCTCAGTGAATATCAAAGTGTCATCAGCAAATAAGAGATGATTGATTGGAGTGCTTCAGATTCCAGCCTTTATGCCTTTAATCAAACTTTGGGTCATTGCTAGACTGAGAGCTGAGGATAGAGCTTCTGCACACTTTGGTTTGAATACTGCGGATGGCTATCCATTCACTAGAATATGATATGATGTTCTTACTGTTGGCTAAAAAAGAAGGAAAAAAACGACCATGAAAGATTGAGAGGATGTCCTCGCAGCCTAACATCGGTTTCTCTCGAAGGAATTTTTACCAATCTCAGGGGACACCAGTAGGCTTCCTCTACACTCTTCGCGAAGGATTCCTGCATTTTTCTCGACAAGCTTATTGATTAAAGCTCAATAGGTCCATCGTATATATTACTAAGAGGTCGCAATGCCCAAGCTCGAAGAGCTTGGTTCATTTTTATCTTTCTATTCTACTGTTTCGTGACCCATCTCTTTGTTGGTCTCCATGCTACACAAATGAAGTGATGATGCATCGCATGACTAGTCCTTGGTCTAATTACCAAACTGTATTTAAGAACACCCTCCCCTACGTTATACCTGAAAACGACAGGTATCATTTTTCCTATCCATTTAAAAAGGAAGTGAAGGAATGTGACAAAGTAGTTACCAATTGGCAAATAGGCATGATAGCGATCCAAACAAAACCCTCAACAGCATTAGGAGTACCAACCTGATAATGAGGAAAGACGGAAGATGATACTCGTTTGCTCACATGTATACAGATGAATAAGGATACACCATTGCTCAAGAAACTTCTACTAGCTATTAACCATCAAAGGGTAAAGCAGTTGGCTTAGACATCTCAGCACCATCTACACTCATGCTTCCCTATTGCCACCGCCGCGTCCAGAAGCTGATCTTCCATGCCCCTCAGCAGAACCAGCCTCGGAGACTTCTTGCTGGCTTCCTCGTGCATCCATCAAGTTGCCTAAGGTACCAGGTTGCATGGCTTGACGCATGCCATGCATGCTGTTGTTGGTACCAGGTCTGAGGCCTACGTGGCCTTGGATATGCTGCTGCTGTTGCTGGAAGTGCAGTAGCTGTTGTTGCTGATCTTGGGGGCGAAGGGCATTAAGCTGGAATGGCATCCTTGGACCAGCTACTTGTTGCTGAGGTGTTGCGGCTTGAGGTTGCTGAATGTAATTCCCCTGTTGTGCAATAGTATTTGGTGGCATCTGCATCTGTTTAATGCCTCGGTTAGAAGCTGTAGTTACACAATAGACTCTAAAGTGCTTTTAGTTCCCGAACCTGAGAAGGGGTTGATGGCTGTGGTTGGGCATCAGCAATTGCAGCCAAGTACATCAAATTCTTCTGAAGCAGAGCTTGATACCTACAGCATGTGACGTATCAGGGTAAATATTCAAGATTACTCGCGTGAGCAACGACTGCACCCAAGTTCGTGCTAAAGCATTCGTTCAATATTCTTGCACCATAAGACCAAACATGAGAACGGCAAAAGATGAAAAAAGAAAAACGTCTTCACACGTTCGACTAACACGGTAACACCCTATGGGTCACTCCACATATCAATTCTTCCGTGGTCACAAGGATTACCTCCACCTGAGGCTTCAATGTTTCTCTAACAACATTGATGACGAATGCAAGAAAGGGACGAGGCTACGCGGGATACCTCAGCTCTCCTATAAATTTTGAATATAATGCATCTCCCTCAAAATCTAATTATCCATTTTTAACCCTCTTGTTTTGCAATAAAGAAAACTCACTGGCAAGCAATACAAGCCATTCAAATTCTAAGAAAAGTGTTTCAGCAAATCATCCTTACAAGCTCCAAAAAAAAAATTTAATTAATAAATGCTTGTGTAGTAACAAAAAGAGCAAACAAGAGAAAAAAACAAACAAGAAAGAAAGCCAGCGCAGAAAAGAGCGAGCCTGAAGACAAAGTTTGTTTGGTTTAAGGGCCAGATGACCAGTACCGCTAGGCGTTCCACTTGATCACCATTTGTCCCGCCAAACCACTATGAACTAAACCATGGCCACATGCACATAAATGTGCGTCCAACGCACCACCGAAACAAATCAAGCGGCACAATCCAACACACCATCACTGCTGCAACTCTGAGGCCTCACACAAACCCACTGAAAATTGCAAAGATTGACTTCTCCAACAAACAGTGAACCAGACGGACAGACCAACCTCAACACGACCAACCTTGAAGCCAAGAGATCAAAGTTTGTCAATGCCAGCAACTGAAACAACGTCAGCTTCAAGAAACCCTGCTTCAACATCGTCAATGGCCACGGCGACCTAAAACCCATACCAAGCAAAGCTATGCAGAACAAGCCGCAACATGAGACCTTCACCAACGACTCGTCAACCCCACTTCCTGCAGAGTGAAACCATCGTTGGTGAACTTGGAAACAACCACCCCCGATAGAACAAAACCTTCAAGAATAGAAGTGGAAGTAACCACCTTAGACAGAATGAAACCTTCACTAACTAAACCTGGAAATAACACCTCCAGCAGAATGAAGCCCTTGCCAAACACCGACAAAAGCTAAAATCTTCATAAGGATGGCAATTGACATATAACCAGCAAAAGAACTAAGATTAGTATTGAAAACAACTGTCGACGCAATAAATGAGCACAGAAAGCCCCACATCTGCCGTGATGGTGGAACAAGGCCCAGATTTAGTGACATAAGGGAAGGCGAGACCGAAAACCAAACCTTCATAAGGTAGCAGAAGAAGGGTGAGAGGAAGAAGAGCTCCTTCAGAACCTAAGCAAGCTTCATTTAAACTCTGTCCCTCAAGGATTACATCCCCATAGTTTTTCTATTTTTGGAAGAGGAGAAAACTAGATAGACCAAAGAGCCAGTCATAACAAGCAAAAGCTGATAGGGGTTCAAAACCCATCATAAAGTGATTGCATTAGCTAAACATCATACGTATTCTGAGCTTAGTCATGTGAGCCTGGGCTTTCTTGTAATACTCATTCTCAAGAGCCCAGAATACTTGACGGTCTAAGTATATGAATTCAGGGAAACCTTAAAAAAGACACTAGCAGGATAGCTGCTTTTTCCTTCCAACATTCAAGTACTTCAAAGATGCTTGTGTTTTGGGGATCAAACTCACCTGCACGAAGCTACAAAGTTTGATTACTCTGGTCTCTTTTGCTTATTGACTTCTGCAGTTTCCTGGGATGAGTTGTACAAAGTTTGACCTATGCTACCATAGTTGATGTAGTTTTTGCATTCTAGTTCTACTTGATCAGCTTTTATCAAGATTAATCCGTCATCACAAAATAATCAAAACATCCCCAAAATCCCATGTCTTTCTCGTCTTTATCATAGGTGCTCCTCAGAAAAATAACATCTCTGACTCTTCAGGAACTCCATCTGGTACCAACATTTATAGTAGTTACTTCAGTTGATTCTTACAACAGATTCTTAGCGAATATCATGAAATGGACCAGACAAGAATGTGCATGGTCTGACAGGATACTAAATAAACTTGGCAGGCGAGATTCAAATCTCCAATTTGAGGGTCGATTTGGACGCTCATACAAAGCCTACACTAGAATAGGATGAACGTGCGACCCTGGGATGTAGCTCTTCCAGACTTTTTTACTCCCATTGTTCAGATTTTCCTTGTTTCTTATCAGTCATGTACCCATCTAATTTTGTGACCACTCTCTGCTAATGGAGATTGTCTTAGGGTGGGAAACCACTGGAGGTCAGGCTATTGCTTGCCTGACCTTCAATACCATGCTGATATCACTAAAAGGTGGGAGTAACAAAGTATAAACGGGTAACATGCTAAATCATGCTTTGACTCTTCAGTTAAAAAGTGCACCAAATGATGATAAAAGTAAATACTTAATGGTGACACGAGCTAATTACCCTTTTAAGGTTTTTCCGATAAATTCAATATACAAGTAAATAGGCAGTTAGTATCCTTATTCCATGCCCAGCACATAATTAGCGCACAAAATGATACAACTGGTAAAGTTGAGGGGCAACTTACTGGGCACACTCGTTGAGTTTTCCAAGGTTTTGAAACTCCAGTATCGCCATGATCAATTTCTTGTTATCCTCCAAGTACTGCATTGAGCATAAGAAACCCATATAAAAGATTATTAGAAAAAAAAAATATTGCCATATAACAGCACCCAGTAGCCTATCCCTTTTTAGCAAATACATGACATTAAAGTTTCAACAAAGTATGCGAATTATTTAATTTGGGTGCAACATATAAACTCTAGGCATTGTTAACATACATTAAACATGAAAAAAGAGACCAGACTAAGGAAAACGTAAAAACTAAACATGCCCACTTCAATCAAATGAGAAAATAAGCAATTACCCATCTCCCCAAATAAGTTTCTTGAAAACTGGCGCACATTTTTCAAACCATGTTCAGGTCTAAGATTCAGGTGGTATGGAAGCCATACCTTTTGAATCTGCTCGGTAGTGATGTTATTGGAAGGGAATGGAGTGGCAGAGTTCAACGTGGGCGATGGCTGTTGTTGCATTTCTCAGTTGAAGTTCCGATTTCTGCGCCTCTGAGGAAAACCCTGATAATAACCTTAAACCCTACCTTCTTGATACAAGAAGAGAAATGACAAGAAATGCTAGAAGCGAGAGGAAGACTGTTTCTTCGAGCTGATATTGTATTTTTTATTTTATTTATAGAGACCGAAAATTAAGGATCTATATTGAGGTTTAATTATAAATAAAAAAAAGTGCTCTCAAGTACGCAGCAAGACTCGGGCAGCGTTTGATAACACTTTCTAATTTTGATTTTCTACTTCAAAAAAAATCACTTGCCTATTCTTCAAAAGTCAGCAAAATGTTATAAGCATGAACAACGTCCTAAAGACCCGTTTGCCATGGAAAATCTGACACCCCTCGATGCCAAACCATCACAGATACTTCACGAGATCAAAGACAATAAGACTCTCCAATGGCCAGAAAAGATGAGATCTCGAGCGAACAAGAGGAACAAAGACTTATAGTGTCACTTTCACAACGACCATGACCATACCACTGACAATTATATTTTCTTCCGAAGAAGAAATACTTTTTGAAGTTTCGAACATGTTTTCTACTACTAAATTTGAAACTATGAGAAAATATAAGTGCTGAACAGAAAGGAGAAAGAAATGAGACTTACTTGAAAAGAAGAATGCTTCCAAATGATTTGAGTGAAGAAAAATGAAGTGAAAGTCTCATCTTATAGAGAAACTCCAAGTAACCATCGATTGGGGAACCCAACGGTTCATCTACCCCCTATGTGTCAGAAGCTAAGAGAAGAGTTTGAAAATTTGAAAATTTTCCGATCAAAGGGATTAATGGGGAATGAGACACGTGGGAATGAACCAAAATTTTGGCCGAACAGAAATTTGCCCAGGCAGAATCATGTCCGAACACTCTGCCTGAGCAGAGTGACTTTGGCCGAACAAAAATTCTGCCCGAGCAGAATCCTGTCCGAGCACCCTGCCCGAACAGAATGCTATTTGCCCGAACAGAATTCTGCCAGAGCAGAGTGACTTGGGGCGAACAGAATTCTGCCCGAGCAGAATGCCTCTTAGCCGAGCATAATTCTGCCCGATCAGATTGCTCTTTGGCCGAACACAATTATGCCCGAGCAGATTGCTCTTTGGCCGAACACAATTATGCCCGAGCAGAATCGTGGCCAAGCACTCTGCCCCAGCAGAATGCCTCTTGGCCAAGCACAATTCTGCCCGAGCAGAATCGTGGCCGAGCACTCTACCCGAGCAGAATGCCTCTTGGCCGAGCACAATTCTCCCCGAGCAGAATCGTGGCCGAGCACTCTGCCCGAGTAGAACACCTCTTGGCCGAGCACAATTATGTCCAAGCAGAAAGCTCTTTGGCCGAGCAGAATTTTGCCCGAGCAGAACACTCCTTAACCGAGCAGAATCGTGTTCGAACAGAACTTTATCCGAGCAGAACTGTCTTTGGATATTTGAAATGTCAGACAAACATATTGGATTATGTTTTGGCATATTTCGCTATCACCAGTGGAAAAAGTGTGCTTCCACCCGCTTCATTAACGCTGGTAAAAGCAGGGGGCATATGATATAGCTAAAAATACGCCTCCAATCTACGGATGACACGTGGCAGTTATGACACGTAGTCCATGCTGACTTATTACTGATTTGACACTTGCCATATCAATCACCTGGCAGAATCCTACAAGGGCTCTAACTCTATCAGCTAAGATTGACATGAGATCCTCTAGGATCCTAATTCGATTCTGATTGGAGTTGTGCAAGACCTAATTCTACTAGGGCTCTCCTTCCTACTACTATATAAAGGGGTCTAACCCCTCAGGTATGGACAAGCTCACACACACATACACACTGTGTACTACTGCTTTTCAGAGTTCTACATTGTTAGCCATCTTTGACTTAAGCATCGGAGCGGTCCCCTACCGGAACCCTACTCGGCGGTCACTCCGTGTTCTCTTTTGCATGCCTATTTTCTGGTGTGGTTTCCGATCCAGTTTTTAGCTGCAACAGGTTTGATGGATCAGGCGACGATGACGCTTATGGTGGGTTCGGGATGGCAATTTTGGGGTTTGATGGTTGTATAAATGGCGGTGATGGTAGCCATGGTTAGGAGTATGGTGGTGTTGGTGTTGCGTGATGGTCAATTGAACATGAAGAATGAAAGATGAATTGGGTAGAATTGGTTTCCATGTGTCAGCCTTTTATTGGTTAATAGCGATGATATGGTTACCAATATGTGAAAAAGAGTTAAAGTGACCATTTTATCCCTGGAATATCGACGGGTGTTCAAAAAAATTAGATTTCAAACCGCCAATTGATAAATTGAGCATAAATTAGTGAAACAGTGAGGTGAATTGCGCCAAAATTAAAATATTAAGATGAAATGCGCACAAACCCTCAAACCGTAGGGTTATATGTGTAATTAATCCATATAAATTTACACTACTTGAAGGCACAAATTTGAAATTTGCCCCAAAATAAATGAAAGGCGGCTAATGGTTTAGAACGACAATGTTCCATCGACGAATGTCGCTTTTTTCCCTCTTTAAAAAAATTATTTTTCCTCTTTTTTCCCGTCTCGTGCTAATTGCAGATCCGGCACGGGGGGCAGAGAGAGAGAGAGAGGGCGATGGGTTACGTTCTGAGAGTAAGGATGGCGTCCTTCTTCGCCGGTGCTTCAACGGTGTTGATTTCGGGACTGTACTTCCTTCACAAGGATTACAAGGTTGCCCACGATTCCATTTCTCAACAGGTATTTTGCCCCAAAAACTTCTTTCATTGAGTTTTAACTCCTTTTTTCTCATCAATTCAATTATCTATTTGCTTTCGGCTCGAATTTGCTAATCTTTGAACGCCCATTAATGCGACCTAATTTTTTCTCTTAAAATTTATCTTCGTGGCATATTAATGTGAGATATCTATGTTCAATGTTGTTTCTCCGTGCACCTTTATTGAATGTAGAGCTGCAGGTTGAGAATCACTTATTGGAACGTCAAAAGAACTGGTCGTTAAGTTAGTGCCCTACCCCGGAATATTTAGTCTAAGCGAGAAGTTATGAATTTTCTCATCATTTATTAGACTCCCTTTTCACAGTTGAGGCTTAAATTGCTTGCTTTACAAAACCCCTTTTAGTCCGCGTTTGTTCTGAATGGTGCGTAAGGTTCAGAGTACTCAGGGAATTGTTGAGGGGCCAATTCCGTTGGTCTGGCTAGCTGAGCTAATTTCAGAATGTTCTATACAATTGATGAATTGCTTGTTGTACTCTGGTTTGGATGTATGCATCCTATGAGTAGAGGTGGGCTGCATTTTTCTTCCAAGGAAGTATATAATTGGTGAGGGTGGAAAGCCTCCAAAAGTGACTACTAGTAGAGAGTAAAGGTAGAATGAAGTTCAAGGGAGCAGGGGCAGACAACGATGGTACCCTTCGACATTCAGATAGCCTGTGTTACTTGGGCCCTCTATGTTCAGCCTAGAGTACCTGTATTGACAGGAGTCATGACGCGACATAGTTGTGGGTTGTGCCAGAGACGGTATCTACTCTCTTGGGCACTTTGTTGTCGAGGACTGTAACGACGAAGAAGAATAAGGATAAAGCTCATATTTTTTAAAAGATATGTAAGGTTTGACGGGATTACCCACTTAATCTATCCTGTGTTTTCTAATCGACCTTGACACAACAATTTTTCTTTGATCATCTTATGGAGGAGTTTGGTTATCCCCCAAAGTTGAGTTGGCTCATCCACTTCTCTAGAATATTTTGCCTTATTATCTACTCTTTTATGGCGTTGTTTGCGATAATGGCAATCATATTAGGCGTAAGGTTTATGTTTAATAGAAACATTTGGAAAATAGCAATCATCTCAAGAATAAGGTTTAAATTCTTCAACGTTGTTATGTATAAAGGCATCGAGTGGAAAAGTGGATGAGCCAATTCAGACTGCCAAACTCCCCCTAATTATGTTTTCTCTTTTAAATAAGGTTCAGTTTAACATATGGGGATGCGGAACTTATCCAAAAAAAAAAAACATATGGAGATGCAAACCTCCCAGAACAGACACGGAATTGAATATAGAAAGACATGTTCACACCCAGTTTCGACATTTGGACATTTCTATTTGCGGAGTCCATGTAATTTTCGGGATAGTAGCGTCTCTTTGTTGCCATTGAGATACGCCTCCCAGCAAGGTGCTTCGGAGTCATTGTAAGAGAGATGCGAGGCCCTAGCGTTAGATCAGAGTTGTATAGCTTGTTTCGTGTGACACTAATATTCCCATCCCTTTCTAGCCTAATGTGTTATGTGCAATTACTAGTTAGTGTTATGCTATTACTTGTTTCTCGTTGGGGGTAGGGACATCTGCAACTAAAAAAAAAATGGATATTCTCATAGGTATATTTTGGTTACTGGTTTCTCTGTGCCTTATGGGGGTTGTCCATATGGCCCCTGGGGTATGCCTTCTGTCATTGTACATGTAGTTTGTTTATATTAAGCTAAATTAATAAAAGCAATCACATATGTACTACTTTTTTGTTATATTGATGAGTATACCTATTTCTCATAGTTTAGGTTAGTGACCCAACACAAGGGTTTTAATCTCACAAGTTTGGCTTGCCTGAAAAATTTAGAAATGTGGAGCAATTTCTCAGCATCCCTCTTCCAAGTTAAAATTCTGGACAATAGAAATAGTGTTTTCCGAACTCTGGAATGTGGAATCAGATGATTTTACGCCAGTAATTACCCTACCACACGTCTTCTGGGTTAAGTTAATCTCTTGTTACGGTGATTACAACATTCTAACTCTACATCAGACACTTGTTGAGTGGCCTAACAGTTGCCAAGGTGCCTATTATATGTTGCTCAGGCTCACTTGGTCATTTTCTGCTATTGTATGAAATTGTTTAACCAGTTTCTACTGGGTACCGATTTAACTTGTTTGACAAGTGCACATTGATGATTAGCAAGTATGCCATTCGAAGAAACCTATATGATTGGGTGCCAACGCTTGAATATTTGTTTCCTTAGATGCTGGCATTTTTTTTTTCTGGAACCGGTGAAACTTCTATCCTCTTATTGTGCTCCGTCAAACCCATTCATAAATTTGAAACGACTCGAAAAGATCGGTCAGATGATCAAAATTGTTCAAATAGTACCATGATTCTTCTTTTTTTTGCTTGTACAAACTACTGTCTTTACACTCTTAGCTGATTACTATGTTTTCCACCTCTCTTTCTCAAGATGAAGGGACTCCAAGAATCTTTGGGTGGCCGCATTTCTGCTCTGGAAAAATCGAGGGTAGTTGAAGCGTCAGAACACGTGGAAGCAGCAGAATAGATCCCTGTGGGCGTGCTACTAACTTCACCGTGTTTTTTTTTTTCATTCCAGTGGGTTATTGGAATTTTTACCTTTCCTACCCAATAAATATACTAACTGCTTTTTTTTCAGGATATGTTTATGAAACAATCTTTGTTGTACAAGGTAAAATGTTGTTTAACACAATAGTTCAGAAATAAGTGATGCGATCTGCAAGCTTGCTTTTCCTTGTCAAAGTTGATTCGACAACGAGAAGTGGAATGATTATATTTCGGGTTACATAGTGAATCTTCTCTCTTATTCGAAGACATGTATGACTGATTTTTCTCTAGACTTGAGAGATGGCTTGAAGAAGCATTCCTCATTGCATACAAGATGTTTAGCGCAATTTTAATCAGATGGACACTCTTCTGTCCCAGGCATCTAAAGTTACGACTCTCAAGTCCACGGGTCACCGCTAAGCAATGCGTCCTTCGAAAGAACTTTACTCTGAGTTCCCACGAGGTGTCAGTTGTTGCACCTGATTTCTACCGAAAAGAAGTTATGAACTACATAGTCCGGTGCCAAAAACTTCAAAGATTTTGTGTATAAGGATTTTGTAAGAGAAGTTTTGACAAAAGTAGTAAAAAAAAACTGTGAATTTTACGAAACGGGTTAGAGTTTAATATTTATAATTTTTAGTGACAAAGTTTCGTCAAAATTGTCGCCAAAGGATCCTTGTGGTCTTATGTCCTTGGCACTTGCCTTGTAAACCAAATTTCCGTTATTGTCGACTCTCCTTGTTCAACCGAACTTCCCATTGACTGACTTTACCAAGTCTCCTCCTGTCGGTAGCCTTATTTCTCCTGTTAAACTCCGAATCCTTCCCCAACTCCCCACAGTCACCCTCCACCAGAGCCCAAATCATGGCCGCCGCTGCCGCAATCCGCCGCTCCCTCCTCCTTTTAAGCACCCTCCTCCTCCTCCTCACCACCACCCTCGCCGAAATCCGCACCACCACCCTCCGCTCCGACTCCCGCTCCACTATCCCCTTCGACGAGTTCGGCTTCACCCACACCGGTCAGCTCGACCTCAACGTCACCAAGTTCCACATCTCCACCCCGGCCGGGGTCCCGAAACCCGATCTCTCCCTATCCGGGTTCTTCCTCTGCACCCGGGACTCCTGGCTCCACGTTATCGAACAGCTCCGGAACAACGAAATCCAGTGCTCCCTCAACTCCAAGTTCGTCAAGCCCATCTTCACTCTCGACCATTCAAACCCCCCGGTCGACCAATTCTCCACTTCTTTCCAAGTCAACGATGCCAATCAGTTCACCCTCCTGTTCGCCAATTGCGTCCCCAATCTACGCGTATCAATGGATTTACGATCAGCTATGTACAATGTTGACCCCCAAAACGGACGGCGCGTGTACTTATCTGCCGGTAAAACAAGCCTCCCCTGGATTTACTTCTTGTTTTTCTTGGTATATTTGTCAATGGCTGGCATATGGATTTATATATTACGTAGTAAAAGGTTGTCGGTTTATCGGATACATTTCTTTATGCTTGCGGTCGTGCTCTTGAAAGCGTTTAATCTGTTGTGTGAGACGGAAGATAAGTCGTATATTAAGAGGACGGGCAGTGCGCATGGGTGGGATGTGTTGTTTTACATATTTAGTTTCTTGAAGGGGATTACGCTGTTCACATTGATCGTTTTGATTGGGACGGGGTGGTCGTTCTTGAAGCCGTACTTGCAAGGGAAGGAGAAGAAGGTTCTGATGATTGTGATACCGTTGCAAGTTGTAGCAAATGTCGCGCAGGTCGTGATTGACGAGACGGGTCCGTTTGGGCACGATTCATATACTTGGAAGAAGGTGTTTTTGCTTGTTGACATCGTGTGTTGCTGTGCGGTGCTGTTCCCGATTGTGTGGTCAATCAAGAATCTGCGTGAGGCGGCTCGGACAGACGGGAAGGCCGCGGTCAATTTGATGAAGTTGACGTTGTTCAGACAGTATTACGTTGTTGTCATATGTTACATTTACTTCACTCGGGTTGTGGTCTATGCTTTGGAGACGATTACTTCGTATCGTTATGAGTGGACGAGTGTGGTGGCTGGTGAATTGGCTACACTTGCTTTTTATGTTTTCACCGGGTACAATTTCAGGCCTAAGACTCACAACCCGTACTTCGCAATCGATGATGAAGAGGAGGAAGCTGCTGCTGAGGCACTCAAGCTAGAAGATGAATTTGAATTGTGATCTTTCCAGTTTGAGCTCAAAGATGCAAATAGCAAGTCAAAGGTAGGATTTTCAGACAGAACCCTTTTTCATCCTATATACCTTTTGCACTTTGTTTACAATGTTACCGGTTTACTTGAACGCCTTCTCAAATTCTACATATCCTTGTAAAAGTAGTTAATTGTGGTTTATCAAGTATGGAATAAGTAATATTCGTGCAACTTCCTTCCTTGCTTATGACTCCTTATTTCTTTCATGTTCTAAACACCCGCATTCATTTATAATTCGAGCTTAGAAACAAATGGGATAAAACCCTTCAAAATGCCCCTACTACTTTGTTAAAAGCCAAATGTACAAGGGCCAAAAACAACTACCCTGTTGTTGATTGGGAGTAGCAAGCATTGGAAGTCAATGGATGAAATCCTTTATACATTGCCAACTTTGTTTTGTAGGTAGATTGCAAGCTGTGCTTGTGACTTTTCAGCATGATCTCTCTCACAAGCGTATATTTCTGTGTTTATGCGCGCGCGCGTGTGTTGGCTTTTGCTGCTCTTTGGGGTTGTTGATTGTTTGGAATGTTGAGTCAATATTGTCAGGGAATCTGACCTGCTAAATGAACATCCCAAGTCCATTATCGCCGTGCATGCCTTTCCTTTCATGCTTGGACTCCTGCAACACCACCGTCTTGATAACGTCTTAATGATTTGATTCTTTGTACATTCTTCTGGCATGCAATTCCGATCACTTGATCTTGACATTTTGTCTTTCTTTTCTGGTCATGTCTTTGCTCAATGACAATAAGTAGGACCTATTTGGTTTACTTTTCCTCATCACCTTCAGTGGGGTGGGGACTGAGGGCGGTACAAGAAAGCCCAGATTTACAAATAAAATGCCTTATTTGAAGTGTCAAGAATTGCGAGTGGCGAACATGACAATCGTGTTTGTTCAACTCTAGGTTTGCTATAAGAGTTCCAGATTTTACGGCTGAAGATAAGGGTCTTGCACCTTGAAAAAGATCCAGCCTCTGGACATAATTGCATACTTCAGATTAAGAAGGGTAGCCCATTGGCACTCCCACTATGCATAATGGCAGTACAGTCAATTCCTGCATCAGGTACAATCCTCTGTAGCTGCACTGGTGCCATTAGCCAAAAGGGAGTGCCAATAGCAACTCTAATTAGTTTCACTTTGTTAGTCCGCACGATTTTTTTTTTTTTAACCGTCATTCTCTGGTTCTCATATGCCAGATTCGGCCATCACGAGTCGTCAACAGCTAGAAACTTGCAACTTATTTAAGACAATTAGTCAAATCAATGTGTAATACAAAAGGTAAACTTTTTGTTGCAATAAGCGCAAATGCCTGTGTAACTGTTGTAGCTTGTACAATCATAGTTCATTAAGGAGATAATGATTTAGTTCAACTTTTCGGCTGTATTTGGGGCTCCGGGTAAGAGTTCCGGATAGGATAAAAATAATCCGCCATTTGGCCATGCAAACAAGGGGCTGATAAGTTATCGGATGCATTGGTTTTATCCCACTGCAGTGAGATAATTTCATACCCGGGGTGGGGGTAGTAAATAAGACGGGCCAAGAGCACCCACGGCAGGCCCGCCAGCGGTGGCACAACACCCACCAATGGCACAACACCACCTCCACAGAACCCATCGCGGCCGCCCGACTTGCTCCACTGATGGACTGGTGGTGTCTGTTAGTGGGTGTAGTCGGGTGGGGATTGCTGGTGGGGTGTTTGGTGGTGGTTGAGGTGGGTTCAGTTAGTGGTTGTAGTGATGGTGGTGGGCGTGCTGATGTGGCAGTGTGTTCCCGCCGGTGGTGGGTGCAATCTGTTGATGGTGAGTTCAATAGGTGATGGCAGTGGTGGTGGTGGTGGTGGGCGTGCTGCTGAGTGGTGGTGTGTTGTTGCGAGTGGTGGGTGCGATCTGTTGATGGTAAGCACGATAGGTGGTTGCAGTGGTGGTGGTGAGCGTGCTGATGTGGTGGTGTATTGCGTATTGCTGCCAGTGGTGGTTGCAATGCTGGTTGCTGATGGTGGTGGTTGCATTGTTGGTTAATGACAAAATAGAAGGTGGGCAAGATAATCTTTACGGCCTCTAATCTGGGTTTGGTCCAAATGCTGGACAGGATAGACGCCTCCAGCTTTATCTGACAAGATATGTTATTCTGACTTATCCGTTCATTATCTTGTCCTATTCGAGTAAATAATCTTGCGCTCCAAATACAACCTTAGTGTACAAATAATACAAAGATATTGGCCATTATTTGAGGAGTTGGACAATGCATCTGATCTGTCTCATTAGGGCTAATCACCTTTTTGTCACTTCTTCTGACCGAATGTTTTACTTGCTACCGAATGTTTTACTTGCATTAACTTGCACTTTAGCTTGGTGTCTCAAGAGATGCTATCCTCTTAAACTGTTTTCTTTTACATTGTCATCTCCTTGGAGAACCTCTGTTTTATGAGTCCCTACCTTGCACTTATTGAATGTGCGAATATAATCAATTGGCTGCTGATTTAAGTTAAAATTATGTACAATTTTGACGTCTAAATGAAGATAACAAGAGAATATATCAGAATAAGTCAGGGAGTTATTTGTAAATGGTCGTCTTGATCGACGAAGAATCTTGTATTCTAAGTTTGTATGTACTTCCTTCATTTGTAAGCTTTACAGGTTCTCATGCAGGGGTACTCTAGTTACCAATATCAGCTGCATTGAATTTGCTTTTACTCGAGTTTTGAACGTGTTGCTGGGGTTGATTATCCGGATACTTGGTATATCACTGAAAGATGAAGGAGGTGGTTTGCATCAAAGGCAATTGCCTAGGCTACAAAAGTCTGTTGCTCAATGTGACTGCAAATCTGTGACACCAATCTAGTTGGGTGGTAGCTTTTGATCAAATACGTGCCACCTTTCGTATCGGTTTGGAGAATGCATATATGTGCCTTGGAGTTCTATATAACCTTCTAGCACCCCTCCCTTCTCCTCCTCTTTCTCCCAATCCCAAATCAGAAAAACAAAATGGAAATCACCAGGAGTTTGCACTGGGGGAAGACGTTTGGAGAGCCCAGGATGCCTGTGAAACTGTCTGAGTTTGTATAGGGGACTTGCGATGTCTAAGTCTACAACCATGATTGAGGGGGACTGACTCCAACACAGGCATCACTCATGGTGAGGATAGTGAATCCAAAACAGGGAAAGTTGTATATTTGCCGAGCGAACGTGACTTTAGCATCACATCAATTGGTCCTCAAAACATAGCACTCCCCTTTCATAGGATGCCGACGGACCTACTGAGATTAAGTCCAGCGCTTTCATCATTCGTGCATACCGAAAGATCTTCTATCTAAAGTGGAGGGGCTAGAAGTTCTTTAAGGAAAATCGACATTCGTAGTGCATTTCTAGCGGCTTGGAACGCATCGAACATTCTTGATTTATTATTTATTGAGCAAAAGGTGCTTCCATTGGATCAAAATTTACTGGTAAATGATCAATGGTCTTTCATCTTAACGGGTCCAATAAAACTACCCATGAATTTGCGAAAACACTAATAGTTTCTAAAATCACTGCGCGTGATCATTCCAAAACAAATTCTGATTAATTCTATACAATATTTGCTTATTGAGTGGTAATTTTTTTTCAAAGGATGTACGATGCACCGTAGCCTAACCCAATTCTGTGTGCTTTTAAACTTTTTTTAAGAGAGAAAACATAGAAGAAATAGACTTTTTTATTTTGTTTTAATCATTATAGCAGCTTAATGCTTTGGTGTTTCCTTGGAGGTGGTAGCTTAGAAATCACAGAACACTGCTATGGCCCATGCTGCTGTTATTCCCTTGTTGCTTGGCCGGTGACATGAACCTTATCTCCTCCTCCTCCTCCATCTTTCTCTTTACTTTCCAGGTAACCCCCCACCCTCTCTCTGAAAACGAATAATGTTGATATTTTTTATTTTTATTTTCATGGAGCAATGGAAAGACGATTAAACAAGAATGTGATAATTAGGAGTATGATGGTGGATAAAATGATCTTTGGGCTATTTTAAGGTGGAGCTATGTATTACCTTAGATTGGTTGATTAAGTACATATTTTCCTTGTATTTGTGGTTCTGTTCACGTTTGGTTTTGCTAAAGTGGCTATGATTAGATCTTAATTAGTGTCGCATGCACATTATCCATTGGTTAAAACTTGAAAAAAATCCATGAAAGAAGTGATTTTTGAGTTTTGTTTTTAGCATTTGAGCACCATAAGCGAACACCAGAAATCATATGCAGGGGATAATTAAGAGACTTTTGACATGAAAGTGAAGCTCAAATAATAAAAAAAATCAGTGTTTTTATATTGTTAAGTTACTATCTGCTTTAAAAGTTCATGCTAAATCATCACAGAATGCAAATTGTACTATTATATCGGAGAATCAAACACACAAGCTGGACTCATGCAACAATCACGTTAATTTATAATATACTCTAAAAATTTAAACCGTTAGAAAAAGCTCAGCATAAGGACGCTTAACATTTAAATCAATTCGGTTCGATTTCTTTCACTTTACTTTAGTGTATGTAATATAAAGTAAATCATTTTTTATATGATCGGGATGGCTTGATTTCTCTTCTTAAAAAAACATATAAGTCAATTTTTTTCTCTTTCTATATATATATATATATATATATATATATATATATATATGTCACACGATCCCATGAGACTTGGGAAAGATAGAGGAAGGAAGGGGTATACGGACATTTTTGGGGTGCATGTGATGGATTGGATGGATGTGGACAACCCATCTTCTACAGCTGTCTGTCTCTCTCCTCTTCCTTTCGGACTTGTGTCCAATCCAACTCAACCACTACTCTCCCCCATCACCTATATTGTAATTCATGTCAAATAAAGAATTTTGCACTCTATTATTTAATGAAAAAAATTTAACATATATAGTCTGGTCGTGCCTGGGGATGGATCGTCTTGATGAAATTGAAGCAGACCACCAGAGTGCTAGAGCAAAAGTTTTAAGTGACCCTCTTCACATTAGCTCACAAAAGAAAAAATTGCAATTTTGCCATGGGGAGCGCAACTCAATCTCTCAGCAACCATCGCATCGTACGAGAAATTCTACATGTCGTGTAGCATGAGAGAGGAGTGATCAAGGTCATGCACATTCTCGAAATTGAGTCGGGTCAATTCTTCAAGTATCTCAAGATTTATTCATAGAAACAGTCGTACGAGTTTTTTCCAGCCATCTTTATTTAAAGCCTTCGAGAAGAGAGATAGATAGAATCCCATTTGAACATACTTGATACCCCCTTTTTTTTGTTTGTATTAGTACTTTATAGGAAATAAATATTGCTATTCTTTTATAGTCATTTACAAGATTTATTTTTTGAAAAACTCTCCGCTCAGGACAGTTTTACGAATTTTTTCTTCTCAATCGACGCATAATCGAACCGAAACACTCCTAAAATTCCGAATGTACGATAAAAAAAAAACATTATTACAGTCGGAGGAACTCAAAATTTGAAACACATAGGTAGTTAAATGCAGGTCAAGAACTCGGCCGTTTTTTCAACAAATGAAAAGTGAAGGAGGATACGAGGAGCCCATTTTGGGCGACATGTCTTATCCCCGTCTTCTCAATGCAAACCAACTCCGATCCATATTTCTCATAATTATGGGACACAAAATTTTACCCATTCATGTGGTCCCCATCTCTTCTATGTCTTGTCACATCACCTTTAATTCCCCGATAGCTTTCCATACACTGCTCGGCTACTCTCCAACCTAGCGCTTGTGCCCCACGACCCAATTATGATGCCGATTAAGCCTATTTGAATTTCCTTTGTATAGTTAAATTTGTTTATGAAATAGCTACAAAAAAAGCTGACTTTATAAGCAAATATAAAAACTTAAATGATTAAAATGAAGCTTAAGTTGGGCGATAATAATGTTTCCTCTTTAACTTGCTTGAAGAGAAAATTTTAATGCACTGCATGCGACCTAATTTTGATACCATAGTGGCAGATTTGGACAATGGAATGAACATCCAAAACTGTAGCATACCGGTGTGGACCTTTTCAATGAAAAGAACTCTGTAATGTTTCATTTTGACAAGGAAGAGGGAGTGCCTTGATTCTATACTTTGTACCACAATGCTTGTCCACTTTTTTTTTTTTGGTTTAAACAGGAGAATTTTCATTAAAGAAGCATGATATTTTCCTTGTTTTTGTATCTTGCTCCTCTTTCTTATTCCTGGGAGTATGCTCCCATAAATATGTAAATTATGTGTGTCTTTTAAACTTCTCGTTTGCTTCTTGATTTGTAAATATTGTCACGCTTATCTTTTCCTTTGATAGTAGTCTTACTACTTGTGAGTATAATTTGCAATAAATGGTGGGTATGAAAGACTGAATTTGCAGTCAAAACATCATTTTAAAAAAAACAATATTTCTTATGTTCGTTTTTAATTGATGATCGCGTTTGACTTGCACACACATCTATGAAATGAATTATAATATTTTATAAGTTTTTCATTATATCCAAAGAGAGAGAAAGAGTGAGGGAAGGAAGAAAGTGGGCAAGTAGAAAGAAAAATGAGTTGATGGAAGATTAAGAGGGTGTTTGAGATTGATTCTAAATTGGTCAAACTTGATTAAATCCAGATTAAATCAGTTTTAAAGTGTTTGGCAAAAAAAAGTAAACTGATTAAATCTGCTCAAAACTGATTAAATTCACAATCCTCATTTTATTGGATTAAGATTTAATCAGTTTTGGAGAATCAGGTTTGACCAAGCAATTTATCAAAATATCCTTACATATGAACAACATTAAATGCTCAATTTCAATTTGAATACACTATATGGTAAGTTTGCTACACTAAACCTACTTTAATCCCTTTTTATCCAAACACTTTCAACAACTTTTAATCTATTATGCTAAAAATGGATTAAAGCTGATTTTAGAAACTGATTCTGATTTAATCAAAATCTACTTCTAATAATCAATCACAAACGACTTCAAAATGTGGAGAGAGAAGTAGAATAAAAAATGTTATAAGAAAGGTAAACATGGAAAAACACATATAAAATCTTTCTTAATTTAGAAAGTGATTATTTTTTTGAAACAACTCAAAAACAAAAAAAAATCAAATATTTAGGGACGGAGGAAGTATTCGCTTGACATGTTACGTATATAATTCTCATCCTTGTTAGGAAGAAATTTTTGTTGCATGTTGTAACAAGACAAGTTACGTATATATTGTACTAAGTTAAAGGTTTTGAAATTCAAGGTTGTAATTCTTTATTTTTACTTTCATCGTATTATATCACCGCTCTAACCTTCGCATTGATATTTTTTCCATTCAAATACATCAAAAAGTGATTTGCATAAGCAGTTATATGTAGTCCATTTTGGAAAAAATGCAAGAATTATATACCATAAAAGATTCAAAAGTTTGACGTCCAATCCAAATGTTAGAAGGAGAAGCCTTACTAGAAGAAAGAATTCATCCCAATCTTTAATAGATATAAAACTTTAACACCCACCTTTATGCATAGCGAAGGGATGGCCTGGTGTACTTGCTCAAACACTAGCTCAAAAAGAAGATAAGCTTAACCGGCACAAGAACTAATTACAAATTCAAACATGGTTGATGTGAAACTTTAAAAGAAATATTGAAGATGAAGAGCACAAGATATACACGATGTTGGCGGATTGGGATCAAGGACATGTACTCCTACAGTATAATAGAGTATGCATAGCTCAAGTTGTTGGAAAAAGGGTCTCCAGATCTTTATGTTTATCTTGGAATATAATAACCTCACTGACCCCTCACCCCCGCAGAAAACGATAGACACTGCAATAATAAGAGAGAGAGAGACCTGCCTTTACTAATATGTCTCCGACGGTGCGAATGTTGGAAGCATGGAAGCAAAGCAAAGGCCTATAAAGGCGGCAGCCCATCTGTTAAAAGACCCTCACAGTTGAGAGATTGTGTGTGTGTGTCTGTGGACCGGTGCCTTGAAAACCCAGCAACAGATAGCTTTCCCAAGATTGCACACAAAACGGGGTTTAGAGATTTGGTAGGGTTTTCTTGCCCTTTCCTGTTCTTCTGATTCTGTTTTCTGGTTGATTGAAAAGGGCGTAGAGTCAGTTTCCCGTTTAAGAAAGTAGTAAACTTTCCCTTATGGGTTCGGATAACGGAGTGGGTACTCGTACCAGTAGCTTTGGCGTTCCAGACAAGCAGGCATCATCAGCTACGGACAGTGATGCTGCTGCTGCTGCTGCTGTTGGTTTGAATCTCAAGTTGCAGCCTGCCGAATCATTCCCTTCTGAAATCATGAGTGCTCATCATCATCACGATCATCACCGTCCATTATCGTCTGTTGATGCCGGTGGTCCCACCTGTAGCAACGGTACCGAAGAGGTGGTGGGTCGCAGGCCTATTAGTAGCGGTAGCAATACATACCGTGATGCTGCTGCTGCTGCTGCGAGTACTATTAGTGATGCTGCTGCAGTTTTTGTAAGGACTTGTGTGCAGCCTTTTGACATTTCTACTACCACCACAGCCTTCAACTCCCCAGGTAATTAGCTAACTTTTTCTTGCGCAAAATCTGTCTCTGCCGAATAGGAAGGAAGCTTGAAATGAAATGGGTTTCTTGGTTGTTTTAGCAGGAGGGATGCCAGCAAACTTGGGTTTTCCTTTTACATGGGCTCAGTGGAAGGAGCTAGAGAGACAAGCCATGGTTTATAAGTACATGATGGCCTCTGTTCCTGTGCCGCCTGATCTCCTCTTACCCATTTCCCCAGACCTTTCTTCTCAAGCTTTCCCCTGTAAAAACGCTTTCTTTTTCTCCCGTCTCTCTGATTTGTTGATTTGGGTTTGTTTTGCTGTCTACTTTTCTGATTTGATTCGTTCTTTTCTTTTGTCTTGATTGGTGGCAGTGAGTTTTGGTTCAATGTACAACCTGAAGTCGTCAAACAACAACGATCCGGAGCCAGGGAGGTGCAAAAGAACGGACGGCAAGAAATGGAGGTGCTCGAGAGATGTGGCGCCCCATCACAAGTACTGTGAACGTCATATGCACAGAGGCCGTCCCCGTTCAAGAAAGCATGTGGAAGTTCATGGTGGCCCTGGAAGCACCACCACCACCACCACCACGGCTAACAAGAAGACCCGCCTCCACCACGCTTCTCCTCCGTCCCCGGCTGTTCCGCCACCGCCACCTAAGTTTTACAGATCCACCACCATTCCATCAACCGAGACCATCCCCTTTTTTGCGGATACCAAAATTCTTGAACCCAACAGGTATGACTAAATGGTCTTTCTTTTGTTTTTGTTAATTTTATTGGGAATTTTCGGTTGGTTTATTGACTGTTCTCAATTAAAATTCTGTAGGGGTTTTAATGGGGTAGTGGAAGGTGAAATGGTGACGATAGACCCATCATCTGAGCAACAGTGGCTGAACCTGGTGAAGACAAACATGGGATTCAGAACAGAGGGCTCGATTTACAACACCAGTGACTACAGGGATTTGGAGCCACTAAACTTAGAATCTTACACGAATTATTGTACTTCCCAGGGTATAATCCAGCAAAACGACGAGTTCAATTTCTTTCTGAACCCTGATTTGGTGTCGTTTGATAACCACCACCCACAACAGATTGATACCACAAGGAGCTTCATAGATGCCTGGTCCAACGAAAACCACAACAAGGACAACGAGTCACCCACTGTGTCGACTCGGGGAAACCTGTCGCCGTCTTCACTCACTCTATCGATGGCAATGGCGGCTGGGGATGCGCTTGATGAGGATGAAATGGGTCAGATCCAAACGGGTTTGGGTGCTAACCCGGTTTCTTGGGTGGGGACCAGTGCGACAGTGGGTGGGCCACTAGCCGAGGTGCTGGGACCCAGCACCGGTCCGGCGTCTCCCTGCGGGGTTAGCCCACCGACTACCACGGTGTCATCGCCGTCTGGGGTTCTGCAGAGGACAATGATATCGCAGTCTGACAGCAGCGTTTGCAACAGCCCTACTTTTGGTGGTTCGGCGGCGGCACCGCCGGAGGTTGTTGCCTTCCAGTGGCGGGGTTAGGACGAAGATGATCATGTTTTGAGTTCCCTTTGCCAGGTTTTATTTACTTGATTTTTGCTTATCCATCAGAACTAAGTTTTACAGATTTTGATGCATACACAGAGGGCTTTGTCAAGAGGGGATGGAAAAATCGTACTGGTTTTTATTTTGAAATTAAGTGATAGCTGGTGGAGCTTGTTGTTGTGTTCTTCCGATTCGAGTTCGCAGGCTGTTCTGTCCCTACCAACTGTTTGGCCAAATTGTTAGTTGCTGCCCCACCGGTGGCAAAGGGCCGACGTCCTCCTCTCTCTCTGCAAACATCTGATCAGGGAACTCGACAACAATACTTTTCTATGTTCTTTTTACCGTCTATTCACATAAGATATACTGTATGGTTTCTGCACTAATCGTCCCGGATCGTGTTTTCAGTTCTTTTTAACTGATATTTCAACCGGAGTTCCGCCTGCTTGGTTACCCAAAAAATTACTAGGATGGGAATCTAGATCCTATTTACAACCATATTGAGGTGCACTACATAAAATTGAAGTGATGATAGCAAAGCGTGACAAAATTCTCTGCCCCCGTTCCAAAGCATCCCTGGATGTGGAGTGGCTAAGGATTGCTGATTGTCTTTGCTCGATTTTGCGCGGTCTTCATCCGCGCCGTGTCTCTTTCTGTATCGGGACTATACGATACCTCTTTACTGCAAATTGAATAAAATCATATAGGATCCTTGTATTCTTCGTATATTGTATTGTAATTTCCTGTCTTGTAAAATGCTCTGGCACGTTGAAATGTAATTTTTAAATAATTTAAACGGTTTTTACTACTCGGGGGATTGTGTCTCTTCTAACTTCTTCTGCGAGGTTTGTGAAATATCTTTAGATTTCTTTTGACCTAATGCTTTAGAATTTTTTCAGCTATTTGATTTAAATCTATTCTTACCTAATTTATTCATACTCCTAAACCAAGCATATCCATCCATTGAGCATAGGCACTATATCTTCGTCGTGTTTATAATGATCAAATTCTTATAAATTTTGTATGTATAGTACAAAAGCTTAAATTCAAAATTTTGATACCCTTTGCTAACTATTTAAGTGAGTCAAACCTTTGGTTTGATGTACCTACTATAAACCTTTTTACCAAGGTAAACGAAAGTGTGCTAATATAAACTAGGAGCTAACTTATGTTTGGTGCTGAATATGGTTAATTGATACAACATTTATGACTTTTGTAGTTCGGCTTGCAACCATTTCAAGTCAATCCAATTTGGAACTGCCACTTGTCTCAGCATGTTTGTTTTACCGTTTTGCTCACATTAAGCTTCATTGATTAGTTCTTACTTTTACCACATATTGAGAGTGGATAAAGCCTTGTTTTACCTTCTTGTTTAAGTTTTCATCCAGCCTTTGTCATGTTTTTACATCTATTTCGTGATGACACGTTACATAGTTAAAACTTCATACCCTGTATATACACGTCATGTGTCTTTCCTTTACTCAGAACTGAACATGTGTCACATGGTCATCGTTGCCATTGATTCAACAGTTTGATAGACAATCACCAACTGCTTCACGACAAATAAGCCTTTAGATGAGACTTGTTCTTAGGCCTATCTCTAACTCCCCGCTGACGCGGTAGATTTTTGCCTCAAGATGAACCAGCCTAGTAAGGCTGGAGAGTTGCATTTTTGCCTGGTGCAAAACTCCTTTAACCCCTCTTCTTATCACATCTAACTATCTTAAATGATCAGACCAGTAATCTGGTTAATATCTATGGCGAGTATGAATTAGCTATGTGGGGATTTTTCAGGGTAGCGTTAAAATTTATGATGGGTTGAATTTTTGTCGGTCTTACCTGCGTAGTTCATCAACGACATTTCTTAACAGTCAACATAATGAGATCTAACTCACTCTTTCTGGTAAGTAGTGCAGTTTTCAGGACTAATGCAGATTGAATTTGAGTGTCTTTATCTTCCCTTGGTATAGTGAAATAGATGACGCTGGTTATGGGTTCGCCAGTTAAGTGAGTACAAGTGGCATAATATGAAGATGCTTTTCCTGGCTTTAAGGATCAAAGCATTTGGCTCTGATAGGCATAACAAGTCGTGATATTTGGTAGTTTGGTCCAAAAGTTTTGTTCATCTCACCAGGATTCTCGTCTGCATGCTGGTTTTTGGTGGGAATCATCACGCAAACGCTGGCAGGAAGCTGAAAGATCAATTGCATTTGCATCCAAAATTGAACCGTATTTTGAGCAGCTTCTTGAGAATAGAATTGAATTCTGCTCACAATAAAGCTATATTTATGGCAGGATTTGGAGGCTACTACTACGTTATCATCTATGATTTAAAAGGTTAAATTAATGGAGAATGAACCTAATATCATGTTTTAACACTCTCCCTAACATGCAAGCCCTCGATTGCACGTGAATAGACAAATTAAGGTGCGCCACCACCAAGTGATGCAATTAAACTAAGTACAAATTGCACTATATATAATAAGAGAGACCAAATATGCAAGCGAGAGCGATCGAACCCAAGATATTGTCAAACCAGAGAGTTCTGATACCATGTTAAGTTAGCATATAATCCATTAACTTAAGCTCTTACAGAATGAATCCAAATAAGGAATACCATGCTTTGATACTATCACTTTTTTCGTAAAATGACAAGTAAAAGTCGTTGAATATCGTAAGTGGATTCAGTATTAGTTCAGCCTGCAATGCTATTAGAACCACCAGCTCTGCAATACCTTGGTGAAAAATTATCTGGTTTCCTGGACACATACCAAAATGTGCTCTTATCCTATGGTTGTTGTGCAAGAGAAAATTGAGGACTAAAGACAAGCTTAAAGAATGGAATGTGTTGAATGAGGATCAATGCAGTCTATGCTCTAAGAATCAGGAAAACTTAGCATCTCTTTATGAAGTGCAAGCTGATACAGGAAATATGGCCTCGAGTGTAGAAAAAGCTACAAATACATCAAAATTTCATAACATGGACTGAATTAATGCAGCATGCCTGCCACAAGTTCATGGGAAAAAAGCTTTAGGGCTAGATTAAGCAAACTAGTCTTGGCTGTTACAATATACAGTATTTGGGAAGAGAGAAATAAGAGAATCTTCATAGGAACCGGCAAGGTAGCTCTGAAATCATTGCTAAAATCCAGAAATGGATGCTCTACAGAGTCTTGAGCTGGAAAAGAGTAGTGGCATCCGAAACCAACAAGAAGTTATGCAGCAACTGGAAGCTGTCATTAACAGTGCTGCAAATTTGAGTTTCTATGATGTTATTTTGTTTCTAAGGGAAAAGGAGAGTATAGTAACACACTGGAAAGGATGTAAGATGATTTTGGCTTTTCATTGGTAATAAATGACCTTTTTACAACAACAACAACAAAAAAAGAATATCGTAAGTGGACTTTAACAAGTAGTATCAAAAATTAATTATAAAAAACTGTCAATTGAAAGTATCGGCCTTGTATTACTAACCATATTTAGCAAGTATTAGTTGTTGCTATATTGACCAATCATACAGAGGAAATGCAACTTGTTTATTAAATTCTACGCCGCTAAGGCTATTTTTATTTTAGGATTCGGAGGCTTTTATCACTTTTTCTAAATTACCGTCACTAAAAATGTTAATTATGTGTCGCTAACATTAATCGTTTCTATACAGGGTTCCAGTTTGCAGCCAATCATACAAAGGAAACACAAATTGAGGTGGCTTTGAACCTCACCACCACTGTTACCATCATCATCGTGACAAGAAAATTTGTTTAGACCATAGCTACTTGGTCAGTTGGTCTGGCTGTCCAGGAGGTCGAGCACTGAAAGGCTCACTCCTTGAGGTCCTGTTGACAACAGTGTTGAGCCCTTTTCCAATTTCCATTGCATCCTAGATTTAAGAAGTTGTAATTATTGGGATCAGAGAAGGATCAAAAAGTTGAGATGGCCGAGTTGGTCTAAGGCGCCAGATTAAGGTTCTGGTCCGAAAGGGCGTGGGTTCAAATCCCACTCTCAACATTCCCTTTTTCTCACCTCCAAACTTAATTCTTCTCCTCTCGTCGCGCTCCGCTTTCGCTGATATCCCACTGTCAACTTGCAAGTTTTGCCCATTCACGATGTTTGGTTTCAGCTTCACCCATGGTTTTGTTTGATTTTCGAATGTATGTTCTCGTGTTTAGCCATATTGGCCGCAATGTGTTTGACAAGATGCCTCCCTGAGCTGCTATTTTTTCACAATCATGGCGCTAAATTTTGCTTCTTCATGGCTTCAGAATTTTCTCATGACTTGTACATGTATATCAACTAGGGGCCATGTTCATGGAGACTTACCATGAAACAATATCCTATTAACCTAAGAGATGTAATGCTCCTTCAGAGGTAGTAGGAAGGAATCTTTGCGTTACATAAGCCTCAGTACTTTGGTCCAGGAACCTGCATTAATACAGGTTTCTGTAAGTGCCTTTATCTTCTTCCGACGTAGTTTTATATGCACAAATAACACGCCGAAAGAATGTTCCAAGGCTAGCTATCTGCCGTTCAGCTTATAGCCAAAGCGAAGGCTACATATAAACAATTCAATGCACCATAGCAGTGGGGGCAGACTAGAATACTTATTAATCGCTTTTGCTTTCATAATGCAAAACTGTAACCATCCTTGTGTCATCAAACCTCACAAATAGATGGTACGCGGTTGAAATTGTTGCTTGATGAAGTCATAGATTTGTTTATGTCGTTGATCTCCAATTACACAGCTCATTCGCTCTATTGCTGCTAATTTTGGATTCTAAACTGCAAGACTCTAGAAGCCTTTGCTTTATCCGCCTCCCTCCTCCAACTCTTATACCAACATAATGCCCATACATGGCGGCATTTCTCATCTCAGCCACCTCCTTAAATCATTCATTGGAGGAGATCTCTCATCGCCTTGGCTGTCATTGCAATAAGAAGACATATTTGACCTTTGCTCAACCTCAAAACGGTCCCCATCAATGGTTCTGTACCTTGGGCTCTCTAAATCCACATCACTGCTGACAAAGTCATTGCATGGGTCAGGAACAGGGAAACTTAAGCGTTTCTTCGCAGAACCCACCTTTTCTCGCTCTGGGGTTAATGGCCTTTGCCTTGGGGCACTTTGTGATCGAACTCGAGCCTTGGCCGATGCAGTGGCTGCCATGTAGTTAGGTATTGGTGCTGCACCAGCATTTCCACTTTCACGCAGTCCATGGTAGTAACTGGACCTTAGAGTTGGAGTTTGAGACATGGGATAGGTCCTTTCCCCTCTTAGGCATCGAGGGCTGGCTGAGTGCACCTGGAGGGATTTTGGAATGGATGGGGATGGCGTGGCAGGTGAGTGTATAGACAGGTTCTGATGTGTTCTGTGGAGAGGAGAGGAAGCATAATATGAATGGGATTTTGGTTGTTGGTAGTGATAACAATGTTTTGGTGATCTTGGGAAATTGGGGGCTGAGTAAGAGTATGGTTGAGCAGTATCCATTTCAACGTTTTTAATGGGCACTCTTTGATCGCATGAATATCTGCCTGTCTTCTCCCATCTGAAATTTGCTTCTTGCTGCTCTTCATTTCCAGGAAATTGATCTGTACCAGATCTCCACATCTATTTACCAAACAAGCATGAAATCAGTAACGAGCTAAAATATGTGTATATAAAATGAGATCCTGGACGTCACTTTACAGACACAGGCACACAGTAGTTGAGGACCTGATTGGAGAAGGCCTGAGCAAGGGCCTTCTCGCGTTTTAAAGCAGCTTCCTTTGTTCTCTGCAACAGGGTTTCAAACTCCTCCACCGTATGTAGATGACTGTCCCACTCATCCGGTATAGCAATAGCATTACCATCTCCAGACTGTGTTACGAAGTTAGAAACTCGATCAAAACCCTGAAGCAAGTGAAGCATAAGATAAGATAGCTCGAACAACATTACTCACAGTGGACTTTCTGTCTGCATGATGAGATTCCCAGTAGCTCTTTGGTTCACTTGAAGCGGAATCTATGCTCCCTTCGTAGGAAAGCCTCCTTCGTTGATCGCGTACTCGAGTTTGAACTCGAACGAGGGCTTGAATGCACCGGAGAGTCATCTTTGCGCGCTTCCGGACGTTGTGGCCTCTTACCAAGGCTTGTAGCTTGACTAGTCCTTTAAGTGCCCGAAGAGCTCTTCTTGCCTAAAACATTAGATACGTTTTCTCATATAGCTTTCGCTGCTTAGAACAATCAGTCTCTATAATCTCTAGTTATAATATAGATGTTTGCGGACAGAAATAAAACACTAAAGTAAACGTTTCTAAAGGCAAACATATTACCAGATACCCTCTGAAGGCTGTCTGAATAACCGTGGCGGCATGGTGTTCTTTGAAAAATCGGGAATGTCTGGTGAGTCGAATGACCTCCACAGCTGCTTGAGCGGTTGCAACCGCTGCCTCGGCAGCTGCTGTGGTTGCCATAGCCATCGCAATGGCACGTCTTTGATCGACGTCAGCGGCCTCGGCCACAGCATTGTTTGCAGTTGTTCTGCTACTGAATAAAGTATTAAGAGTAGTGGTGGTTATGTTCTTGGCTTCATTGTGCTGTATCGTTGTCTCATGATGATAAGGTTTCTTAAAAATCCATCGTCGCTTTCCTCTCTTCTGCACATGCCCACAAACAAAACTGGGTTGTAGTGATCAACTCACAGTAGTTATGCATAAACTAATGCGTGTATGTGCTTTCTGTGCATTTTGTTACCTTTTCTTCTTCTTCTTGTTCATGTTCTTCTCTGCTTCTGCTGCTCCTCTTGCTGTTGTCTTTAGTTGGAGACCTGAAAGCTTTTTTCACTGCATTCAACCACGAGCTTCCTCCAATCTTCCCCATGACAAGCTCAATTTAAATAGAACCGGGCTGCTATTTTTTTTTTCTTTCCCTTTTTGGGCTGAATCTCCAAATGCAGGTTATTTAAATAAGGCAAGGATCTAAGGAAGTGACTGGTTTTCCTAGTATATTGGAACAGTGCTTACACAATGTAATGCTAGCAGCGCAGCAGCAGCAGCAGCAGCAGCAAGAGCAGAGTTGAAGACGAGCAGGGGAGCAGGGGAGCTTATAACGATGTTCTACGTCTTCTTTGGGGCATGGCAAACACATAGCTGAGGCGTGTCAGAAGTTGGAGACAAACCTGAAAGAGTGTGATGGTCTCGAGAATGCTGAAAGCTGTGCAGAGATGGCGAGGGCTAAGCTTTTGCTTTTGTTCTCTGTAAAAACAACTGACCAGCTCTCATGGCTTCACGTGTTGACTGGTCTTTTTGAGAGAGATAAAGAGAGCACAGTAACGGAATTCTTCTATTCTATGTATGTTTTTCGGACCAAAAAAGAAAAAGCTCAAAATAATGGATAATTAATTTTGTAAAAGACTTGTTGAAGGTTTATGCGGTGGGGTCTGATGGGAATATAGAGTTTCTTTTTAAAGCTTCACCATTAGGTAAAGTATATATGCAGTTTTTCAAGATAATTTTTAACGGTATACTTTTAACGCTTGCTAATTAAAAGGCATTAACATGAGTATTTTTTAACTGTATTAATTGAAATTATTAAATATAGCTAACGATCATCGTTTGTTGTTATGAAAAATACTCCCTCCGTCCCTAAAATATTCATCTTATTTTCTTTCTATACAGTCTCAAAACATGCTCATTTTTCAAATCAAGAAATATTATGTTGGTATTTTTCATGTTTAGTTTTTTTTACACTTTTTATTATAACTCTCCCTCGACATTTAAGGCTCCATCAATTCATTTTTTCTCTCTTGACTCACTTTCTTATTTTATTTTTTTCAATTTCTTTCTATATTTAATGCTCTACCAATCTATTTTTTCTCCTGATACATATTTTTTTTCTTTTCTTTTAAAGGGTCTGAAAAAATTATAATATATAATTTAAATTTTTAATATGCGTGTTGAGTTCTGAATATAATTTTCTTAGAATAAGGGAGTATAATAAGTTTCCTTACGACTGCCTGAGTTCTTGCCGCCGATGTAACGGTGTACGAGGTTTTACTGTAAATGGCTAAAATCTCTAGACAATGACATAATTAGACGTATGGATGTTTCCTGAAGGTAGGAGAAAGCACACACCAGTTTCAGGTGTTTCCAGAGTCTTCACCCTGTCTCAAACATTCCAGACTTCTCAACGCACTACACTAGCTCATTGTCTGGCTATATATCCATTCTCACCGCTTCACCCACAATCATAAGCCTTTGATCAAGCACATTCGTCTCTAGAATCCTTCCTGTTTCCCTTTTGATCTTCACAAATTAATGGCTGCAGCAACTTTGAGATGTCATCCTTCGCCTTCTGTTATGGGCATGGCTTCAAGGCCTCCCCGGGAAGTAGATGGGAGGGGCTCGGTCTTCTTTCCGTCTGCGTGTACTGCAGGGAGGCGCTCTGGGCTGTCCCTGAGAGCCCAGGCAGCCGGGGAGAACAAGGACACGTCTCTGGACGTGCAGGTCAGTAATCCCAGCAACCAGCAGCGGCAGCAAGGAACGGCAATGGAAAGGCGACCCCGGAGACTGGCGGTTGACGTCTCACCTTTCGGTAAAGTTTGTTTCTTTTCTATGTAGCTTTACTTCTGTTGTTGGTGTTGTCTTCGGTAGCATGCAAATGATATAAACAAACTGCATCAAACATGTTAATTTTGCTGGTTTTGCAAAAATATATCATGTCCTTGAGCGCATGGGGTACAATTTCATCTGTAATTGCTATTGGAGCTCACTAAAACGTTTAATTGTTCATCACGATGAAAAGGTAATGAAGGTGAGAGACTGATTAGTTCACCACAGAACGAAATCGTGAGGACTTCGCCTTAAAAAGGTGTGGGGGTGGGCTGAGGGGGGTGATTGTGGAGCATATGAATAGGCATGCATTAGGCTGTCTCTAATGCGTTAATTCAAGTTCTAGATTGGGTAATCGAGTTTCGCTCTTTTGATCATCTGTTTCACGATCTAGTCCCTGCACTTCTTAAGATGTTCAAATACAGAAAAGCAGAGGACAATTTGTTATTAGCTTTACTCATGGCTGCTTTTCACTGAACCTGTGGTGTTGTGAAATAATCACTAGAAGATTCTACTGGTTAATGCTAGTGAATCTTTGTTATCCATGCAAAGAGTAACGTGAGTGTGGAATGACAGGCCTGTTAGACCCAATGTCACCAATGAGGACAATGCGTCAAATGTTGGACTCGATCGACCAGATATTCGAGGACGCCATGACCTTCCCAGGAAGGGAGGTGCGCGCCCCGTGGGACTTCAGAGAAGAAGAGCACGAGATCAAGATGCGGTTCGACATGCCCGGCCGCTCCAAGGAAGACGTGAAGGTCTGGGTGGAGGATGACGTGCTCGTTATCAAAGTAGACCAGCAGAAGAAGGACGAAGGCGGGGACGACTGGGGACGGTACCGGAGCTACGCCAGTTCCTACTACGATACCCGCCTGCAGCTCCCGGATAACTGTGACAAGAACAACGTCAAGGCGGAGCTGAAGAATGGAGTGCTTCTCATCACCGTTCCCAAGACCAAAGTAGAGCGCAAGGTCATCGACGTGGATATTCAGTGATGTGTGTGTATCTTGTGGTTGTGTACAGCAAGTTCCAACTTTGAGTGTCTGCGTGAAGTTTGTCTAGTGATAAGATGCAAGGACCAGCTTATCTATTGCTTAACACCATCGAGTATGAGTTAGCGATGTGTAGCTTTTGTTGGTTCATGGTGAAGTTTTGATTTTTCGGGTTGATTGCTTGGTCCGTTTTAAGATGTTTGGGAATGTGTTTATCATACTCTTTTTTCTTGTAAGTCTTTAATTGTCGAATCAAGGTTAACAATTATCAAGTATACAAACAAGTGTAGTGCAGATTATATTAGGGGATTGAATATGTAGGCGAGATAAATCTATTGTTAAATCACAACAGTTCTTGAAGGGTGTTCGGGATTGATTTTAGAATTATCAAACCTGATTAAATTCAGATTAAATGAAGTTTAAAGTTTCTGGGATTTAATTGCCCAAGTTATTGGTTCGGTACTAGATGTAGCTTTTCCGCCGAACAAAATGCGTAATATTTATAACACTATGGTAGTTAAGGGTCGAGATAACGACGGGCCACCAATTAACATCACTTGTGAGGTACATCAATTATTAGGAAACAATCGAGTTAGGTTGTAGCTATGAGTGCTACATATGATCGTTAATTGTGTTCAAAACGGATTAATTCAAAATCTTCATTAAAGATTTTGATTTAACCAGTTTTGGAGAATCACGTTTGATCAAGAAAATTTTATCGAATTAATCTAAGATGTTAAATGTTCTTTTTTAATTTGAATATACTATATGGTAATTTTTTTATATTAAATTTACTTTAATCCTTTTTTATTTAAACACTTTCAATAACTTTTAATTTATTATGCTCAAGATAGATTAAATTTTGATTTTAAAAACTGATTCAAAATTAATCAAATTTATTTTTGAGAATTAATTTCAAACGTCCTCTTATATAGTACGATATAAGGAACGGATTACTTTTTTATGTTACTAAAAAATGAGTCAAATAGTGCACAAGAACAATTTAAATTATATGCTTGATGCGAACAGTTTAATTATATACTTGGTGCGAACAATTTAACATAATATTCTAGTCTAGTATGTAGCAGAGTTCGAGTGCAATTAGTAAGACCTTTTTTGAACTTTTTCCTATGACATTTATGCTTGCTACAATACATTTCCTACCTTTGATTCTGTGTCACATATGTTTGCATGACTAGCCAAACACACACAGAATTAACCTATAAGAAGCTCTAAATATTTGCTACATCAAGCATAATTCATTTCCTTCAGGAATAGACTCGAGCCTGGCGTTTCCAGAGTAGCAACATGTTTCTCCTCCGAGGACATCTTCGATCAGTACCTGCTTGGCTAACAAATCTTGAAGTTGTTGCTTTGTTATAACCACTTTAATTCTCTTCACACTACCACCCTGTTCTTTCTCAATCCTTGTTGCCGGTGTTTCGCCTTCAGCCAGGCCCAAATTTTGAACGGCGCAAGCGCTCGACGAATTAGGAAGGAAATGGTACATGTTTCCCAGCTTCAACTCGTAATCAGAAGGAAGATACTGGGAAGCCTCCCTTGACAAGCCAACGTTCAATCCTGAAAACTGTACTAGTGCGTTCTTGACAAGAATCGGTGCCGCGAATTCGACAATCTTCCCGTCCATCTTCATGATCTGCACGACTCCCCGGTCCTTGCATGGGACAGCACCAGTGCAAGAATGAATCCTTGAAGCGGGTTTGCAGAGTGCAAAGCAATTGCCCATGTTTAAAACCCAAAACCAGAGGTAATCAGTGTGTAGATGCTGCAAGTTAAGGAAGCTAAGAAAAGGGGCAGACCAGTATATGTTGGGGAGAGAGATTTCGAACAGGAATGAAGAAGGAATGAGGAAGGGGGGCAATTTATAAAGTGGCTTAGCATAAGATAGTTGGCTGCCCTTTTGTGTAAAGTGGGTGAAGGGCTGGAAAGCTATCTTTACATTGATAAAGGGTTAAAGGCATGATGCATAATGGTCTGGGAGCCAAAAAGAGAGAGGGGATTAAAGATTTGAACTAGGATTCTAGTCGTCTAGTGGTAAAAGGAAGTAAAAGAGATGACTACTTTTTTCAACACGCATGCAAGAGGGGTCAGCTAGTGGAAGATGGCGCATTGGCCTGCCTCAGCCTTCCGCAACATGCTCTGGTTTTGAGCCTAGCGTTGATGCAATTTCACGGCACATACACTGCCCATGCCGCTTACTCAACGTTTTTACGCATTTGTGCAAGTAGCTCGGCCTACAGGCAAATGGGTAGATGTAGATTGGTCCTCCTAGAGGAAAACTTGAACACCGCAACTGACATAAAGGAAAAGCGTGAACAGTTGTGTGTTGGTCTCTATGCAATGGTATGAATTGTCTTCCTTGTTATGGCTCTGCAGCCATCCTTTTCTTGCATAATCTTGGTCATCTTTTAGCTGTGGTTGTGTGTGTCTTTTTCTTTTTTGGCTATGTCAATGAAGCAAACGTTTTGGAACGCAACGTAGATCTAGAAGGAAAAATGTATTGTCCTTGCGTTTGCCGGCATCTGAGATGCGTGTGTTTTGTACCTTGTTACTGCTTCTTGGAAGATGGTATATATTTTTAGTTTTAATTAAAAAAAACTAGCACAGGTTTAGGTTCGGCCTCAATGGGAAAATAAAATGGAAACATTTTTCGAAATTCGGGTCCTCTCTGCTTAGGGTTAAAGATTATCCGGGGGCTATTGATATTAAACTAGGGTAACTTTTACATTTCTTTATGTATACAGTTTTGCTTAACTTAGGTAGCGTTGGGTAACACTTCCAGTTTTGATTTTCTGTTTCCAAAAAAATAAAAACAAAAACTAGTTTTATTTTTTTTAACAAAAACAAATGGATGTTTGATTACCCAATTTTTATTTTGAGTTTTTTCTTTGGTTGTGGTTTGCGGTGGCGGTGGCCGACGGTGGTGGTGGCCGGCCGCTGGCAGTGGTTGGTGGCTGCCGGCAGTCGATGGCGGCCGACGGTGGGAGGGTGGTGGTCTCAAAACTGAAAACCGAAAATTCCTTTTTGGAGTTTTCATAATAGCCCTCTTTTAAAAATTAAAGGGAAAAAAAACGAAAAATTGTGTGTCAAACGCGTTTATTTTCTTCAGTTTACAAAACTGAAAGAAAAAAAAAACGTTACCGGAGTTGGCCAATTCTTAAAGGCCTGTATTGTTGGGTCCCTAGTCCCACTAAAGAGATTACCATTATTACATTCTGGAGCAGGAAAGATGAATTTGTGACCCCAACGTTCTTGCTATTTCACAAAAGTGCAAACCTACTTGTTGTTCCATTAGTATCTTTTTGACTGGCTGGTTTAAATATGAACAAAATGGTGACTCTGGAAGAGATCCTGATAAGATCTACGTGTTTCCCACGGCCATTTCTTTAATTAGGAAAAAAAGGTTAAACTTGTCAAACAAGCTCAACAATTTGGAGTAATGAGTGGTGAAATAAATGAGTTGTGCTTGAACACAGGGTTCAAAATCTGTGAGTATAAAGATCTTTGTTTATTAGTTGTTAAAGCTATGCATTAGCTAGACTTCGGCAATAATTACCATATTAAAGTACGCAACCACTTGGTATATCGAATCTGTTCAAGTGTTAATTAAAGTAGCATTCTTTAACCGATTAAAGCGTAATGGATCAGAATTGTTGCTAACACGCTAAAAAAATGAGAGTAACAATATCTATCACGTTTATAGGATACAAAAAAAGTAGCATCATATACAAGAAAAACCAATTAGTTATATTTTCCCCTTAGGTTATTGCCAAAAAGGAAAATGGACGTTCAATGTAGCGACCGAATTCACGACTTCGTTACGTGACAATGCTTCACTTAAAAGAATTAATCAGAATAAGTACTTTCAAAATCATAAACGAGATTGTATAAAGATAACTTACACACCTACAACGTGAGGTAGCACATTCATCTAGATGCATCCCCAACCCTTTAATTGTGCATCCATTGGGTCAGATGACTTGTGGGACGATAACTAGTTTGGGCTGCCCCTTTTTGAATTTTAGTCCTCGAGTGAACCCTTTTCACTTTTGCATTCCTTACGCATAGTGGTGTTGGCGCAACCCGTTTATTGTCACATTGCATTGAGGTGGTTTTGAAGAACAACTAGTTGTCCTTATCAGGCGCCCCTTGCGTGCTGCAACTGTTCGCCTGCCTCTAGTCGTCGTTGATACTTGATAGCATGCAACTCAATTTGCATCTTTAATTAATCTTTGGGTTTTATTTTTTGCGAATTTTTTGGTTGGATTTTATTATCGCCTAAGGTCAGATCTTTTGATATTGCTCGTATGCTTCCAAGCGTACAAGCACCGACAAATTGAAGTTTGAATCTAAAGAAAACTATCCAATTTTAAGCCAAAACAAATGGCAGGAAAAGACTTTTACCACCAGACTATCACCAGAATCTTGCTTTCATGAAAACATTATATTCTTTTGTGCATTGGTTTAATGTCATTACTAAGCATCCATCGCTTTGAATTGGATAGGATGGCTTGAACAACCGTGTCCCAATCATGAACTCGAACCATAGGTTTTAGATGGACGTGTGCGGTAAATCACAAAGAATTCAATGATTCTTGACCATTACGCGATATATCGTAGACTCTTGGATTAGGAATGCTCGATGGGATAGTGTTAAGGAGGGCAAACGTTGTCAACTTCATATCCCCCGTTCTGGAGCTCATCGATGCAATGGTTGGGACCACTTAGTAATTTCTCTACAATGGGAGGGCTTGCGATGTGCGACGACAAAAAGCTTACGATTTCACTCTTAGGAACACTACATCGGGAGACGTGATGAGAACGCCGCGTCTTATCGTCAAACCAAGCCGATAGTTTAGTGAAGAAACCGTCACAAGTTCAATTCTCAGACGGACCTTTCAAAGTCGAGGATGGGGAGGGCTATCAACCACTAAGTAGCCCATGCCCCTCTGGACATCCGATGGGCCACTCTTTTCGTGGCGCAAATCAAACGTTCAAAATAATTAGACTTCTTTCCTCTCTTTTTTGTCTCTAATTCAGTTTTCACATTCAACCCAAGAGAGTTCACTAATGTGCTGCTGGGCCTTGGGTTCCAAGGCAAGTTTGGATTTTACCATCAACTTTGCCAGGTGAGTACACAACCCAGTTATGGGCCTCGCCTAGTTCAGCCCAAGTAAAACTGAATTGGTGGGAAAAGTCAAAGTTAGCAAAAAGTCCGTGAAACTTTCCCACAACATCTCGTCAACCAAACTTATCTCTAACTGGTAAGACACTCCATATTTGACTTGATATGCAAACTATAACACATTAACTATTGTGTTAATCAACTATATAACAAGTCACTGAATACAGGTGATAAGTACTAAAGATTAGCAACAAAAGTAAAGTTCTGACCTTGTGAGACTGGTCAAAAAGTATTTGAAGAACACGCTCAATGGCACAAGACAATCACATGAAGGTCAACAGCAGATGTGCAAGCACAGAACTTGCTTGTTTCGCCAAACATCCATTTTAAGTAAATTTTGAGTTCAAAACAAGCAGATGATGCAAAACTACATGGACGAAGGAGCGAAGAACGTGAACTCATGACATGAGTCTAACCAAGAGTCTTCATGTTAAAAACATCCGCGCAGTATTAATACTTGGGATAAGGACTACAGATTTCAACATAATGCGTGCAACATACACTGCCTGCTCAAGCCTCAAGATTCCACCCAACTCTATATACTGAGCAAAAACAACCATAAATAACCCCTCTACAGGTGACACATACCACGCGGACATGCAATCGGCAAAAGGAAATTAACTGTAGCGCGTTAAGAAGTTATCTCTGTAGCTATGTATGTATAATGTAGATATCTATCAGTAGAAGATCAGTTCCGGAGTGATGCAAGGTGGTGAATTCAGTGCATCGAGGGGCGAGGAGAGCGTGGCCTGACAGGTGTCTTTGATGGGCTAACCCTGCATATGGGTAGATAAATAGGACCAAAGGCAGTTCAGAAAAATGACCTAAAGAGACTAATTAACATGAGACAAGATTACCAAAAACAACCTTATTGGAAGTGATCCCAAGACTGCACCGCTGCAATTCAGAGCTGCAATTGCACTCTCAGCCTGCAAGAGGAGAAATTCTTTGCTTACGACGAATTGTTCATAACATTCTACTGCAGGTGAATCAGTACAGCAGGGAGCACTTATGCAGATAAGCACACATTTACTTATTTACAAAGTCTTCAATTAGTTATATCAATTTATTTCAGGGATATTTTGCAAGGCCTAGCCTACAAGCCAATGAGCAATTCAATTCGAGAACCCCATCAGAATTCTACACAAAAGAGCACTATGGAGACCCACCACACATGGTGAAAACTGTGATAAACCAACTCCGACTTTTGAAGAATAGGCAAGTGATACGATGACGATATGCACAAGGGTTAGAGAATCAGTAAAGTTGAGGACTGGAGGAAACAAACATTAAAAATGGCAGAAAAGCACAACAAAACCCCGCAAGGAACCAAACAAAAGCTCCATTTTGTCTACGTTCATTAAGAACCAGCTCCAGACCAAATGAAAACCTTGAGGCAACATTCAGGGGTGGAGCCAGCTATGGGCCAGGCTGGACCTAACTATTTGGAAGATTCAGACTAATGTGCTGGACCTGGATTTTTTGTTAGAAGAATTTGAAGTTACTAGCCCGGGCCACATTGAAGTTGCCCTTCTTGCTTATGCTTCCATTACATCATGTCGGCTTCCTTATTTAAACATGATAGTGGCCCAACTTCATACTTAGAGCATTTGAATTTTTTTTGTTCCTTTTCCTTTAACAGGCAGAGAGTTTATGTATTCTGTCACCTCCCATATCGTTTTTCCCTGTATTTTTCTTTGTAAAATGACCCCAAAGTACCAGCCATTTATCATGCCATGCCCTCAACTTTTAGAGGAACAAAAGCACCACTTCTTTTTTTCAAACTAAATGATTCTAATTTCATCTAGTCTAAGTTGCATCTCCAATCTACTCACCCTTTATCATGTCAAAATATCTTAGGTTCTTGGACTTCTAATAATGGGTAATGTTCAGACTTTATTACCTTTCAATTGAAGATTCGATTAGGTTAATCTTACGATCTCCTATTGATAGTTTTTTAAGTTTTAAAGGCGTTAGTATAGGACACTCAGCATGTATTCAGTCTACTTTTAAAGAAGAAAATCATTTGATGTCTACTTAGTTTGGTTACTTCAATGACCCTTACATTTTATACCTTTATGTTTTTGTTTCTTTAATACTAATAATGCATCATCTGTTAGTTGATATGCTCTAATACATATGCATGAATTGGCTTATGAAGTTTGAGATTTTGGTATTGTATACTTCTGTATTTACTATTGAATTTAGAGTTCTTTTTGGTTAACGTTAAATATAACGAAGATGATTCGTGTGTTTATTTACTTTTTTTCTTTTTCTAAAGCATATAAAAACAGTATGCCATGTAGTTACTCTTGGTATACACTTTGAACTTGTTATATCAATATGAAAACATACCGTTAGTATTTAGATATATCTTTTGGCACCTACCCATCTTAAAAATTTTAGCCACACATATTGTCAATCTTAGACTCTGCTTTGAAGATTTTGGTTTTTTGATCAACTGAAGTTCAATCTTTAATTGACAAAAGTGTCTTGGCCCAGGCTAAGTTAAACTCCTGGATCCGCCACTGGCAACATTGCTTCCACCAACTAATCTTTAGTTCACCATTTCAACCCCATGCATGCTTGTGAGAGTTAGCAAAATAACGCTAAGCTTAAACACCCCCAAAAAAGTAAACTTGCACCAACTAGGACTTGCAAACTGAAATGAGAATTTACTTGCATTAAGAGATGGCAGTCTGAAGTAACCACAAATTTTATTTTGTTTTGTTTTTGAATAAGCAACTAAACTTAATCAAGCCTCAAGCTCGGGTAACTACCAGTTACCTCAGGAATTTACTGGTACACGTCCATACTAATATTACTCCCTCCAAATTTATTGTATAACAATTTTGAAGTCCCCATGTCATCAGGTTCCCTTAAACTATTAAGGGAAAATTCACCCAGGCCTGTAAACTTCACCTTTGACCAAGGGAGCCCCTAAACCAATCAATTTAACGCGCTATAGCCCTGTGGGAAAAACCATCTACATCTCTGCTATTGCTCATGTGTCTGGCACCCGACTGAAAAAAGGGGGAACAACATCATTCCAGCAATCTCAATAACCAAACAGTCTAAAATAGCTGAATCTACTGTGAAATAACCTAAAACCAATTACCAATGTGCCACCATATTGCCCCCCTCCTTCCCCCCCGAGTGAAACCTAGTCTGCAACCCTCTCATTCTCTGTCTATATTTATGTTGGAAGTCCTCTTACTCTCGTGCCTCTCGTTCCTTTTTCTTAAGCTATGTCAAATACCAAACGACATATAAATATAAATGTCTTCAACAAGACAGTTTAAAGCAAAGAATCTACAACAGTTTCAAACCACAAAAAGTGAAAATGTAATGTGATGGAAACTAATAACAGCAGAGTTTCTCAGGAAAGATGAGGGAAGGGCCAGCGTATAAGACACTAGTTTAGTGACAAATTTTATACACTGATAGCTTTTCCTCGTAACACTAGGCATCTTAACCATTTAGCCTATATAAGGCTTACCAGTAGACATTTAATCATCCCTTTTTTCAAAAAACGGCACTGCTATATACTTATGTTTAACCTATGTAAGGCCTAACACTAACAGAATCCAAAACTCGTCGGCACTTCAAGAACCATGTCATTGAAATTGTAAGGTTAGGAGACTAGTCCCATCACGTCTTCACAAACACGTAGCATTAAAACTTTGAAAGCCGAAGCCTAATGCTTGGCATGCTAACAAACATCGATCACTTCTGCTCCATGTATTACAGTTCGAAGTAATTAGACTGACGTCAGCTTAAAACCCACACCAGAAACAACAATGTTTACTTCCAAATGAAGTAGGCATGGGCAGACTACTTGGAAATACATACTAGCTTGTTAGATTATGCCGAAAGATCAGAGCCATTAGTATAGATTATTGATTATGGAGCAGAAATGCTTCATCTCATTCGATAACATAATCCCACACTAGGAACACCATTAGATCCAAAATCAGGAGTAATCCCACACTAGGAACACCATTAGTAGATTATTGATTATGGAGCAGAAATGCTTCATCTCATTCGATAACATAATCCCACACTAGGAACACCATTAGATCCAAAATCAGGAGTAATCAGTTGCATGCAAGAATAAGATTTGGGAACATTTTTTGGCAAAAAGAAATCAAGTAACTAAAGTTGAGGTGCACTCTTCTAAAGAAGTTACAAGGGATAAAAAAAACCACTACCACCCCGAGTGCGCAAATTTAGTCAAGTAATAGTTAAAAACCTACACCCTGGATCACACAAGGAGAGAGAGAAAGAGAAAAACGTTCCATGAGACTTTACAAAAGCGTTTGAACACTTCAATAAGCAAGTTACAAACCACTGTCTATCGAACAACTTCATCAAGGTACTACAAACAACTGGCTACAATATACTAGTGACGAGGAAATATCAAAAGGTAACGACCATCGTCATCCAAACTCGTAGAGAGAGGCAGGTATAGTGAATAGCACATCAGCGCAAGTTGAACAATTTGTGAATCAAGTACACCTAATTGAGTCTATAACAACTCCCATTACTAAGCATTTAATGTCCTAAGACATAGTATGTAATACTGTCAAGTTACCAGTTGCTCTATCAAGACTCACGTGCAATCCCCCGATTGCATTTCAAGAGAACAAATCAAGGAGACATAAATCTAGGTGCACAGTCATCGAGTGCAAAAACAAATGCAGTGGTAATTCAATGAAAAGTTTAGAAATTAGGCCAACTGCAAGTCGGAAGGATCAAACCAGTACATGTGCAACCGTGAGCTCTTCACATGTTAAAGCTTCCAACCAAAAACCAATTGGCAATGTGTGGAAAGGCCCACAAGGCTTGAATAGTAAGGTGCTAATTATTGATTTTCCATCACAGGGTTTATTCTCTCAACAGATGCCCACTGTTCCTCGTTGCACAGGAATCCTATATCAATTAAAGTACCACCTGACTCTTAAAACCACTTCAAGAGTAACGTACTTGGAGAATGCCTTCAAAATCTCCTCTCCTTTACATATTCCCTAACTCACCCCAGCTTAAGGGGCCCTTCGAAACCCACCAATCTGCCCAGTACAGCTAATCGCGGAGAACTCCCATATGTATCCCCAGTCCTATAATAGATCGAGCCAAATGGTGACAAGATGCAGTATAACCCCAATGGCCTATAATCAGGGGAGAAAAGAACACTTGTCAACTAATCTATTTATTTCTTATGGAAACAACACATCTGTTACTGACAAAGTTGTGATATTATGCAACTTCTTGCACAATATAGTCTACCCCACCTCATTCGCCTTTCAATCCCTTACCATCTTATGAATTGCTACTTCCTTACCATCTTATGAATTGCTACTTCCTTACCATCTTATGAATTGCTACTTCCTTACCATCTTATGAATTGCTACTTCCTAACTTAGATGTGTTTACTGTGTACTACATCCATGAGACCCCAAATTAACCAAAAAGCAAATCGTGATTTGGTCGGTGAGCTCACTTTGCTGCAATTATCCTTTTAGGCTAAAGCTGTTTCATTTAACAAGTTACTTGAAACAATTTCATACTCATCTTTCCTCAAGCATTTTTAACAATATGGAACCATACAACCGTTAAAATTGTAATTGCTAGTGGGCCACAATTTTTACTAGATCTTTTGTTTGGGCACGTACACTTTTATTAAACTTGTAAATAACCTCTTTTGAACTATATTTAAAAGGTTATTCCGATAGTGGCACAATTTTCACATCATTTAGCCAAGAAAAGTTCTTCTATCAAAAACAATGGAGTCGCAATCAAAACAACAGCCTAATGTACATAATTTGGCCCATTCATGCTAAAACCCTTTGGGATAATCGCAGTCTAGAGCGGAAATTGTTTATGTTCTCGAATTTCTTGGGTTCAAGTCCTCTCATATATAATTACTCGCGCCAAGGTCCCATAGATCCTAGACGTAAGGTACAACATCATACGCAAGACTAAGCATTGTCAGGCACATATCCTACAAGACACTGATATATAACATTCCATACGAATTTCAACATTACTACAAAAAATTGCAAGTCAAACAAAACTCACCGCCAAATTCACACAATCAAAGACCAGTCGTAGATTGCGCAGCAAATAGCACGAATTAAACCAAAAAGAAGAGAGGGAATCTAACCAAAAGTCAAATAAATATGTAAAATTTGAAAAGAAGAGAAGAAGAAAGAATACAAAAAGGAAAGGTCAAGAGGAATTGGGAAGAGGAAAAAGACCCCACCCCGTGCATACCTCCCAGTCTCTAAAAAGTCAACCATTTTGGAGCAATTGGTCGAGTAACGAACTATGTTACATGGATTATGTACAAGTGTCCGAGTCGGATACGTGTCCAAGTGTCGGATTCGTCTAATTTTAAAAATCCAAGACATGGGGACACGGCTAAATATTCCTATCTCTTGTTATCTTTTAACTAGTCTTTAATTAACATGGTGTTCTATGTGGCGCACATTGTCTTACTATGAAACTTATATCATCTCAAAGCGATAACGAACTAAAAGAGACACTATAAGATAGTGTTCTTAGTGGCATATCCTATGAGATATGTCGGACACATATCCTATACTCATGTCCAAGTGTCGAGAGTCCGACACGGGTACTTCACGCATTTTGAAGAGTCCATGTAACATAGGTAAGGAAGCTATTTGATAGCCCAATATGAAGTGCTTATAACTGAACAATGTTGAGTTTGCATTCAAAAGTACATCCAATATGATGTAAAACGTCAAAGAGCATGGAACACTGAAATTACAAGTCAAGATGACTTAACTCATCATGTACGTAAAAAAAAGTTAAAAAACAGGTGAAATGTTATATTCAGAATAATGTTATATTTAAAAGTATACACTATTTATTTCAGGGAATATGCTTCGAGGAAATCTTAGATTTCTATAAAACTCAAATCGTACTTAGTAATATTGGAACTAAGAAAAAAAGGTCTCCTCTTTCTGATGGTACTGAAGTTTGGAAAAGAACATCACCTAGTAGTTAAACACATGAACACAAAAAGAAAGAAGGAAATACTTACCATTACAAACTCAACAAAAGCAATACGGGTTGAATGATTATAGTCTCCAAGCAACCTCAAGCGGTGAACCTATGGCATAACAAAAAAAATTATAACTACAAGTTAGGAGTCAAAAAAGGAGCAGCACTTGCAAAATACTAACTAAAGTAGCCACAAACCTCTCCGCATATAGATTCAAAAAAGAGTTTGACATCCCCTTGAGTAACCTGCATTCAAATAAACTTAAAAATCATGAACACTATTCCTTTGACTGCCTCTTTAATCACAAGCAGAAGGCAAGTGTAAATTGCAAGCTTGCCTTTTTGTCAATGTTTGTACAATAAATTGTTCTTGCGCACATTTCCCTTTCATCTTCAGACTTGGCAAAATAACAAGCAAGAGAGTTAAAATCAGCATAACTTACATACGCATTGAGTATATAAACCTGAGCTTAAGTATAAAGCATGCATGTTCAGAAGTAACAAAGCAGGAGAAAATGTCTTCTCACCCGTGGCAAGAATGTTGGATTAACAGGTGCAATTGCAGTTTTTGAAGGCAGCACCCTGACCGGGTAATATCCAAGCATAGTCCCAGCCAAACTCAGAGCATTCCTTGCACCTTCTGCAAAACCATATCAGGTATATGCAATGTAACACCACCCAAGTCATGAAAAGAAAAGTGCATATCAAACAATAACGTCGTCAGCATACCCTCATCAGTGAACTCAACAAAGGCAAATCGGAGAACAGAATTAGGGTCACCACAAACACGACAGTCAACGACCTTCAGCAAAAAAATATACCGGAAAAATTATTCAGCGCATAATTTTCCACTGCCAAAAATAAAAAAGGATGTACCGGCATGGCGCAAAAGGTATAGTATTACCTGTCCACAGTTAATAAAGAGGGCTGCAAGTTGTTCCTCGGTAACCTATATCCAGACCAAGCTTTTAAAGGTTGTTTCACAAGCTCAAAGCAAGATAAAAAGCTACAAACCAAATCAACTCCTTGCCTGTTGATCAATGTCAGATACATAAACCGTCCTCTTAATAACATCTTCTTGCTGCGCCATACTTGTTCGACTGTTCATTCTTCGCTTCCCATGACCATTGTTAAGCTTCTTCTACACATGATAGTATAAACTCAACATCATCAGCAAATGCTCAATTAAGTAGAAATACTACACATGTATCAATCCTCATCTAACCCATATGATCAAGACTCCAGCTTTGCTTGTACATTCCCACAATTTAAACAAATCATAAGAATATATTCGACAGTAGACAAAAGAGAGCTCAATTAAGCAAAATATTTCTGACCCGTCATTAGAGAAATGATCAAAGCTCTTATACAATTCCGTAAGGTGAAAGAGACAATAAGATAAAAATGTGTACCCGTCTAGAGATATTTCCATTGGCAATTCCAGAGTTGGTGTGCATAACAAAGTTGTTAGCAGTGTAACCAAACAGGCCACCAGAGGGTGTTACTGGTCTAAGGTATGCCATCCCTAGTGAAGGGGGCACAAATTCCTCAGCCATGGGGTTCAACTTTGACAGCATTTCCTCCAAATCCGTCATCTCCCTCTTAAAACCCTCACCACCATCACCGCCCCCATTTCTCACCATCTGATGGGGGTGGACGCCATTTCCATTCACACTGTGCTGAGTGGGACCCATGTGAACCTTGTGGTGGTTGACACCGCCGTTGGCCTGAACAGCTTTCACCGCCGGTGGCGGGGGCGGTGATGCTATCTTCTGCTGCTGCTGCTGATTGACCATCAGGTGAAAATTCTGATCATTTGACCGGAGCTGATGATTGGGTTTTGACTGATCGACGTCGTTTTGTACTACTACCTGCGACTCAGTCCGATTCGATGACTCAACAACCGCCATGATCAGGCACACTGAGATTATCTTTGTCTCTAAATTTTGTTTCTGTCAAGGTTTTTCATGTTGTCGGTAAATCAGAGAATTTAGATTAAACCCAGAATTCGAGAAAGCATAAAGTTCCAATTTTTAACAGAAACGTACCTGATTAAAACTCTAAATATTGTCCATTGATCCAAGACCCAGATTGATAAACCAAGAGCAGAACATTCTTGTTAAGGGTTTTCTTTCCTTCTGTTTACTGGGTCTGCTGAGAAGAGATATACATTATATATATAGAGAGAGACTAGAGAGAGAAAGAGGTTTAAGAGAGAGATTTTTAGAGAGAGAGAGAGGGAGACAGAGAAAAAAGGGGGTGTTCTTCGGATCGTCCGTTTTGGCCACTCCTAATTAACTTTTTGGACTTTCACAGCGTTCCAAGATGGTGATCAGTGAAACTGTGAAAGTCTTGCAAGCCCTTGCCTCTCCCAACCTACCTACCCCACCTCCCCCTCTCCAAAACCCCATTTATTTATTTTCACAAATTAAAGATTTGAGATAATCATGGCTGCATCATGACATGGCACAGGCTTCATGATATGTCATACATCTAGAGAGAGACACTTATACATCATGATAAATGAGCCATAAATCTTGTTGCACGTATTTGGGTTTGTATTGAAGAAAGGCGTGGCCTTTTGGTTAATCGTACTTGCTGTGATGTTAAATCTGGCGAAGAAAACGTGGGTTCATATCTAAATAATACCCAATGAAAGCTACATCAACATTGATTTTCCAAATGTTCTAAGATATCAGACCAACTTTGATAAATGTGCCCATGGTAGGTTGAGTTTCTGTAAATTTCTCTTACAAAGCTCGATCCTCTTTTTTTTTTTTTTGTGTTGTGGAGTATCATGAATTGCTAAAATTCGTGTAATTACTGAACTGGTTAATTAATGAAGCGAGCTCGTTTGACTTAAAAACAGTCATTTTGACATGACTTTGATGTAATCGTTAGCCGGACTTGAAAATGAACGATTTCAGATAAGATGTACTGAATAGCTAATTGTTTGCTTAGAATGATCAAGTTACTTTTAATGGATGAACGTGCCATTTCATATAAGCTACAATTATTATGTTGTTATGTATCGTGGTATTTGAATCGAGGTGAATACAGTATTTGTGTTTACTTGTTTAAAAGATGAATGATATTCATACCTCGCTTTTTAAAAATAAATAAAATGACGATTTTATTCCTCTATAAGTGGTTAGTGATTAAGAATATTACGTTTTATGTATAAAATAAAGAACGATTCTATACCTCTATAATTGATTAGTGATTGAGAATATTATGTTTTCAGTACAACGGCGGGCACACCATACTTTCACTTCTAAATGGTAATATAAGCAACTATAAGAACTCTTGAGTGGAGGGTTGAACAATGTTTTTTATAACAAAATAACATGACACTTTTAAGAAAATATATAAGTTTTATCTTATTAAAGATGCAAAATGACGTCATCACATCGAAAATGTTCACGTGTAGTCGCCACGTGTCCTAGAGTAGGTGTTAGCAAACGCAACATAAAATTATAATGGGTCGTATATTACATGAGAAAAAACGGGATTATTCTTCTGTAACAAAGGGAAGAAAAAAAAAAGAATTTACGAGTGTCCATAGTGATTTTGACATTTCCACCATAATTATCTCTAAGACTTTTAAAAAGTGCCGGTGACAATTTTTTATTACCAACAAAAGTTGCATGTGATAATCAAATTAGCGCATAATTGCCTTTTTACCAAAAATAAATATGCACTTTTTAACGGCAAACAAGATGCAAAACAGAACATATAAACAATATGACTTCAAAAATTTCCTTCAGAGGCAGATTGTAATTATCTTGTAACAATCTCTCAATCATGTACTGTTGCCTTTGAATTGCACGAAGCACTTACTGCTTCTAATCTCAAATAAACACGTCGTGATGTTTTAAAACATGCAAAAAATGATATAGTCTTATCGCCTCCTAGACGAGAAAAAAATGCTATATTATGTAATAATGCACTCAAATATGTGATGTGGTACGCTTGCATGCAGTCGAACATCACAAACGATTATAATATAACGTAGAGTTTCGTGTTCTGAATAGAATGAACTCCCACGTTATCATTGACAACCAAAACAATTTTTCATAATCTGACATGGTTACTCTTCGATGAGATATAAATCTCACAACGAGAAAGTAAGAACTGATACTTCAATATAAGCTATGACGACCTCTCATATCATAACCAATTGATTATGAGTTTGATACTTTCATATGGTATCAAAGCGGATCGATTCAGGCCAGCGGATAATTTAAAATTTCATGTATTCAGTTTAATTTATTTACATGATTGGCTCGCTCAAAGTAAGTCTGGTCAAACGTCAGGGAGCGAGTTGCGATATAAAACTCACATCAAAAAAATAATAACTAATACTTTAACAAATAAGACATGTGAGTTTCTCCTCTTATAACCAAACAATTTTAAGTGAAATGCTTTCACATTCTCTAATTCTTGGCTAAGGGTCTTAAAATGTCATGATTTATATTAGCTTTTGTCCCCATCTAATCTCCAGATGTCTCCATCTCTGATTGCTTTGCTTCCAGCTATATTTTTAATGCTCTGAATACGACAATCAGATTGAATATTCCCTAAAATAATTCTAACCAAGCCTAGTTATAATTGGTTTATGGTTTTTTGTTTTGAAGACTTTTGCGACGGAGCAAAAGTGTAATAATCTCTTATACAAGTAGCGTCCGTGATTACTTTTTGATGTTAAAGCCGATTATTATCTAACCAAGGTTGTAGCATTTTGACCAATTTACTCTAAAAACTCACATGAGGTGTTGTCCTTGGAACCCATTTATTGCCAAGCAATAACTTGAGGTCCCGATGATATAGTACCAAATTGACATGACCAGACAAAAAAGAGTTAGGTATTGGGATTAGAAATAACTTCCCATTCTTAATTATCGGCTACTTAAATATAATTAGTTCCTCCACTTTCATAAGTAAGGTGCTTTTGGCTGCTCAAGTCCAGGTTGAGAACAGAAACATTTTACTTCCTCCAAAAAAAAAAAAAAATTATTGTAGGTCTAAAAGCATTCAATTCAATGGAATCAGATATACAAATAAAAGAAAATTGAAGCAAGCAATTATGCAAAGTAGACTTTCTGCAATGGACCAACCAAATCTAATGCCTTCTTCCGACCATTCATCTTGATGGGACCAAATGGGTGGTGGTTGTTGGGAGGGGGGGTGGTGTATTGGGGTTGTGCTAGGTTGGATTGTTCCTTTTGCTATCTTTGTCGCTAAAGTGCAATTCTACTTTTGGTACTTGGCAAAGGGAGCTAGAACAGTCCATTTCATGAAAGTCATTTACCAAGCATTTAAACTTTCACATATGGTTACCGACAGTGATAAGACTTAGGGTTCGTTTGACAAAAATTTTTTTTTTTTTTTTCAGTTTTTAAAGAGCAGCTTAATTTTTTTTTACAAAAACAAGTGAGTGTTTGATAACCCTTTTTTTTTAGTTTTTTTTTTTTGGTGTTTGGTAACCCTTTTTATTTTGACATTTTTTTTTATGGTTTGCGGTGGCGGTGGTGGGACGTAGCGGTGGTCAACGGTGGTGGTGGTGGTGGCCGGCGGTCGGAGGTGGTCGCCTGAGGTGGCTGCCGGCAGCAGGAGGGTGGTGGTGGTGGTCTCAAAAAAAACCAAAAGTGAAAAAAAAAATAGTTTTTGGAGTTTTTTTTTTTACTCTTCAGTTTAAAAATTGGTTTTCTAAATTGGAGAAGAAAAAAAAATGGTTACCAAACGCACTTTTTTTTTCCCGATTTTCAAAACTGAAAAAAAAAGAGGAAAAAAAAACCGCGTCAAACGTAGCCTTAACGTCCAGGTCAAAAGCAAACTCTATAAATGAAAAGGCATATATCAATTATAAGAGTCGAGTTCTATCTCCACGTGTAGTTAACGTGGATCTTTAATACCCATCATCGCATATAACTTTATATATTAAGTAATTCCAACCTTCGATCAAATTGAAATGAACTGTAACTAGGTGCGACCTAAACACCACGAGACACGATACGGTCTAGCTCTGCTACCATGGTAAAAAGCTATATTTTCAACACCGAGAATAAGATGTTATAAAGATGAAGATGTTTCACCAGTGATTTTTGGTAGTGATAAGACGTAACATCCAGATCAGAAGCGATATGAACATGCATGTCAATTATAAGAGTCAAATTCTATCTCTAAGTACAGTGAATGTGAATTTTTAATACGCCTCTCGAACGCATGCTATGAAATATTAAGAGATTCTAAATTTCGATCCAATTGAAAATGGGCTATAGTTAGGCGTGACTCTGATAGCATGATAAAGTCCTGATGCCGTAACTATGATGTGTTAGCTGATACCAGACTCCCAAAATTTTGTACGCGCTAAAAAATGAGGATAAAATTTTGAAGCGAAAATGGATGGGAGACGTAAATGTTACTTTTCCAATTTTAGCAACAGAAGTAAAAAAAAAAAACAAAAATTTAGAACGTGACTCCACGTAAGCAAATGGTGGGCCAGGTGCATAAATTTGGAGGTTTGTATTGAACAGCAGAGGTCGAAGGGGCTTTGTAACATGTGCCCTGATCGCCACGGCGCATGCAGAGGTGGGCCCCCTCTCTGCTCATAACATCCATATCCATTTAGACCATGATTTTCACGAGCTGGCCCACCTGTACCTGAAAATTGTTGCAGGCTGAGACCATCAGACTTCGCTTTACACTTTCTTTAACATATTGGTGATGGGTGAGAAGAGAGAGTAAAAAGAAGGAACTAGTCTCGTTTCCTATTTCCTATATATATATTTTTTTTGCTAGTTTGTAAGTTTTGTGAGAAGAGAAAAATAGAGAAAAGTTTGAATTTTATTTTCAATAAAAAAAAAAAAAAATTCAAAGTTGAGAAGAAATTGAGAGAAAAGAGAACTATTATAAGCAACACTGATATAAAACTCGCATTATATTTGAAACAAAGGAATTCGTATTCTAAGACTCTAACATAAAAAGTTAACATTTTATAAGAGTCAAAGTTTGTTCCTGTTGAAAAAAATTTGGTTGCTATCATGATTGGAGAAATCTTCTTCCTATCCTTTTTTTTTTTTTTTTTGGTTAATAAGATAATAGCATTGATAATTAAAAGGGTTACAGAGTTGTCCAACGGCGAGTAAAGGTCACGACATTCCCGTAACTCTGTGTATACACGACCACAAATGTCAGAAACTAACAATGAACCTATAAACTCAAAACCAATTACAATTAAACTAAAGTAGAGCATATCTTACACTTTAAATTAACTTTAAGTAATAAGCATAAGTCTAAAGGTTATAAACACATATAGTATACTAAAAATAATACTATAAATTAATAGTAACATTTGAGCAGATAATCAGAAACAACCGCGTGACCCCAAAACTGAAACAACCCTCTATGAAGGCGCTAACACAGATTTTCAATAAGACAAATTTGCAATCTTCCCCTATCTCGTACCAAAACCGGACCAAATAATCTCTATACCCATAAGGAATGCAGACACAAAGAAGACACTCAAGCTCCGAGCCAATAGAGGCCCTAAACCCCACCGAACTCCCACCCCACCCACCCACTGATTACCCGAAAAGACCCCAATAGTCAAACTCATTCCCCCCCTCCCAGAGCCCGAAACACCCCCCCACCCTACCCCACCCCCCAAAAACAACCCCAAATAGGACGCCCATGCAGGCCCTCTACCCCCCACCCGTCCCTCCCAAGACACCAGGGGACCCCAAAGTAAAGCCTAAAAAGGGCTAGGACCCTACTACAAACTCAGGTGTTAGCCAAAACAGTGCCCAAATTGTCTCACAAACCCGAATCCAACCATACAAACCCCACACCCTAGTTCAACTACCACAAAATAAGAATGACAAAAAGGAAAGATGCAAAAAGAGGAAAGTCAATCCAACAAATCTGGTTAAACGCTATTCCGACCACTGTCAAAAATTTTTCGGTCACCGTCGGTGTGAATCCGGTCACATTCTCCGAGCAGTAGAGGAGATGTAGATCTAGCCGATCTACATAGATCAAGCTAGAGCAAACAAGAACGGAGACTTTCTGGAAAGGGCTCCATCTCCGATCGTTTTAGGAGAGACGCGGCCAGCTTTCCGGTGATGCGCCATTGCCGATCGGTTCAGGGGAGAGGTGCCCTTTGTCGTGTCGTCGTCATCATCCGGTCAGTGGCAAGATCGACCGAGATTTGAGCCTTTCCGGCAAGGTCGCCATCTCCGTTCAGATCTGAGGAGAGGCGACGTCATCTCGTTGTCGTTATCTTCCCTTCAGTGGTGTCGCCGGCCAAATTCCGATCACTCCTCGAAACGGTACCACCACACAGACATTACGACAAAACTACATATTATGCCGCCGGAGTGGCCACCGCCCCACGCGACAATCAATTGTTTCTAAATATTTCTAGTGACTTTTATTTAGTAACGCTAAAATATGCTACTAATAATTGTTACTGAAAGTATTAGAAAAAAGGTCGCTTGAAACATCTAGCGACAATTAATTGTCACTATACATGGGATTGAAGGAAGATTCCTACAACTCGGGTATGAGCCAAAGTTTGTTCGTTCATGTCATTATACCTAAATCACGTCTTCTTTGTCATAAATTATGGTAATGTGGTAGAAGGGTATAATAGTAATGTTGTGTTTTTTCTTTTCATTTCTTTTCAACTTACAAACAAGAAGAGTGGACGATATTTTAATTTCTCTCGTAAATTCACAAACAATACGAAGGAAAATTATTTTATCTTCTCTTCTCTTCCCTTTTTTTCATTTCTATTCTTTTCTCTTTTCTCAAAAACTCATAAACAAGCTGTTAATGCTGACGTTTTGTGACTTCAGCAATGTTGGCCATGTCTTGGACCACCCAACCGGATGTTGTCTCTCTTTTGTCACGAATACTCATTGTGGTACCATTTTTGCATGGTAATGGTTAGTTAATCAAGAAATTTGCCTAGAAAAAAAGAAAGAAAGAAAGAAAATGTTTTGTGACTCCAAGGCTCAATTGTACTGCTAAATGTGTAACAAATCGAAAATTAATTTAAATGCTATCAGTTTGTATGAAAATCCGGATGCCAGTGTCAAAAGCAGCAAGCGCAACAACGTTGATCGTGCGTCGAATCTCAATTAACATTCAATGAGCGAGACCAATGTATGCACACTTAAACTTGCTAAGGAGTGCAGATTAGCAACCATGACACTGAGAATAATAAAAATGGGAGTGTAAATATCCCAACCCCAAGGTAAAAATTTTGTTCTCAGACCGACTAATATACGAAGGATAAATTTTAGATGCTATTTGCATTCCAGACAAAAAACCTATTTTGATTGATCAATTTTTCAAGAGATTGATGAATAATTAACGGCCACGATCTAATGAAGCATGGTGGCATCACTCTTTCATGTTCTTTTTTTTTGGTAACAGGAAGAACTTAAAATTACTCAGAAAACAGAATTACAAAGATCATTGTTCCTATCCTCTTCCAGGTTGAGCAAAAGACTGGAAGAAGGTGGAAAAAAAGCAAAATGTTTACAATAAAAAGCTTGGGCTGCTAGGTTATGAGCCTCCAGGTTAACGGATCTAGGGACATGCACAGCATCCCAGCAAAAGAAATTACTAAGAAGCATCACTCTTTCATGTTCTTTAATTTGACCCGTGAAGCTCTCCCAGTAACACAGGCATGCACGCGCCACACATGCATACATAACACAGCATGATGTGGTCTATATACCTTACTTTTCAAAATATGTGTCCGCATATCAAGTGAAGAATATGCTATTGGAACATTGGAGTTCCATTTGACCTCTAAATCCTAGGCCGACCGATCATCGGATTATTACCGTTCACCGGCCAAAATGACAGTCAAGGTAATTCATGAGCCAACCAAGTCCAACGTTTGAAAAAACGAAAACCATCGTAATCTAGTAAACTAGTAAAACCAAGAATGGGAAAGAAGTCAAACCACCAGCACGTCCAACACTTTTTTTGTACAGCCATCAGCTCAGTCAACGTTCTGCTTCCGTAATGGTGGGCAGGCGGCAAATGAACCTTTTTCCCTCTTGGTCTTGGGGGGTGTTCTTGGCTGCTGCACCTGCTCGATTCCTGTAAGTCAAGGCCTCTACGTACACGGTAGTCATTGGGTTTTTCGCAGGCCCAATATCGGGTTATACATCAATTCAAAACTGCAAGTTCTGATCATATCCGCGATTTGTGACCAAGACGACAATGGCTGGAGTACAAGAAATACTTCGCGAACAATGAAACAAGGGTACATAATCCAAATTAGCCTTTGAGAATTGTGAAGAAAACCTCCCTTATCGCTCTCCGAAATTCCAAATGCATAAGAGATCATTAGCTCAGCTGGCCGTGGTCAGTAGCGGTGGTGGTAATTGTACCAATTTACTTACTGGAAAAGGGCCATGTTGTCCACGTGTATACTTTACATCTGAAAATGAAAGGGCATTAGGTTTTGGATCAATTGGAAATGATTTATTTAAATAAGAAAGACATTTTTGTCTTGAAAATACATGAAAAGACCTGCAAAAATGTATTAAATACAGGAGAGAATTTTGTTAACTCTTTTTGTTTTCCCATTCCGTCTTATCTGGTACCATATCATGTCCGCATAAAAGCCCAGCTAACATCTCCCATCTGATAAAAAAGTGCCTCTACACTTTATTCCGTTGGTAGTACAAAGGTCAGCCTCAGAGAGTGGCAGCCACCAACCTGGCTAAATTACCTAAATAAAGTTCCTTGAAGGGGTTATAACAGTTATGCAGGGTGAATTCACTGTTTGATCACAAACAATAGAACTAATGAATTTCATTTGCTTGTGCTCCTTAGACGAACATACTCAAGTTCCACAAGCTAAGTGTATTTCTTTTTCTCCTATACTTCACACCGACTTAATGCATGCACGTAATATTTGCTACAAAGATTGTAGGAAATTGGGTCAGGTCGGATCCACACTGGTCGCCCATTGATTTCCTAGAGTGTGTTAGTAAGTATACAAATAGTCACCCTTTAGATATGCACAACCTCATGAAGTTGCCTCCCTTATCAAAGAGAGGACATCAAATAAAGGAAAGACAAAGGCCCTGCAAAAGTCCGAGAGCTCTCGCTACAATGGCTGCGCTTGTTTGGCCTAGAGATGGAAATACCATACCCGGCACTTGTTAGCGGTGAATTGTATTGACTTTGACAAGGTTATGGGTCGATTTTGGTATGCAACTTCATAAATCGCAGCGGATACGGGGCAGGTATGGATTTGAGTGTATCCAGCTCTGCCTCGGTGCCCCTCACCTGACCGCCTTTTTACCGATTGTATACCATCACATTGCACATCGTAATTAGGTAAATAAAAATAAAATGCCTTAGATCTCATCATTAATAACAACAGTGGCTGCGGGGTCGGGTACCTGCATGCTCCATAGGACCAGGATGGTCTGTTCACCTCCCATTTCGATGGTGGGGCGGTGCAGGGCAGGGTTCGGCTAACTGGTATAGTGTGGCTGGATCTTATGAACGCACATCCTATCCGTCCCCTTGTCATTTTTTAGGTCTGCACAACCAAAGCAGTGAAACTAAAGGAGAGATCTTGGTTCCAAGCCCTCTAACTACATCTGGGGGAAACTTGTGCCATCGGCATATCCAGTTGCTTGAGATGCAAGTGTCCCCAGACCCGTTCATCTTAAGCGATTGGTGCAAAATTACAAGATTCAGATACTGTCTCTCACCAGAATATCAAACTTGAGTTCGAAGGAGTTACAAGTTGACAACAATGTCGACAAAAAAGAGAGAGATTTTGCTTGGTGCTACTATCGTGATGTGAGTTACTAAACCAAAGTAACAACTAACAATCATATCAACAGAAACTTTAGTTTCACAATTCAGATAATGTTTTTTTAATTGAGACTAGCCACTTGATCAGATATCATCAACTTGATATGCTGCAATTACTTTAAGCAATAGAAAAACAAATATCATCACGTCATAGACTACAGCTATTTTACAGGAGATGTGTAATTTACACAGGTGATGCTGAGAGAAGAAACTCAGGCTGTAATCTTTGTAGCAGTACCCCGCAAAAGGGACATAAGGGTTTCGAGAATATTTCAACGGTTGAAGTTTTAAAATACAAGTTAAAATCTGCAGGATATCTGGCCATACTAAAAAGAGTGTGGGGTGCCAATTTTGAAGCCCAGCGGTTACAACATACACAATACCATGATGGAACAGTAGGGCATACCTGCATAGACACGGCACACCTTGTCAATTTATGGTTTTGAACAACTCCATCACACTCCACTCCTTGGCAAACTGCAGCTTCAGCAGATTCAAATGGAACAGATGCTGAACAATAGGTACATTGCTCTTCTACTATGTATGCGCTAATCGTGTGAATCCTGCTGTTGAAAGACAGACATTTACAAGTTCAATGTGGAGCAGGTCAAAGAGGGTAACTAGTATACTATGCATGTGGGAGACTGAGCTCATTCAATTTGCAGATCAATCAAAATACAACCTATACGAACTACGATGCTGTAGGGACTAAACATTATAGACTGATATAGCAATCAACAGCAGATGTAACAATGATAAGTTGGATTGCACTAATATAAAGGAAAACCGAGGATGAAAGAACTTTTACCTTATTTATCTAAGAATCTTTCTTAAAATCTTCTACATTGTGCACCTTATGATGGCATATATACTAGAGGAAACTAATGCATCAATTTGACCCAAAAGCCAAGGCAGTTATACACTTGTAGAGGATCTTCTTTCAGAAAGAAGATAAGATTATAGACAAGCTAAACTGGGAATGTTACATGAAGTGAAAATTGAAGTTTGAGAAAACACTAAAAAAGAATTTACGTAGATGGAAAATCAGATTAAGGATTATCAGCGTTCAAGTCATTATAAATCCCTATATCAGCTTTTCAGGAAATCCCCAACGGAACATACACATGCGGATTGGCGGATTTCTCACAGTTGGTGCAGCTACCCACAAAGTGGTGATGAAACGTCTTTATAATCATAAAATCGATGTTTCATTTGCATTATCATTGAAAAGACTCCTTTTTATGGCCCTAACGCAAAAACAGATTAGAGGGTAAAGATTCTATGGAAGATGGAACAGTCCGATCCCATATGATGTCCACGCAGAACCTAACACCTTCTCTTTATTGACTTGATTAAAACTTTTCCCCATGCAGATCAAAGAAAACAATCTAGAAATCAAATCAATCGAGATAATACAAACGTACAGAGCAATTAAGAAATTGTCTTTGGCCAAGAAAGTACCTTTTATTAAGCTTCCGAAGTTCTGCTCCAAGGAGTTTTAGGTCATCTTTTACTTGATCATGGTTAACGGCAACCCATTGCTCCATCTGTGCTAATCCAACAGGCTGCCAGTGTCTAGGTTTGCAGACAAAACTGGATGAATGTGACACAAGATTAATACCAGCAGAAAAGCTAAATCCAACAACCCTTTGTTGGAGTTCTTTCTCACTTCTGTCAAGTAGTTCCACCCACAAAGTCAGTTCTTCCTCAAAGTCCCATAATCTTTCTAAGCTCTGGTTTTTGCAGTCAAGTCTTTCTGCCTTCACTTGTCCAAGGACTACACACCTGCTGACAATGTTGAGCAGGTGCAACTGCCGGGACGATAAATTTGAAATAAATCTAGAGGCGTTTGGCAAGATTTTTGCAGGAGAAAGGCCCAACTCAGAACCCACAAACGATCTTACCCACCTAACTAGTATGTGTTCTACGTACTCAGGAGCAGACTGCTTGAAGGCTAATAATGCTGCTACAATATCCCACATAACCACTGGCCTATCCAGATGTTCATAGAAATTTAAAGACCACAGAATATTATAATCCCAATAAACCAATTCCTCATCAGGAAAAGCTTCAACGTCAAAATCCGGAGATCTGTTGGAAAAGTTGTCCAGTGCCTGCCCTCCAATCCAGAAGAACTCAACAGCAGCCTTCTGGGCCCTGAATGTTTGACCCATCAAGTGTAAAAAATCATTACTAACATCTTTGTTAATGTTTCTTGTGCATAGGGTTAACTGCATTCAGGTGGCATTTGCGTTTCTATTACATTCACTTGTCAAAAAGAAAAACAAAAAGAATGTTGAAACAAGCAAGTCCGTTCCAGGGCACTAATTTCCTACTTCTTGCTACGCAGAGAAATCCAATGTGGGGTTAATGCATGGGCGTGCATCTAAAGCATGCATATGCATATGTACGCAGACATGTAAGCACATACATAATTCACAACTTTCAAGAGCAAATGAAGAACAAGACATAGGAAGTGTCACCTCGCTTGGTACATTGGATTTAAGAGATCAGCGTCAAAACTACGAGCCTGCAAATCAAGAGTAAGTAAGTTTTGAATATACAAGAGACAGTAATTAGATTCATCTCCTTTTGACAGCCATGTCAAGGGAGATAACCTAGGCTTACATCTTCTTTTGATGATAACAACATATTGATTATGCTCTAGTATGTGCTTGGATTGGATTCTTAGTAGGTATATACATACACACTCATGAAGACACAGTTGAAAAATTGGATATGTAGATTGGAATCAAAGGAGCTTAAGGCTATAGTGGAGATGATATGAACGCTTCATTAAGTCCAACATCAAAGAGCAAAAAAAGATACATAGGTTAAGTTACTTTCAACTGTGATTTGTCTTGACTATTATGTAACTAATCTTGGTTTGATACTTGAATTGATGACTACGCCCTCAAATGACCTTAGAACAACTTGTGCATTGCAAGTGAGTTCATAACCTTGAAAACAAGTGTATCTTGAAAATGGGTAAACTTTGGAGCTAACACAAATTTTCTCAAAAAATTTTTTGGAGCTAATCTTTTCATATTTTGATAAAACTTTTAATTATTTTTCCGACAAAAAAAGAAAAAAGCACCGCAATTAGATTTTTCTAGAGGAAGTTATGCCCAAAATAAAAAAGTGGGTTTTCTTAAGGCAGTCGACCAATGCAATCGACCGCGTTGTTAGTAAAGTTTGCATTGAGGCAGATTGGAAAATAACAGCTAGGTTTGCTAAAAATAATGCCAAATCTTCTTGCAATGACTATAATTCATATCATCCCTATAAAAATGATATGAGGCTTCACTATACACCATAAAAACCACATTCTAACCTCCATTCATTAGAGAAACATCAAGACTCAAGAATTAAAATTTTCTCTCCTCATTTGCATTTTTTACATCATCAAAGACAACATCTTTCTGAGCAATTCTTTGATTAAGAGTGACAATTCTTCATGTCATCAATTCTCTTACGATTATGTTGTGCTAGAGCTTGATTTGTAATCATTTCCTTTCAAGAGGGTTTCTTTGTATACGACTGATGTCTGTAAAAGGATTAAGATGATCAAGGTTTGAATTTGTCAAGTCTTGAGTGAAATTTGTGGATTTATGGCTTGTGCTTTGTGTTGGGATATCACCAAGTGTTTGCAAGGGTTTTGATCTTGACCCCAAAGAAGATTGTTTGTAGTGGCTTCTAGTGCTCTTGCAATAGACTTCCTTGAAAAGGTGGACGTAGGCTTGAGGGCTATGTTACATGGACTCTTAAAAATGCGTGAAGTACCCGTGTCGGACACTCGACACTTGGACATGGGTATGGGATACGTATCCGACACATCCCGTAGGATATGCTACTAACAACACTATAAACCCAAGGAATAACTAAAAAACAAGAATAGATATGAACATTTTACCGTGTCCCCGTGTCTTGGGTTTTGAAAAATAGACGAATCCGACACTTGGACACGAATCCGACTTGGACACTTGTACCGAGTCCATGTAGCATAGCTTGAGGGTAGTTCAAGCCAAACCATTTAAATCTCCTTGTCAAGTACTTACAACTCAATCTCTTTACTTACTAATGCTTGATTGTTTGAGATTGTATAGTTAGCATATTGATTGAGATGTTCATTGGTTTGATTTAGATACATGATTGTGTTTAGCTTAAATTTCCCGTTAATTTTCAGAAACCAATACAATTAACAAACATGCATATTGGTCTGTGAAACATTGATTTATACAACTTTTGCGTTCAATGAGAACTGTGAAATTTGAAGGTTCTAATACAACCCTAGAAAGTGCAACATTCTTATTTCTGCCCAATCAATGCAAGTTGTAACTATTTGACTATATCAACTTGTATTACTGTTGCATGCTTCACATATAATTGAGACAGGCTAAAAAAAATGGTATAATACACTCTTAAAATAATTGCTTCGAAACAGGTTTAATGTAACCAATATCACAAATGCCAACTTATTATTGTACCCATAAAGGACGAGAACAGTCAAGCTCATTTCATACTTGACACTAAAAAGATTCTAGTCAACTGTCTCTATCGGCAACTTATCACGTCCGGTATCCTATTGCTGTCCAATAATCCCAAGTTCACTTAGACTGACCAATATCTCTTTTCGATAAGCTACATATGACTGTTATAAAGAATAAGATGTAGGAAAATTTAATAAACTGCCAGGGCTGAAAGTTTTGAGCTAGAACAAAGAACTCAACGAGGACTAAGAGTAATTTTTTTTTTTACCAAAAAAAAAAAAAAGTATTACACAGAAAAGATGTGGGAAAATCTATTAAACTGCCACGGCAGAAAGTTTCGATCTAGAACAAAGAGCTCTACGAGGACTAAGAGTAAAGAAAGGAGTTATACCCAGCTGTAAGTGTTGTCCTACCAAAAGAAAGGTGAAAAAAAAAGGATTAAATGTGCTTTCCTCCCATAAGACTAGTGAGCTTAAAGAAACTTAACATTAGTTGCCAAACAAGAAAAGGTTGAATGCATTTAAGATCAGTGCCACTGATCTTGCATAGTTATCACTTATCAGCAAAGACATTAGTGACATTATCAGCAAAAGAGGACTGAAGACAGAGAGAACCGGAAAACCGTAGTCATGGATGATTTCATTTTCAATTATCTGGCATGAGATGTTTTAGTTTTTTTGGTTTTCTTAGAAATCGTGTATTCCAGCTCAAGTAAATCCGCAAAAGCTGGTCTGATTTCTCACTCAATAATGATTAATGCCAAAGCATATTCAACTAAATTTGACGGAAAACAGAAGACAAAAGCATAGGCAAAGCCTGTGAATACTTTAAAGAAAATGCTAAAAAAAAGGGAGAGGAGGGCAGAGCTATAAAAATAAGCATCATTTGTTTAAAGTTCACAAAAAATCTGTTATAACTCCTGCATGTGATAAATGAACCACGTAAACAGAATGGGGTCGATGCAGAATGACATCAACTTCATTCTACGAGCGATAATGCTTTCACTTCATATGGTTTTACTGGGACAATAGACAAATGAGTTTTGGAACCAGAGAGAGAGAGAGAGAGAGAGAGAGAGAGAGAGAGAGAGAGAGAGAGAGAGAGAGAGAGAGAGGGAGAGAGAGAGAGAGAGACTTGATGATGAGCATTTCCCTATCCTTCCTTGACACATTCCCATTTACTAGTAGGTAATAACATAGCTATTAATTTGTTTTTCTACCAAATCACCGCTTATAACAGGACTTTGTAGCTGAACTTGCATGGAAGATGATCACGGCTTATGCTACCCCACGCCAAGCAGTGGTTGGGGTGCCTGTTGACATTAAGGTAATGCAATTCAGAACAACCTAACAAAGTGGGAGGTGAAATAATTTGTTAATCACGGTGCCACATCAGTAGACTGATCACTGACAAGGAATTGAACTCATATGAGTTACTAACCAAAATTGCATGAAGTCTCAAGATTCGAGACTAGAAGGGCAGGCTTAGAACACATTATGCACTGCCATAAATCCAAGTACAAATAGCAGGATAAACTTTCTTGGGCTTGAATAGACTAACTATGATGATACCACTAGAATAATAGCACTATTGCATGAAATAAAAAACTTCTTGAGGGGATGATATGCCATACCACAGCCACCACCATATTTCCAGGGGAAACAGCTAGACCGAAGCATGAATCAAATGCATATGGGACCTGCAAAGAACTTCTTATGTAGGGCAAAAATGAAAGGCTCTGATAGAAAGAAGTCAAGGAGGGTTGCATTATACATCAGTAGAGTTCTTCACACCCGGAGTATTTGAAGGTGTGGGTACTTTACATAGGGAATTCCCACGTACGATCCAGCTATGCAGGGTGTTATCCTGAAATTATTCAGTAGAACAGCAAAGGGACATATTTAGTGATCAGTTTATGCTGTCTCATAAAGCTAAAGTGCACATTATAGCCATTAAGCATATATTCAAGTTGCGGGCATTGTGTGGACGTAGATGATCAAATAAATGAGAGAATTGTGTATCACATAGTCTAATTTTAGATTTTTCCATAGTAAACTATATAAAGGAAGCTTGTGCATGAGATTTGCTAGAATGCATTTATAGATAGTGGGGTAGGACTCATGGTCACACGATAAAGTCTAGGCGCGAGCACAGATCCATCAAGTACTACTTAGCACTAAATTCACCCTCCTTTGAGACAGTAAGAGCTTTCCATCCCAACCTTGTAGGGGTTCCACATCATTTCGTCATGAGATTCACACGATGAAAACATTCTTTAATGCAGAAACAATGAAAAGAAACAAGAAAGCATCTCTCATTATCTATGCTGATAGGCGATAACAATGAATATTTCTCTGCTACAGAGTCATGTTTACTTAATTTAGCATTCTTTCTATTTCCTTCTTGACCGTGAAGTGAAATCTCTGTATCCTCACTGATCAAATCCACAGAAATCTAGAAAATGCTATTTCTAGTTGAAACAAACTTTAGCAGGGAGACATTGATGACGAAGTATTGTAGCATTCCACTCTGTCTACCTAATTACAGAAGATAGGTGAGGTGAACTTGAAGAAACAACACCGATCAGACAATCAAAAGGATACATATGCTTTTAGATATTTTCATTCTGAAATACCTGGCTGCAGCTGTACAAGCAACTCCCATCAAAAGCCCAAGCTAACCCTGTGACCTGAGAGATTTTTGCACATATTAGTCGATATCACGAGAGGCATGTAATGCTTAGCAGCTGGAAACTTACAATATGGTCATGCGCATCATATGAGCCAGCTTTATCAAGTTCTCTGGTAGATATGTCACACAACAATACTTCCAGAGACCCAGAACCCTTGCCAACAGCTAGGAGCACTTGGTGAGGGGAATGTTTAGGCACAACTAGTGAAATTACGGAAACTGGGACAGAGTCAACAGTTGAAACCTATGTAAATGTAAAAGTTCCACACCATCACAACTAAAGAAGAGCAAAAAGATGGATTCACTAAAGGCGATTTAACGTGTAACATTAAAGGAAGGAAAGGGCAAAAATATCATCGATTACATAGCACTGACCTCCTTCAGTATGTAAAATGAAGCATGACTAACTTCTGATGAGTTTAGCAGTTCCAGGCTATAATCCTGCCAGATCTTCACACTGGAAACGAAGAAGATAAAGCATATGTACCAGAGACAAAAAGACATAGTATCCTAATTTTGATGGTTTCAAAAGCTTTAACCTTTCTCACAGGGCAGAAAATCAAGCAGTACATTTAAATCAGATGCTAGAAAAAAACAGTTCACTAACTAAAAACATCTGCCACCTCCAAGTATATAGAGATTATGATTTGAGAGCATGAGTTTCTCAAAGAATGAAAAGTAGAAGCAGAACCATATTCCATCTTGTAAACAAGATACTTGCTTTTAACAAAAACAGTAGTCGGTAGATCTAACAACTAACCTTTGTAAAGAAAGATACGGATGCACAGATTCCTTATATGCAACTACCAAATTTGGTGGATCTAACGTCTGTCAGAGCTGTAAGCAAACCCCAAACGCCTAACGGCCTGTTTGGTTACATTTCATGTTTTCGAGAACATAAAAAAGATCCCTTACTGAAAACAGGAAAATATGTATGCACTTGCTCCGACACCATTTCAGAATTACCAAAAAAAAAATTTGAAATTTAATTAACCAGTATTATTTTAAAAAATAAAAACACCACTAATTCTTTTAGAAACCGTTTTTACACACACTTCTATGTCGATTTTAGTGACACTTCTTTCAATAGTGTATTCGGAAGGAGTTGGTGAAATTGAATCTGGTGTTTTTGAAACGGTAATTGAGTATAATAACCAAACAAGAAAAACTGGGATCAAAGAAAATAAAAGCAGGGACTATGTAACCAAAACGGGCGTAAATAACATAATCTGATTTGGGATAGGCCACCGCCCCCACCCCAAAAAAAGAAATCCTAACCAAATGGGGGAGACAAAGAAGGAACAAGTACATAACTGGATTAAGCTTGAATAATAAAAAAATCGTAGTTAGTTAAAAGGAAGAGGCTATTTCCACCCCATATATGCTATTCCACCCCCTCATTTGTTGCTAACATAGTAACATTTGTCACTAAAAAGCCTTTTTAGCGACTAATAAGTAGGAAATAGCATCTCCTGACTTATATTTTGCTAATACTGTGCTATTCCACCCCCAATGGCCACTAAAAGCATTTTTAGCAACTGAGCAAGTAGGGAAATAGCATCTCCTATACAGTGTTAATTCTATGATGGAGATGCAAATATTACAAAAAAATACATAACCTTGACGACTGAATTGGGACTGAGAAAGAGTAAAAAAAGAGCGCAGATGTAGGGAGGGTAATGTAACTGAAAGGTCAAGCTAAGGAGGCCCAAGGCCTGTAAAGACGAAAGGCGAAAGAAAGCTAGGGATTTGGGTAAGAAAGGTAGTTTCAGGTAAGGTTCCAGGGCAGTGAAGATTCTGATCACATTCCAAGATGGGACACTTGGCCCTTTCCTGCACCTTCAGGAAAAGGAGAATAGTAACTGTTCTGGTATTTACAATACAGAAGAAGCTACAGTGAAAAAAATGCTTGTACGAGTTAAGACTAGATGGGCTTTTTCTCAAAACTGTCACAGGTGAGCATATAACCATCAAAGTGTCAGTCCCACCCTGCACATAGATGGGCATTATTCAAGCCACGTCAGAGAACATGGACAAAGTAGGTCCTTTTGAGCAGCCGTTAGGGCCTAGTTCAGTTCTCATAGCCTTACCAGCGGTCCAGCAAAAAGCCAAATAGGAAAGTTCTCAAACCCCTTTTTGGAAGTTCAGCAAATAGGAAAGTTCTCAAACCCAATAGGGGGACCGAAAAAGTAAACTAGATGATATGAATAGTACAAAGGAAAAGATCAATATTAAGTGAAATAATGTGTTCCTACCGTTTCTAAAGATCACAAATTACATTTCCCATCAGCACAACCTGAACATGTAATCCACAAAATAACACGTGAATTATCGTACTTAGTAGTGAGATAGAAGATGCCAATCTTTTTTAAAAAACCTCCTATGACACGCTCTGATCTGTACATGTCATGTTAGAAAAGTGTGCGTATGTATGTAACCACTAGGATAATTAAAACGAAAAGAGAAACAAACCAACTTTTTCTGTACATGACGACATAAAGCATCTTGAGCGCCCACGATTGGAGTGAAATCTTCATAACACAGTAAGGGTAAGGTACACTAGTTGTGATTAATCAGCACAGTGACTCACCTTCCATCAGAACTCCCAGTAGCCAATAGAAACTGAGGATTTGAAGGATCAGAAACTAACAGCGTCCAACTGATTGCAGTGATCCAACTGTTATGTGCTTGCAGAAACCCAAGGAGTAATCCTGCACATGGTTCCCCGCTATGCATAATAGAGTAGCATTTTGGTCCATTTATTCTCCAGAATGAAATTTTACCAGTCTTCCCTCCAACTGCAAGTATTGAAGAGCAATTCATCGAATTATTTGAAGGCAATGGCTCAGAAGCAGATGTTACTTCCAAAATTGGTGACCAGGCAACAACGGTAGAAGATAACATTGCACTGCGAGAGGCATATTCATCCGCAGTTATCACAGGGGAACTGCATTTTCCTGATACTTTCCTCGAAGCTTTTGCTTTAGAGTTAGACACAGGAACTATTTGAAGTTGATTATCTATTGCGTGTGTAAGAACCTACAAAATCAGAACCTGGAGAAGAGTAAGAAAATTTGGAAGTAAACAGCTAAAAGTTCTAGTTCAAAAGACTTTAAAAGTAAACAACCTCTACAGATAAATCCTTTTGCAAAAGCGAGCATGGGGTTAGTTCTTTTACCGTAGACGCCGATACCAACTTTTCAGTATGAAGGGAAGAGCTAGGACTAGTATCCTCACTGTTTCCAGAACATAATGACTGCTCTGTCGATTTCTCTGAGTCCACATTTCTGCAGAAAGTTGATGTACTTAAATCAGTAATCCATAATAAAATGGATTTTGAGCATTCACGTACATGTCTCTCTGATTCTGTGACCTCAACTGAAAGAAGAGCATGTAAAGCCACAGAATAATGAAGCACGAGTAATGCTAGAGATTCACAAGCATTAGAAAGCACTGGATGGACATCTAATTAGACAGAAAGAGAAGCAGCAGTGTGTGCTGTACATTATGGCCAGAGCATTTCGTCTTCGTTTAGGTTCCTTTCTTAAAACAGAGACTGGGAGATCTTCGTAACATGCACTCTCTCTACCAAGCTGAACTTCTTGCCCCTAGAAAGACAAGATCAACAGATCATTCAGCAATAATTACGGCTTGCCAAAAATAAAAAATTGAACCTGAAATACGTAAGAGTTAAACATATGGCAGCACACTAGAGAAGGAGCAAGTAATAGATGAATTAGCTTACATCAGATAATTCCGAAGAAGGAACATCTATCTCCCACAAACTGTTATTTGCAAGATAAGTATATAAAGATTCAGATATATCAACAACCTGTGAAAGATCAAAATGAGAATGTCATAATTGCAAAATTAAGCTGAAAATCAAAAAAATTCAAGCTTTTGCCGGCCTGTCTCCCAAACACTGGAGATTTTCTGAATGTCCTTAACCTTGCTTGTAAAGCACCCAGGAAAAAATAACTGATATAAAAGTACATAGCTGTCCGCAAAAGTTAAGAGTTAAGACCATGAAGTACGAATCATAAGGTTATTTTTATTGTGTAACTAGACAAGGTATTTATAAGGGTAACAGAGAGAAGTGAAAGATATCAATATAAGTGATAACGGCTCAGGTGACAACTCCGGCATTGCGGGGATGAACTGAGGGCAACAACTTTGTAAAAAATTTCGAACTTGCACAGAATTGGCTCCGTTTCAATGGCCCATCTCAAGCACTGATTCAATAGTATAAGAAGCATGTATGTCACCTTTATTAATATCTTTGGGTGCATACCTCTACCCATTCTGGAGAAAATTCATGGAATGGGAAACGGTAGATCTTAACTCGTCCGTCAGAAGTGCAAACAGCAAGCAAGCATCTGTTCGAGTTTTAAACAAAAAAAAAGTCAGGTTTACCAACAGTCGACATCCACTGTGCTACAGATAGATGTCAATAGAGGAAACAATAAAAATCAAAGTTGGTGGAAATTGATACCCGCCATTAGGAGCCAATCCAATGGGGGACCATGAAATTGACCGCACACAAGGACGCACATCCCTAGATAAACAAATTGGCAACAAACTGCCAGATAGCAAATCTGCAAACATTCCAAACAACAAATAAATGCACAACATTCATAAGCAACACTAACTGTGTTACTCCGATTGTTTCATCTTTTTTGTTTCCTTTAACTTTTAAATGAGCAACATCTATACACTAAATGCAGCTCAACTAGTAATTACCGGTCAAATTACTATGTTTGACAAGTCAAACTAGGGCAAAAACAATGAGTCAACGCTTGCATGCTCCTACTCTATTTAATGAATTTTGCAGAAAGTCAAACGGCATAAAAAACATGAAACAGATGGAATATAGTATGAACCACAGCTCTACAAAGTACTCCCTCAGTTACATAGTTTCTCTCCCCTAAAGCTTGTTTGCAGATTTTTAGGATATAAGTTGAGCACCTAAATATTAAATAGTGAATTGGACTCACATGGCAATTAAAGAATGAACGAGTATAGTTCGACGAATCAAACTATGTTAAAACCAATGAGTGAAGTCTATGTTTACATGTTCATCTTTTACTAGTAATATTTCACAATAAGTCGAAGGGGACAATACTTATGCAACGGAAGGAGTACATTTTATTGATTTAATAATGAACGGATCAAACATCCTTGGATAGACAAAAAAAAATTACGATGCCAATCAAGAAGCCACAGGAATTTTACTTTCCAAAATCTAGTTTTACCTTTTCTTTCTACCACTCCGATGGGAAAAGGTTTGCTGGGCGGAATGGTAATCAGGCCTCGAGGCCCGAAAGGCGTTGCAGGGTTCTGTGCAATAAAAAACAAGTTCATGAGCTCGGTCATAATTGAATAGCAGTGTAGAGATTTTTTTATGCTTTTTTGAAGTTGAAGATTTACCAAGATGGTAACAAGATGGCCGGAGGCGACGGCGACCAGGTTCTCGTCGGACCAAGCGACTGCGTTGGGGTAAGCAGGTGAGGCCACGAGGGAAGCGGCCTGGAAACGGGAGGCCATCATCGATGGCTTGTGGAGAGACCCAATTGCAGACCAAGTGTTTGTCTATATGCCTAGAAGTGTGTTATCGAGTCGATTTTGAGGGATGAGTAGGTTCAAAAGTATATTATGGAGGGAAAGTCCTTTCCGACGTCCCGTAAACTGCTGAGGTCTTCGGTAAGTAGAAGATCCAGGGATCAAGTCCGGCCTACAACAAGATTTGGAGCCGAAACTTGAGACGTTGAGAACGTAGAGAGAGGGGATTGCAAATGAACCTCAGTTCGAGTCTCCCGGCCATCTGCTTTGTGTTGTGGTTTGCAATTTTTAGGTAAAGGTCAAATTTGCCATAAAACCTCTGTTAAAACTGGCTTTTGTTATAACAAAGCTTGATTTCAAGTGCTTGCAGTACTTATATGTTAAACTGAATCATGTTTTCACAAGAGTTAGAGAGCTAACCCATAAAAGCTTAAGGCCATGAAATTCAAAGACACTCGAGACAAATCTACCGAACTCAAAACAATATTCAACGGACCAATTTACTCAAAGCAGTTATGTTTTAAATTATTCGTTTGAAAATAATTGTAAGAAATTGTATCTCGTGCATGTTGGGATGGTTTAAGCTTGAAACTTAATGTGGACGTGAATACGTGATGGGAACCCGGTCTTCGTTGGGGGTTGCAGGAATGTTTTTATTGAACACGTGATGTATGCCTTCTCAAATTCATGCGTAATCTAGGTTGCTTGGGGATACAAGTCGTTGGGGTCTCTAGGTTGTTCGGGGGTACAAGTTTTGAATGATCATAAAAAAATTGACAGTTTAAACAACGTGGTTGGAGTTGTTTCTCATTAAACTTGGATGGTAATTCCAAACATGATGGAGTGGGAATGCGTAATTATAGTTTATGATGGTGAACTAGTATTTTTAATATTGTAAAATACTCATGTGAACCCCACTTCTGCATATAATGCAATGAAAACTCGAAAAATCCCGATGCAGGTGCAAGGAAAATAAAAAATTAGCCACAAATTATAAAGCTCGTCAAGTGTGAGCAAGTTGATTGACCTTTTTAGAGTCGAGGAGGAAATAACTCAACATGTAAGTTATGATTCGTCGGACTTGTGACACGCGGATCAAACAAAGGGTGGAAACATATTTGAGCTGACCCATGAGGTGAGGGAGGGGGGGGGGGGGGGGGGGGGGGAGGTTGTGCATAATGACTCGAGGTTAAGGTTTTGTATGTTGAATTTTTATGTGTTGATTAGTCAGTGGCTTGGGCAGAGTTTTGTACTACTGCAATGTTGTTTACCGTTTTTGTTGTACAAGAGATATGTATTAAAATGCTCGAGCTAAAGTCATGTGGCAATTCACAAGCCCTTCTTAAACATTGACAAACGGGCGAATTACGCTCTCTTTACTTAATGAGAATTAGCATACCAAAACAAATAGTAATGGAACTAGCAAACATTGCATTCCTTAGATAACATGCGTACGGTGTGAAATTGTTCCCTTATAGGACATCAACAGAGTCGCTGCCCCCTTCCGATCTTGAAGGGATGCCACATGCTGAGAATATAGTAGATACTACACTGTTTACGAGATCGATAGTTTTTGGCATATGTTTCAAGATGGTTTGCCTTTGGCGAGACTATTATGACACTTCCTAACTTTAGCTCCCTTACCATCTATCTCCATTAGGGGTGAGCACGGTTCGGTTGGTTCGGTTTGGAGGCTGAATACCAAACCGAACTGACCAACCTCGGTTTGAAAAAAAAAAACTCGAAGCGTAGTTGAACAGTTCGATTTCTGCGGGTTGAACGGATTAGGCGGTTTAATCGGTTTGGGCCAAACTCATTTTTTGGCAAGTTTAGGCCCAAAAATTAATAACTTATACATGTTAATAAGCTCCAAAAAAACTAAAATTTTAATCATAATTAATAATACTTATTAAGATGTAGGCAGCGAGTGAAAAATATGTGTTACGTTAAGGGATTTAAGGTTTATCCCATTTTATATGAGTCGTTAGATAACTATAATTAGGTAAAAATAACTAGGATTAAGTAAAATATAGATATATTATATTATATACGGTTGATTCAGTTTATGCGGTATAAAAAAAATTCAAACCGAATGTACGATTTGGGGAAAAAAAAACCAAACCGATTGATTTTTATATCGGTTTGGAAATAAACGGATTGGTCGGTTCGATTTTCACGTTTGGATCGGTTTCAACGGTTTAAATGTTCACCCCTAATCTCCATCGTCAAACATATCCTCATGCCAAGCCTGCAAATGAAAAATATCGTCCTAAATCCTCAGGAAGAAGGACCACTAAAGTTGATGAGCTGAACCATGAGGCTCCTACCTCTTTTCGAGTTTGCTTGCATCTTATGATTTCATTTGTATTTCCCTGACATAAGTAAATGAATTATAAAGGGTTGTCCTGTTGACCAATTTGGCTCGGTCAGTTTTTCCCGTTTGACTCTTAACTCGACCTTCAAAGCCACATCATCATTTCCACATTGTTCGTGCGGTGCCCTGAAAGCAACCAGGAGACTGGAATGATTATGAGAACAAAGTTAAGGATGAATCGCAAAGAAACTTACAAAAATCAAGGAGCTTGCAATTAGTGCTAATTTCAGTTCAAGTACTAATATAATCATGCATAAGATGTTATGATGTGTTTGATAACGCAACTAAACATTTTCAGAGATTTTCAATTAAGTGCGTTTGATAACGCTTAACGTGAAATCACTTTTAAAAATAATTCTTACAAAAAATAAACTAAAATTTTAAGTTAGGGTGGACTTATGTAGTGCTTATCACTTAGTTCTAAATGAAATGATTAAAAGTTATTTAACATAATTGTTCACAACCTATCTTGGTCGCACCCAATGCCCTACTAGGAATCCCATTTCGCGCGAACACGTCGACACAGGTAAGGCTGTATACGAACGGAGTTCGAGCCGAACATGGGTGTGTTCGAACTCGGTGCGTTTAAATTTGGGCATGTTCGTTAAGAGCCAAAATGTTAATGCTCGAACTCGGCTCAAGTTCGTGAGGGTGAGACTCGGGCTCGGCTCGCTTAACTCATTTAACAACACGAGCCGAACTCGAGTTTGCTTACTCGGCTCGCATTCATGTTCAATTCCAATCAAATCTTTAAAACTACTCAAAATTCTCAAATCGTTCAAGCATAATTAATAAAAAAATGATAAATAGAAGATACAAGAGGGATGCATAATCAATCAAAAACACAGATCGATGCATTCGAGGTTGAGCCCTTGGCTTTGTAGGCGATAATTTTGCAGATCGGAAACTTGGCTTTGAAGATGATGGTTTTGCAGCTTTAAAGGTTTAGTCCGGCGTCTGGGAGATGATGACTGCAAAGACGGCGGCGTGATGTTCGTTTGTGAAGATTGAAGAGAGAGAGAGGGTTTATGCGCGATCTGCGTGTGTGTGTGTGTGGCAAGGTAGGGGACGGAGAGTGCGGCAGTGCGAGTGAGTGTAAAGTGCGGCAGTGTGAGTGAGTGCAGAGTGTGTCTTGTTTGGTTTAGGTTTTAGTTTGAGTTTATATAGTTAGGGTTTTCAAGTGTTTGGGCTTATATAGGGGTTGGGTTTTATTTTTATAAATGGGCTTGGGGTTTTGAGTTGACTTAAAGGCTTGGGATTTTGGGCTGACTTAAAGGCTTGGCCTCCACTTTAAAATTTAATTTATGTGATTTATGTAATCATTAATTTTGTAAACATATTATAATTAATTTATTATTTAGACGAGTTGTTCGTGAACATGTTTGTGAATATTTTAGTGTGTTCATGTTCAGTTTGTATATTATATGAATGAACACGAACGAGTTATGTGAAAAATGGACCACGAGCCGTTCATGAACAGCTCGGTTCATTTACAGCCCTAGACATAGGTAACAGTCAATTTTTCAACGCATTGAACCGGTCAAAGTGCACACGCCTAAGTCAAGTGCGTTTTTCGTTCCGCACGCCTCGTGCACGATTTTGGCGCCAATTCTTTTACATCAGCGTGACTCACAGTAGCACACTCGTCACACCGCGACCACCAAACACCGTTTCACCCAAAAACATCGGCCGACGGCACACCCGAAGACACGGGGTCAAGGGGTTAAGATCTTGACCTACCCCATGGGGTCGGCCTCGGCCTCCCTCTCCCCTATGGGGTCGGCCTCGGCCTCCCTCTCCCCTATGGGGTAGGCCTCGGCCTCCCCCAAGAGGTTGGCCTTGACCTTCCCCCAGGGTTTGGCCTTAGGCCTTCCCCAAGTCACCCACTTCCCTCGCGATGCTCATTTTCGCGCATTCTTCGCTATGTACGCCTTGTGTGTGACTTTGGCACCTTGTTCATTACGTTGGCGCGACTCACGGTAACACGCTCGTTGCACCTCGACTACCCAACTCCTCGTTGTCCACCAAAACACCAACTGTCGGCGTGCCCAGATGCCTACCAAAAGGGGGAGTGGCCTTGACCTCCCCTTTGAGGGAAGGCTTTGGCCTTGGCCACCCATAGGGTCGGCCTCGGCCTCCCCAAAGGGGTTGGCCTTGGCCTTCCCCCAAAGTTCGGCCTTCGGCCTCCCCTTCCATACGCATTACGGGGTCTTGCGTCTTCGCGATGCCCACTAATGCTTGCACACCGACCTCGTGACGTCCGTAATCTACGACCGCGCACAGCCTCCGCGATGCCCGTCACCCAAAGTCACCCGCTACCCCCGAAGGACCCTTCACTGACGGCTGCGTACCACCGCCCCAACTTTGTCATTACTAAAGACTGCATTCGTCATTTTGGTACAATATACACGTTCGGCTCACGTCCCATCTCCGGAACACTCGACGCGCGCCCGTGCACCGTCTCCGCGACTGTTGTCGCCGCTCCCATGCTCCATTTCCATGACACGTGCCCCCGGCACCAGGTATGGTCTCGCGACGGTCGTCGCCGCGCCCATGCGCCACTTCCATGACATGTGCCCCCGGCACCAGGTATGGTCTCGCGACGGTCGTCGCCGCGCCCATGCGCCACTTCCATGACATGTGCCCCCGGCACCAGGTATGGTCTCGTGCGGTTGTTGCTGTGTGGGGCAGGCAGCGCGAATTTGGGAATCGACAGTCCAATGGGGAACTGGTATTTTTGGAACCCCTAGTGACGTGTCACTCCCAAGGGATGCCATGTGGTAATTGATGACACAAGCACACTGTTTCATATAAATAGTGGACTTTATGACTCATTCAAGAACTTTTGACTCATTTTCACAAAATCACTTTCTTACTCTAGAACTTGAGAGCTCTTGGATTCTAGAGAGAAAAACACAATTGGACATAACATTGGACCGTAGCATTGGACCCTGACTTGGACTGTCGACTGCCGGCCCTATTCATCTCAGCCTTGTCTCCACAGTACTGTTATCCCTCATGACCTGTCTGGGAAGCCTTGCTCTCTGCCCTTACTGCACCTCTCTGTCTCTCACTTTGTACATCTGGAAGCTGACTCGGACTGCAGACTTTGTGGCACCCCACGTACGTATGAACCCATTTTCCTTAGCATCAATAATTATGCATAATAAAGATAATTACCTATATGATGTCGCTTCAATAATTGTTGGTAACACCGTTCCACCACACTACAACCACCACCACAACAATAGTTTTCTTCTTCTACCACCATCACAATTACCACGACGTAGCTGCCACCACCACCGCCACAAGAATACTGCCACTTCCACCACATCATCGCCGCCTTCACCACTTTCATGTGCACAAAAACCATCTAAATATTCACCATAGTACAACCACTGCCATGACTGGCATGTTGCTGCCTAGCGCTACCACAAGAATTACCACATACTACGTTTTCACCCACCACTATTGTCACCATTGACACCTTTCTGCCGCCACCACCAACACAATTTTGGGAAAAAAAAGGTTATAAAGAACGCAAATAGATGCATAATTTTGGTCAAAATGAATAAATTTATAAATAAAATAATTTTCAGACATTTGCTTTTGGTTTGTAAAGAATTTTCAGTTTTACAAATTCAATTTTCAAACATTTGCTTCTCTGCACTTTTAAATTTCAATTTTCTCATTTAATTCGTAAACGGGTGTTAGTTGCGTTAGCATTCAAAGTTGAAAGGACTGGAATAGTAATTTACCCGGTCATTCGTAAATGCAACACGCGAGTTCAGGTATAAAGCCCTAATTCAGGACACAACTGCTTCGTTTTGCCCCATCAGCGCAGCACGAAGGTCGCTTTTCTCAGATTCCAGTCCACATTCCAAACAGAGGTATCTCTACCGTCCAATTCAACGACTCCATTGTCTATATTCCAAGGTCGATCTCTGTTTTACCGTACTCCTCGATTGCATTGCTTGTACAGTTCGAAGGCAAGAAGATAAACCCTAGCTCGATTGTAACTTTCGACCGCTCCACCTCCGGTGCGCCCCTAATCTACTCTCTTAATTTTCACTTCTTCAATGCTTCCTTGAGTTTTGTTACACAATGCCCGTTCTAGGGTAATTTAAGTATGTCGTTCATTTCACTCGAAGTTTGTCACTTCGATTACTTGAGTTATGGTCCAACAACTGCAGGTTCATTCACATACAAGCATATGCAACACTCGTTCTGTTTCATAATCTTTGTCCTCCGTTTACTCTCTGCAAATTCCTAGATGAGATACTGAACACGTAAACATTGACTTTACCAGTGTTATTCCCGCAGTTTTACTCGTCAAACACTATAGACTTTACTATTTCCGATGCTTTATGAAAAAAGTTAAATGGGGCAAAAATTATGAAGTTGAGAGAGTATATTTGGGCATGCTTATTAAAAGTTTATATACCTTTTGTAGAAGAAATACAAATGTAATTTACATGGTAGTCACCCACCAAAGCGTTGTTCCGTAAATAACTTTTTTAGCTCTAACCTGTCTTTTCGTCTTGAAAAACAACTGGATGCCAGTGACTTCCCATACCCATCTTTGAACACTGCAAAGGTCCGGTGGTAAGCTAGGACTTTGTTATTCTCCATTGGAGCTGTAATCTGCTGTATCAAGTGCGGTGTCTTATAATCTGCTCACATATAGAATCACCATTCCTGCGGTGACTTTGCTTTTGTGCTGTTCTCTGCCAGTTTTCATATTTGCAGTTCCTTTCTGTCCCCTCTTCAAGTTTAATGAATCGTATTTGAGTTGTTTATGGAAGATATACCAGGAATAAGTAATGCATAGGTGTTGGAAGTTGGGGCACATGTTTGCGGGTGTATATGATAACAAATGAAAAAAAGTCCTGATGGACTAATGGAGGGTACCTGTCTGCGGCCTGAACTTTCAATCCATGCTCCTTGCTATTGTTACACGTGACAAACATGTTTATTAAGTTATATATGGTACTGACGTGTCATTAGTCAAACTTCTTGGCAAAAAAGTGGACTTGTCGTCCCTCTTGTTGGGATTGAATAGCATTTCTTTGAGTTATTTAAGGATAATAAGAACAGTATTTTTGGGCTTTACATTGGCATTTTAACCATGTTCCAGAAATCAATGTTCCACAAGAGGGCATACATGTTTATATACTCAATCTCAGCCTTTTCTCGTAGTCTCTCTTTATCTGATGACAAACTTGTTGCAATTCACTTACATTCATCACAAAAATTTCGTGACAAAGAGGGATATATTGCATAATTTCAGGGGTCATTTTCTCAGTACAGTTCAAGAAATTTGAGCAAGGTAGATGCATAAATATTTTGCAATCTTACCTCATCTCATGACACAGATGCTTTGTTTATGATAGATGTCAAGCGCATGGACAAATATGAGCTTTGGAATCATACGTAGGGATGTAGATGGGGAATGGGAGAAATCAGGGTGGAGTTGTGGGTATTTTTATGTATTTGGAGGTCGTTGCTCACTGTCAGGAGATCTATACATCTGGAATCTTTTTAGAGAGCATGAGGAGAACAAATTTTATTTCAATAAATTATAGCTGTGGAGCATCTTGGAGCATATGAGCAATGGAGCTTGTGGAGCATCGCTCACCTCGAGGATTGCTCTCTTGGTTTGCTTCATGGTTTTTGTTTTGCTTTAATTATGTTATTGTTAAATTGAATACGGAAGATAATAAATGTATATGAGGATATACTCAGATTCACTCCTTAATCAGTGAAGAAATGATCAACTGTTGCTCAGTTTATGACTTGTTTTTCTCTTGTTTGCAGCATTGCAGTGAAACGTGCTCACTACAGATTTTAAGAATGAGTACCCGCTTTTCTCGCACAATTTACGTTGGGAATCTTCCCCTGGACATCAAGGAAATTGAAGTTGAAGATCTGTTCTACAAGGTTTGAGTCGAACATCTCCATTATGATTAATTTTCTAGGTGACCAATGGATCATTATTGGGCATGTTGGTAATGGGGGCTTCTAAACAAAGCAAAAACGACATAGAAATGATGTTTATTTTACAATTCAAGTCGTTCCCCGTCCCCCTCTTTTTTTTCTTTTCTCCAAAACTAGATTATTTCACCTTCTGGTGGATGGTTGTCTGAGTTATATGGTGTGCTTGCTAAATAAAGAACATTGAGCGAGTGATAGTTGTAGAGGTGAGAAAACCCTATAGCTTTCATTAGGACACTAATAAACCGAAAGAAGACTATAATAGCGTGAATAGTCATGTTTTGATATGTGCTCAAACAAAAATCGAGTAATTGAGTAACTGCAAAGACATGGTCTCTATCTTCTAGTATTTACCATGTAGAACTGGGCCCTTTCTTTGAAGATGTTCAACTTACTGACGTCAGTCTCTGCTGTTTTGCAGTATGGGCGTATAATCGATATTGAACTGAAGATTCCTCCTCGTCCTCCATGTTATTGTTTTGTGGAGGTATGTCTCATTTTTTTCTTTCCATTGTATTTTTTTGTCTAGTTTTGTTTGGGTATCTCTGAATTCTACAAACTTCTTGGTTATTTGAATTCGTTTAATCTGTAGTTTGAGAGTGCTCGAGATGCCGAAGATGCTATTAGAGGCCGAGATGGCTACAACTTTGATGGTTGCCGATTGAGGGTAACAAGTTTGGAACAACTTCTGCATTAATCCACAGTTTTGTCTCCTTAATGATTTTTGCTATGCCCCTTAATACAGGTTGAGCTTGCACATGGTGGCAGAGGTCAACCGTCTTCAAGTGATCGTCGTGGCAGCTATGGTGGTGGCAGCGGTGGCAGCGGCGGCAGCTATGGTGGTAGTGGTGGTGGTGGTGGCGGTGGTGGCGGCGGTGGTGGCGGCGGTGGTGGTGGTGGTGGGGGTGGGAGTGGGAGTCGTTTTGGAATTTCGCGTCATTCTGATTATCGAGGTGCAACTGTTGCCATTTAAGTTTTAAAAATTAGATATTCTGATATATGGACGCTCTTTGTACTGAACTAATGTATGTACAGTCATTGTTCGTGGGCTTCCACATTCTGCTTCATGGCAAGACTTGAAGGTAAGGAAAACATGAAATTGTATCAACAAGTTTTTCTCTGGCTTGCCTGTGCGCCAATGGTAGTTATTTTTTGTGGGGAAACCATTTCAGGATCATATGCGAAAAGCTGGTGATGTGTGTTTTGCTGAAATTTGCCATGACAGAGACGGTATGAGCTTACACACACACATAAGTTTGGATTCTTATACTTGTTGGCATGATTGTGTCTTGTGGTTTATCGGTTTGTGAATGGATATATAAATAGCACTTGTCACCATGTTTAAGATCATTGGTCTAATTTCAAGTTATGGAAATTGTTTATTTGTTCCTCTAAAATGATGTAAATACAAGGTATTTGACAATCATCATTCGAACTATTTTCATTGTTAATCTTGTGATTGCGTGACATCTCAGGGCTTAAGCTCTACTTTTATGTCATTTTGTTTTCAATGACAAGGTTGACAGAAAAAAGCTACGGAATCTCTATTGGAACACTTGAAATATAAGTGTTGACACCCATTTCTTGACCTCAAATAATCCACATATAAGTTGCATTTTTTATTGCATCCCTGTGGTATGTACAGTCATGCCATTTTATTGGCCGGAGCACATAAATGTGCCAAATGTACATGATTTTTTGGATTTATGGTGCTTGTAAGTGTCTGTCCTATCTTGGTCTTATATGGAAGAGGAAGATGATGATTTTACGTATTTCTGCTGCATTTGGCACGATATGAGGCCAAAGATTTTAAGGCCAATTCTTTAGTTGTGCTGAAGCCTTCTTTCTTCATGCTTTGTTTTTAGAAGCATCTGGTATATGAAATACTTTTGCTGCTGCGGCTTACAATCTCTGGTTAGAAAGAAATGCTAGATAATTTCAAAATGAGTACTCTGGTCCTGCCTCCATTATTGTTGAGTTCAAAACCAAATCACCTCTATACAATGCCTTCAATACGAAATGATTACTCTGGCCCTGCCTCAATATAAAACTAAATGGTCTGCATTGTAACCAGGAACTTTTGGTCTAGTTGATTATAACAACTATGAAGACATGAAGTATGCTGTAAGTTCTTTTCTATTACTTCTCTCTGCTGGAAAAAAGTTATGGCCTATTGATGTTATCAGGTCCAATCCATTAGTTGACTTGTTTAAATGGTACTCAGATCCGGAAACTTGATGATACCGAGTTCAAAAATCCTTGGACAAGAAGCTTTATTCGGGTATTTCTCATCCTACGCCCTTATTTTGTGGACTCAAATGTCATCTTTACTTTACCCTGTTATACTTATATAGTTTCTTTATTTTTGTTTATTGTATATTTTACTGTCATGCATGTCCGCAATTGCCTGCGACTATTGAATGACTTTCACGCTGAAAGTACTATTAATAGGTCTAATGGCCATGGTCAAAGCAGCTATACAAAAGGGGTTTGAAGCCATTGTTTTCATTTTTTGCATGTCGATGTGTGCAGGTAGAGCAGTACGAGAGCAGTCCATCTAGGAGCCGCAGTAGGAGCCGCAGCAGGAGCCGCAGTAGAAGCCGAAGTTTGAGAAGGAATAGGAGGTATGTACCACATTGTACACTTATTTTCTGATGTCTAATTTTGTGTTTCCACTAGGTAGTGTCAGATATATAATGTTTCTTCTGCAGCAAATCCTTGGGACGGTCTCTTTCGCGATCAGTATCAAAGTCTAGATCTGCATCTCCAATCAAATCGACCAGGTATATGTGGCTTAAATACCGTGGATAACACGTATGCACAGGCTTTTGTTTTTTAAGCGCCCCTTTTTACATCTCATCAACATCGTCCTGTTTTTATCAAACCCGCAGACCTAGATCAAAGTCAAGGTCGGCATCACCCCGCCAGGTAAACCTTCATATATCCAATCCATCTGTCATGCGTACGCTATATAGACCTGTTTTCGGTACTCAAAGTTAAACTGCATTCGCAGGTGCGGACTGGCAGTGGCTGAGTCCTTCACAACCCGCGGGTCAATCTGTTGTTAGCCTTCTCGGACGCGGGACTTTGAAAATGCTTGGATTCATGTCATTCAAGTGTTTTAGAACTTAGTCTGGTTGGATTTTATCTAGCAACAAAGTTTGTGGAGCATATGAAATTACCAAAACCTACAATTTAGTTGTTTCTTTGCACTTGGAACTTGTTTTAAGAGTGTGCAGGCCTGGTTTTCGATACTTAAAAGCTGTATGTTTGAAGTAAATGATTTCTATATTAGGAGATAAATTTTCTTTTCCCCGTTTAAAACGTCCTTCCCTTCATCTCCCGAGTTTCCCAACTTACATTCGTCAGAGTGGTAGACTGCTAGGAAGTAATTCTTACATTTGTCAATATGCCCAGCATGATCATGAAAGTTGCCTGAAAGAAAGGATAGGAAGTGTCCAATGAGGAGGAGAACTTTTTACCAAATTGAGAAGGAGAAATGAAATTTAACACGAGTCGTCCCAAATTTAAAAATTAGCGTGACTAAAAAGAGATGAAAATGAAATTTCGGAGTTTTTTTGCTGTAATCTTGTTGTTTGTGCTATGAGTTTTAGTGCCTGTTTGGAATTGATTATGAAATTGTCAAATTTGATTTAATCTAATTTAAATTAGGTTGTCAGATATTTGACAAATATTCTAAACTGATTGAATTATAATCCTAAAAAATGAGAATCATGAATTAATCACATTTTTATAATCAAATTGGACAAGTACCGGAACATTCTTATTAACTACAATAAATATATTTATCACATTTAATTCAAACACTAAATTTACACACTTACGTGGGGTTTAGGCGGTGGTTTTTTTAGGTTAAAAGGTCATTTTAGTTCAATGGAAGCATATACATCATCCACACAAGGGAAAATCCCACACTCATCTTAAGACTAGGCGTAATCCCAAAAACTAATGTAACACATAATTGTCTATGCTCCAAGCTGCACTCAGCTGCAAGTTTATAGTGCTAGCTTTCTTGATTTCCAGCCGAAGACTTTGTGTTTTATCAATTACTCAACTTGTTTTAGAACCTACATTGAGTCTACTGGTTGATAGCTGAAAATCTTTTGATTCCTTGTAAATCATATACTTCTTGGGAGGAACTGTTAGCACTTTCCGGTTGTTAACTTTTCACATTGAAAGTGGAAGAGAGAACAAAATAGAATGTAAATATCATTCTCATTCTTCAAGTGTAACATCTAAAAATTAAACACTCGAATAGTCTTATAAAACTTGGTACAAAATCTCTAAATTGAGAGGAAAGAAAGAAGGAAAATATTGTAGAGTTGTCATTAGGGCCGGGCGGCCCGCGGGCCGGCCCGTTTTGGCCCGGGCTGGCCCGGCCCCGTGTGTGAACAGTGACGGCCCGCGCGAAGAGGGCCTGAGGCCTGGGCCTGGACCAGGCCGAAAAATCTGGAGAAAATGGCCCGGCCCGGCCCGATTTGGCCCGGGCCTGGCCCGGTCTGCGGCCCGGTTTTTTTGGCCCGGTCTGAGGCCCGGTTTGGCCCCACTTTTTTTGAATCTCTAGCTTTTCCCCCCCTTTCTTCCACCCCTTTTCCAATATTCCACTTTTACCCCCCCAACAGCTATATAACGGCTAGTTTGGGGGGTATTTTAGTCTAACCAATATTTTTCACTCCTTTACACTTTTACCCTCCCCAACAACTCACTCATTACACATACACCCTACAGCTATTTATGGCAGCCGTGCAACATCCCTTACTCCCTCATTCCACATACACAAACACACCCACCACTACTCCGCTCAACAAAACACTATTTTCTCATTAACACCCATAAACCCACTTGTAAAGGATAGGTTTTTAAGTCCATAAATGCCAAAGTCTCCACATGGCATCAGAAAGCATGCCATCTTCCCTTTTCCCTTTTAAGACCCATTTCACACAATATATATATATATATATATATATATATATATATATATATATATACTATACGCAGCTACTGCCTCACGGCAGTAGCTTTCTCTTGCCCAACCCACATTCACACATGCATAAACACTTTTTTTTTGTTTTTTTGGCTGTTACCATTCCTGTGGTGGCTGCTTCTTCTTCTCATGTGCTTCTACCCCTTGTCCTCGATACACACACCCAAAAGCCACACAAATGTCCCCCGCACACAGTCGAACACAACCACAGTAGCCATCATGGGACCCTCTACACGAAGTAAATCTGCAAGACGGCTTACCGAAGATTGATTCACTTTGTCGTATTCCGGCGAGTCTTCGTTTGGCCCCAGTTTCTCTGTTTTCCTGTGTGTATTTCTTCTTCTCCTTTTTTTCACGAGCACACCACAGGTTTCTACCCACAGACTCTTTCTCTTTCTCTTCTTTTCATTCCACTCTTCTCTATAACCGAAAAGTAATATGTTCTCTCTTTCTCTTTGTCTGTAATTTTCTTTCCTTTTGATTAAGTTGTAACTGATTATCAAATTAAAGTCAGGTTTAAATGTCCCCCTTAATTCCCTTCGTTTGTTCCTCTCTGATTTGCTTCCAGAGATAGAGAATTGACTAAGCCTAAAAAATCAGATCCTTGTATTCATTAAATTTAATTATGCTATAGACCAAAAAATTTTCTTATAAACTTTAACTAATACGCGCTCAACTAATTGTCGCTAAAAGTTACCGATAAAATTTCGCTCATGCAAATCGATGCTAACTGTTGCGTATGAATATCGTCGCTAAAAGTTGTTAATATAATATCAAATTCTAACGATAAAGTACGAAATTGTCGCTAAAATTGAATAACAAGAAGAAAAAAAAAAAGGGCCCGGGCCCGGCCCAAGCCCGGCCCTAAATATTGGGCCTAGGGCCAGGGCCTGGACTGGGCCTAGGATTGCCTTCGGCAGGACCGCCCCGGCCCGGTTGGCAGCATTCTTGGCCCGGCCCCGACCCGACCCCACTGCAGGCCGGATGGGCTTGGGCTGGGCCTGCCCAAGCCCGGCCCTTTGACATCTCTAGAATATTGGACTGGATTGTTAAATAGCAAAGAAAATTATGTTATTTGGTAAAGGCCCAATTTCAGGCGTTCTCAAGGAGAAGCCCACCGTCCCATCTGAAAGCCCATTATACAACTGTGCCCTAATTTTCAATCTCCATATAAATACAACTGCATACTTCGATCAACCCTTTCACGCCTTCACGTCCCTCAGTAGTCGGCACCGCTGCAATCTGCACCAGGTAAAAAGCCCTATATCTCTCTTTCTACCTCTCAAATTCACATATTTTGATTCTATTTTGACCATTTTCACTTGTCTGTAGACACCTGCAAATCACTATCTCTAGTAAATCATGTCTGTCGGCGAGCTCGGTTGCACCTACGCTTCTTTGATCCTTCAGGATGACGGCATCCCAATCACTGTGAACAATCTTTTCATCAGACAATTTAGTTTCTACCCCTGTAGATTTGATGTATTCACGTGGGTTTTGATTTGCGCAGGCGGAGAAGATTGCGGCGCTTTTGAAGGCGGCGAATGTGGCGGCCGAGTCTTACTGGCCGAGCCTGTTCGCCAAGCTGGCTGAGAAGAGGAACATCGAGGACCTGATCACGAACGTCGGCGCCGGTGGCGGCGGTGCGGCTGTCACCGTCGCTGCTCCGTCTGCCGGCGGTGGTGGTGCCGCCGCCCCCGCTGCTGCTGCTGTCGAGGAGAAGAAGGTAAATATATGCCCAATTTTAGGCATCCGTTTCTCTCCTGTGTGTTGAATTTATCTGATGATTTGTGCTTGGATCTATTGCAGGAAGAGCCAAAGGAAGAGAGTGATGACGATATGGGATTCAGCTTGTTTGATTAGGGGCCCATTTCAGTATGTTTACGTTATGTTTCAATTTTGCAAACTTAGGGTCGAATTGGGTGATTGGCCACCAATGTTTTAGGTCTGTGTTACCATGGATTGTGAAATTATTATGGTAGATTTCTTTATAATGATCTATTTTGGATTGTGGTCTACTGTTTAGGTTATTCGTTTGTTTCTAATTAGCCATGTTATCTTTCTCGTTCGTGGTATAACTTGAAATTTGGTTTGCGGGTATGAGTCAAAACTCTTTTTACTGTTGCAGTTAACTTTATTTATTATCTATGCTTGCTTGTTTACTCTTGATGTTATTGCTTCTGTAATTTGGAAAGAGAATGGAGCTTCCGGTACTAAAGACGTTTGTTTTGGTGCATGGCCCTTAATTTAATTAATGCTCATGTTCTTTAAGGAGAACAGAGATAACTGTCTATCCTTCTGAAAGAGCAGAGGCTTGTCTCTATTTTGTCTTTTATTTGCATGTTACGTTTTGGTCATATCTGAAGACTTTTTACCAAATTCTAATTGTCATTTATAATATACCAAGTTTCTCACTTTTAGGACCCGTATTCTGTTTGAGAATGAAAGTTTCTCCGGAGGTTCCAAGGTCTGAATCTTATTTGAGCGTGACTAACTTCAAATACTATCCTTGGCACTTTTTTGTTTGTAGAGCTTTAAAAGAATGTTGCTTGATTTGAGTGTGACTAACTTCAAATACTATCCAAGGCACTTTTTTGTTTGTAGAGCTTTAAAAGAATGTTGTTTGATTTGAGTGTGACTAACTTCAAATACTATCCAAGGTCTGAATCTTATTGAGTGTGACTAACTTCAAATACTATCCTTGGCACTTTTTTGTTTGTAGAGCTTTAAAAGAATGTTGTTTGATTTGCTTGAAGAAGCCTTTAATACGATTTGTGACATAGGATGTGGGATTTTCTTTCATGTACAAATGTATTTATTGGAAATTTTGACCCAAATTGGGGACTGTATATATGTTTCTTAGTTTATTTTCTTAAGACGTAAACTTGTGAAGAAGCATATAACTATGGTTTTTAGTGTGATCATTTGCATTGACTTTCTACTTGATATTGATCTCTTGTTAGTATTTTAAAGTAGATTGGGCCTATTAACTTGTAAGGCAATGATTGGGTACTTAAAACAGAAGTTACTTTAGGTTGCACCCAACTGGATACGAAAGTTTGAAGAGTTTAGAAGTTGGATGCATTTAGGTGCGCACCACCGAGGCGCCCTTGCATTGGATATCTCTACATATTACCCTTTTAAAATTTTCCTCTGATTGTTTTCTAATGTTTAGATCATCAATGAAGTATTACTTGACCTTGATAATGATGATCACTCGAGCTCAAGCATGAAATTTAGAAATTTTATGGTTAAATAAAATCTATCTAGCATTTGTTTGCTCCAAATGTAATGAACAAATTAAATTGGTGGTTCATTCATGTCGATTTAATGTTGCTCCTTGCTACTGACATTTTGTTTGGTGTCTTGGACCAAGCTGAGTGCCTTTTTCCCTCCTTTTCCCGCCAGTTGACTTCCTGGTGGCTAACTGTAGCTTAACCATGTGCGTATGTGTTGCTCCACTCTTCAGTTCGAATCCCCTTACACAGATCATACCTAGAGAATTTTGCTGGTCAGAGTTTGCCAATTAAGTTTTTTGGCGTATGTTTGGGCAAGGTGATTTGATCAGACTACTGGAGCAACCTATCTGCTTGTCGCATTCTACAGTTAATCAGCAAAGAAGCCGACCAAGGGAAAAGGGAAGGCGGATGAAAATCCGCCATGACCTTGTCTTGGTTGAGACACACTGGATTACAAGCTAGCAGCAAGGAGTCAAAATGTATGGAGTGTTTACTTTCTTTTATAAAATATTTCTCAGTTGGTCTTAGAGAACTAACGAGGGATATATCTCTCTCTCATGCTTAAGGTTGATTAATGCCTGCATAGTCTACAAACCCAGCCCCTTTTAAGTTAGTTCGTATTACTAGTCATTATCTTTATGTGCTGAAGAAGAGTAGGCTTTACATCCGTAAAATGACCAACAGGCATTCACTGCTTGATTCGAATTTTAGGTAGCTTAATTGTTTGGAGTCAGAAGCGCTCGCAATATTCTGGAATTTGGTCCAATGGCATTAAGCTGTGATTTGACCACAAAATTTAGTCCATTTCTACCCTTCAAGTCCTACATCCTATAAGATAAATCATTTCTTGGTTAGGAAAATGCAAAATAGAACAAGCATACTCTGAGGCTGCTGTACTTTTTCCCTTCTTTTTGAGCTACAGGCATTTGCCAAAGCAATTATGGAATAGCCCCTCGCTTATATATCTTGTCACCTAACACTTCATGGGCACCGAAATCCTGGATCCCAATCAATAGAAATCTGGAATCTAGGACTCTTTCATCTCACAGAATTTGATCAAAATTTTTCTTTTTTGCTGTCTTACAAAAATTGTTTATTTTTAAATTGAGAAATATTCTGTTAGTGCTTCTACATGTTTATTCTTCTTACGTTTTTTTTAATTTCTCTTTACACATCTAAATTTTCGTGAACTCATTTTTTTCTCTTATGTTCCATGTTCTTTACTTTTAATCATTTCTCTATTCACATCTAGAACTCTATTAATCAATTTTCTCTCTACTTGTTCACTTTCTTTCTCTCCTCTTTAAAAGGTAGAATGAGAAACACACAACAAAAATCACTTAAATCTTTAATCCGCGATAAAAAAAAAAGTTGATCAAATTATGTGATACGAAGGAGTACTTATATCGACTTCAACATCAAACTTAACCCTTAGGGGTGGTGGAAGTGGTAAAGGGCCTCGAGGTCTCGAGTTCGATTTTTCATACGGACGGGCTATATTGAATTGTGTTCTAAACATTAAAAAAACATTAAACTTGTCCCATCAGGAGAAGCGGATTTAGATATTTCTAGAACTTGCCTGGTGATTGAGGTTTAGCCTTTGAGGTGTTTTTTTTAAGAATACGAGAATTGCATTGATAATGAAAGTTTTACAGACGCTCTGTTGTAAAGCTTACAAAGATTATAGATAACGACATTCCCGTGACTCAGTATACATGATCAAAAAGGTCGAAAAGTAACGATAAACCTAATAAGCTTATGCACGTTCCAATTGAATTCGACCGGAGCATATCCTACATTTTAACTCAACTTAAAGAAACCTGCAAAGTCTACAGGTTTAATAACCCAAAAGAACGGAAACAAAACAAATGCAGTACAAACACAAGGTAGTAACAACAGAGCGGACAATCGGGACGGCATAATCCAAGGGCGAGTACGCCGTTTACGAAGGTGCATCACACAACCAGTGATTTTCAACATCGCCTTTGAGCTGTTGAAGAGAGGGTTTCAATGTCGATTTTCGATTAGGGGTTTGCGTTTTGAACGTGGGATGTTTTTATCTGTTGATATATGTCTTCAACAATAAGCGTTGGGCCTCTTACGAAATTACAGCTTTATTGAGTTTGCCGAACGTTTATAGAAGTGAGAGGAAGCTTCAAGTTTATTTGGCTCTTCTCCTTAAACTTTCACATTACACTCGTTGATTAATGAGACGTGGCGGGAAACACTACTGATGGACCAAATAGCTCCTCTCCTCCACTGCAACCTGGTTAATCGATTACGAAGACTACTAATTATCGCGCGCTCAGCCATTAGCACGAGAATCTTGCCAGTAATTTCTTCATCCATTGCTCAATATCGTCAAATCCGCAAACGCTTTTCTTCTTATTTCCTTGTCGTCTTTCATCAACATAAATTAGTCTGAGTTGTCTACAAAATGTGATAAAGTTGGGTGGTGTTTGGCTCACTGTCTTTCTGAAGATAAAATCGGGTTAGCCTTCGTTACATTAGTATTGTGTTTTTGTGGATGTCTTCACGTGTATCAAGCTGCAGTTACGAAAGTTTATACCGACAAATTAGATGTAAATCAGACTGTTCATGCGTTAAATTTCTTGTGTTCATCCTTAATCAACTCATCAAACAAACAAAAGTTCGAGGTAATGTATGACAAGTATGAAAATGCTGAGAGAAAGTTCAAGTACATGCTTCAATGAGGTGGTGTGTAATAACATGTGCTTTAGCTCACACGCTTAATTTTTTCTTTACTTTTTAGAACAATCTAGATTAAATTCTAGAGCCGCTGCTAAGTTAACGTAGTACTCAAAAGAACGTACATCTATAAGGTTATGTACCTTGTCACCCAAGCCCAAGGGTGTGCAATGTAATGAGCCCATCCCAACCGTCGTTGATATTCAAGGCAAAAAGTGTAGTCTTAAATGTTTATGATTCGAATTAAAAATATGCAATTCTACCTCTAATTTGAGAAAAGGGTGTTGCTCAGTGGGCACCCTATTCAGCTAAGATTTAGGAAATAACGTAGTACATCTTTGGCAACAAATGATTGTGAATGGAACCAGTTCTAACAAAAATAAATTTAATTCTACTAAAAAAGGGGAGCTGATCAAACTTTATTGCTGGCAACCAAGCTTAAGTTACCAACGGTATTTGACCGGTCAAGCTGTAAGCCTGAATGGGCTATATTACGATTCTTTTAAGCAAACTTTCACTAATGTTGCGAATGGTGAAGTTTATCCATTTGTCGGATGATTATAAGAGGCTATATCTTAAATGTAAACTGCCCTCCTCCATGTTTGTTTGTGCTTTCATGCAGACTCTTTCCTTCCCTCAAATTTTGTCGCATTTGGTTTGTTCATCGGTCATCGTGGAAGTACAAAGAAGGAAGTTGGACATCGAGGGGCATTTTGGTTAAAAGTACTGTCTTTGCATAATGTAGTGAACGACGTAAACAATTAAGTAAAAAATATCTGACCATTCCATTTGCAACAAATAGACGATCAGATTACGTCGACAATAGTGAATCACGTACCGAAAAGAAAAAAACATACTTGATCCAAGAAAAAAAAAGAAATCAAGCGAGCACGTGTGCTCTGGATCCGGCTTGCTCATCTACTCCATTCGTCTTTGATGGTTCCATCACCAGACTCGCTTGTCCTCAGGTGGAGGCCGCTTGACTGCAGTTAACTAGTAATTATTATTGAAGCATGTGGATAATGTTTGGGAAGACATATCAATCAAGATTAAGAAATTAAAGATAATAATAAGTTAGATTTATCTTTCATATTATCTTCACTCAATATTACTTATCTGCTATCATTTCTTATTATATGAATCCTTAGTGATGTAAGTTGTATTCAAAAAATGAAATCGTATTTCATATTTGTACATGGTATCCTTATGTGATATTTGGTTCATCAACTCTCCGCTACACTGGTAAGGGTGTTCTAGCCGTTCGCTTAGCTTCCTTGTTAGTATGTTTTTCTTTCTTTGAAATATTGTTCATCAAATAACAATTCTTTCTTATTACAATCACCCACAAAGTGTCAATTGCCGTGATATGCCTTTTCTCTAAAATCTTGCAACTAAACTTCACTAGTTACTTCATTAGTTGTTGCCTTCAATGTGTCATTTCACCATCGAAGATTTTTTTTTGTTCTCTCTTTTTCCGATTTGGAGTTCCATGACCAACAAATAGTGGCATGGTATCATCCCACGAATAGCACAATCTTAGCCCGTGAGGAATTGTTTATTGGTCTTCAATGTCCTTTATAGTTCACTAGCCTATTAAAAGCTCAAGTCTTATCCGGTGGTAGCTCACAAGGAAACCAACTTTATCGGCATACGTCAAACTCATAAAGATTTGAATCAAACCCCCACAAGTTTGAGGGAGAGTATTGAAGCACGTGGATAATGCTAAGGAAGACATATCAATCAAGATTAAGAAGATAAAGATGATGATAAGTTAGATTTACCTTTCAGATTATCTTGTACTCAATATTACTTATCTGCTGTCATTTATTCTTATATAAACCTTTAGTGGTGGTAAGTTGTATTCAAGGAATAAAACTGTATTTCATATTTATGCAATTATGTACTCTAACAAACCAACAAAGACCAAAGATTCGCAAGTCACAACCCATCGTCCCCACCACTAGACCACCACCCGAATCCCAAGAAACAGTCCTAGCCGCCGTGCCCCTCAACATAAACCACCTCTTCTTCCCACATGTCCCCTTCCATGCCGACATGAACCCCGAAGTACAGCTCTTCCTAACCATATCTCGCTGCCTCTTATCCATATTCGCGACGCCTTGAAATAACTTTTGGTGGCTACCCATTTGCCGCCTTAATCATGGACTCTTCGGCATCAACGCATTTGATGTGCCAGGGAGCTTCGTGTTTTGCCATACTTGTTTTTACTGCTGGTGCAATGACTTTGTTTTTCTGCTTTTACCTGCCAAAGCTTGATGAGATGGTTTTATGCGAGTATAGGGATCTGCCTGAACCGTTGCAGATCCCGAGTTATTTTTCGATTCAAGGAGGAGCTATTAGCACTTTCCAGTTCTAACTTTACATTGAAAGTGCAAAGGAGTTTAGAAATAGAATATGAATATCATCCTCTTTCTTCAAATGTAACATCTAAAGTAGCCGCTCAAACTTAGTCGTATAAAATTGGGAGCTGATCAATTGATGGTGCTGGCAATTTAAGCTAAATTGACATAGCAATCTGATCGTCCATTTATCGTGTATAAACGGGTCAGATCGAATTTTTTCTAAAATAAACTTCAGTGTTCGCTAATTTATGCAGGGGAAGATAAAATTTATCACACAGTCCCCCTGTTTGCTCTGCGAATCCTTTTGACTCATAAAATATCTCCAATACATTTTGATCAGAATCCCGTCCACCACATAATGTAGCCGATGACGATTTTTTGTTGTTGTTGTGAAAAAGTCAGATCTGATTCGTACCACATAGTGTAGCGGTTGACGATTTTTTTTTTGTAAAAAATTCAGATCTAATTTGTAAATCTACGATGGATTGACACTCAGATAGCGCTGAATTTAAGTTGGCTGTTGGGACCAGAGATCATGTTCCTCGTAAGATTTGGGACAAAATCTCTAAATTGAGAGGAAAGAAAGAGGGAGAAGATTGGACTGGATTGTTAAATAACAAAGAAAATTATGTAATTTGGTGAAGGCCAAATCTCAAAGCCCAAAGTCCCGTAAAGCCCATTAACAACTGTGCCCTAAATTTCAATCTCCATAGAATGCACCTGCATACTTCAATCATCCCTTTCACGCCGTCACATCCCTCAGCAGTCGACGCAGCTGCAATCTCCATTAGGTAAAAGCCTCTCTTTCTCTCTCTAGTCCTCCAAATCTCACATCTCTATAATCGATTTTGACCATTTTCACTTGTCTGTAGACACCTGCAAATCACTATCTTTAGCAAATCATGTCTGTCGGAGAGCTCGGTTGCACCTACGCTTCTTTGATCCTTCAGGATGACGGCATTCCAATCACGGTGAACAATCTTTTCACCCGACAATGTAGTTTCTACCCGTGTAGATTTGATGTATTTACGTGGGTTAGGATTTGCGCAGGCGGAGAAGATTGCGGCGCTTTTGAAGGCGGCGAATGTGGCGGCCGAGTCTTACTGGCCGAGCCTGTTCGCCAAGCTGGCTGAGAAGAGGAACATTGAGGACCTGATCACGAACGTCGGCGCCGGCGGCGGCGGTGCGGCTGTCGCCGTCGCTGCTCCGTCTGCCGGCGGTGGTGGTGCCCCCGCCCCCGCTGCTGCTGCTGTCGAGGAGAAGAAGGTAAATATATGCCCATTTTTTAGGAATCCGTTGCTTTGCCTTTGTGTTGAATTCATCTGATGATTTATGCTTGGATCTATTGCAGGAAGAGCCAAAGGAAGAGAGTGATGACGATATGGGATTCAGCTTGTTTGATTAGGGGCACATTTCAGTATGTTTACGTCAGGTTTCAGTTTTGCAAGCTTAGGGTCGAATTGGGTGATTGACCACCAATCTTTTGCATATGTGTTACCAAAGATTGTTAACGCTGTGATGGGTTCTGAAATTATATGGTTTAATACTTATCTACCATGGATTGTGGCATACTGTTTGGGTTATTCGTTGTTTCTAATTAGCAATGTTATCTTTCTTGTTGGTTGTATAACATGATATTTTGTTTGCTGAGTTGGGGTCAAAACTATTCTTATTGACGCAGTTAACTTTATGTATGATCTATGCTTGCTTGTTTACTCTTGATGTCATTGCTTCTGTATTTTGGAATTTGCTTTCCAAATGGAGCTTCTGGTACTTAAGAAAAATATGTCTTGGTGCATTGCCCTTAATTTAATCAACACTCATGTTCAGAGGCTTGTCTCTGCTCCCTCTTTTATCAGCATGTCCCTAAAGTATCTTATGCACATTTTGGTCATATCTCAAGCTTTCACCAATTTCTTATTGACATTTATAATGTACCATATTTCTCACTTTTAGGTCCCAAATTTGATTTAGAACGAAAGTTTCTTCGGAGGTTTCCATGGTCTGAATCTTATTCGATTTTGAGTATTGGCTGTTGAACTTCGTGAGTGCATCTCTCCGTTCTGACATTGACTTGAAATAATAATTTGCACCTTTTGTTTGTAGAGCTTTAAAATCATGTTTTTTTATTTGCTTGAAGAAGGCTTTAATAGGATGTGTGAGATTCGCTTTCATGTACAATTGTACTCATGTTTCTTGGTTTGTTTTCTTAAGACACTAAACTTATATAGCAGCATATAACTATGTTTTTAATGTTACCATTTGCACGTAGTTGTTACTATTTTCAGATATTTGGGTTCTACAGCTGCATAGAGCTTGTACCTTATATTGGTGTTGTGTTATTACTTTAAATTATTTTGGCTCTGTTATCTTGTGAGGCAATGAGTGAGTACTTAAAAATAAAAGTTACTTTGGATTCACCCAACTGGATACATTCAGGTGCGTCCTTGCATTGGATGTGTCTACTTCATACCCTTTCAAACCTGTTCTCTGATCCTAGAGGATCTGAGATACAATTTTTTGATGGAGCATTTCAGGAAGTTCGTTTCCTAATGTTTAGATAAAAAATGAAGTATTACTGGACCTTGATAATGATGATTACTTGAGCTTAAGCATGACATTTAGAATTTTTATCACTAGTTCAATAAAATCTATGTTAGCTTTCGTTTATTCCAAATGTTATGTACAAATTAGATTGGATGGTCATTCATGTTGATCGCATTTGGCTCCTTGCTACTGACATTGTGTTTGGTGTCTGTGGACCAAGTTGAGTGGATTGCCTAATTTTCAGCTGTTCACCCTTTCTCCCATATTTGACTTCTGGGTGGCCAACTGTAGCTTAGCCATGTAGGTATCTGTTGCTCCAGTCGTCCCGTCAAATCCTCTTACTCAGAACATACCTAGAGAATTTTACTGGTTCGAGTTTACCAATTAAGTTTTTTGGGTTATGTTTGTGTAAGGTGATTTGATCAGAATACTGGAGCAACCCCTCCACTTGTGGCATTCTACACATATCAGCTAAGAAGGTAACCAAGGGAAAAGGGTGGACTAGCAAGTAAGGATGAAAATTAGGCAATGAGCTTGTGTTGGTCGACAGACACCGGATCCATAAGATAGCAGCAAGGAGGCGAAATATAGGGACATGAGCTTACTTTCTTGATAAATTTTGGCGCAATTGGTCTTAAAGGATTATTGATGGAATATCTTCCTTCCATGCTTAATGTTGAGTAATACCTGCATAGTCGGCAAGGCCCAGCCCCTTAGGTTGGTCGTTGGTGGCATTGCGGTTGTCTAGAACTCACCTGGGGCCTTGTAGACGGCGTTGTTGATGGCAGTGCTTGGAAATGAGGCACAAGGTGACTCGGATGCTAGAAATTGTGGCCGGGTCGGCAACGCTGTTTAGCCTTCGATGCGTGATAGTGAGAAATGCAGTTTCGGGGCACAAACGTTGCTCTTTGAGGAAAACTACCGCCCGCAGCCATTAGCACGAGAAACTTGCCAGTAATTTCTTCATCCATCGCTCGAGTGCAATGCTATCACGAGTCGCATTGAAATGAAGATTCTGTCTGGCGTAGGTAACCTTGTACTGAGTTAAGCCCTTTAATAATATACGGGGCCGAGTTTCCCACCCCAGTACCAACCGTTACGGATATGTCTGCTAGTTTCCTTTGGGCATGTTTCTGGGCCATAATCATTGGGGCCGAAACTCATCAGGATTGTTATCAAGTCATCAGTACTATAATTCAGCGAGAGCGAAGCCTTTTTGAACTTATAATAGAACTGCCTCGGCTTCGGTGATGTGATATTGTCCGGAGGTTGTTTGGAATCATGTTTCGGCGTTGAATGAGATTTTTCTGATGGGCTCGAATTTATTGGATGCATTATGTGTGGTGGTGCTCTTCTTTTGTTAGGGTAGTAGTAGTTGTTTAGTGTGTTGTGGATATAGGTTAGATGTTTTCGTTGGGACCGGGTTACTTTGGCGGGAGGATTGATGTGTTTGGTAGTGGTACTTGTTCGATTGCTTTGGAGCTAGGTTTGGTGGCAATGAGTTCCTCCAATTCGTGAATCTCGTATGATTTGGTAGTAGTCACGGCTGTTTGTTAGATAATTTATTTGACGCGGAGGGCCTCTGTTGTAGGGGTGAGCACGGTTCGGTTTGAAGGCTGAATACCAAACCGAACCTACCACCATCGGTTTGGAAGAAAAAAAACCAAACCGTAGTTGAACGGTTCGGTTTCAACGGTTTGGACGGATCGAACGGATTGACTGGTTTGAGTTAGTAATTAATTTTTGGATTTTTTGGGCCTAAATATTGATTATTTAGCATTATTTATACACATAATAACTAGTTTTTTAGAGCCTACCTATTGAAATTAGGTAGAGTTTACACATATATGTGGTGGTTAGATCATAAGTATAGCAAAAATTAAATAATGACTAGGACTAGATAAAGATTAATAAATTTTTAATTAGATATATATATGTTCGGTTCGGTTCGGTTTAGAACGGTTTCGAAAAAACCAAACCGAACCAAACATCGGTTTGGTAAAAAAAAAACCAAACCAATTGTTTCTTTAAATCGGTTGGTGCTGAGTCGGTTCGGTTTAACTGATTGAATTGATTTGAACGGTTTAAATGCTGACCGCAACAAGTACCTCTGTTTCCAGCCCAATTGTTGTATCGGCAAGTACCTCTGTTTCCAGCGCTATATCGACAAGTCGTACGCGTCGAAATAAAAGTGGATGCACACGAGGAAGTTGCTCGCGAAGTTCTTAACACGTTTAAAAAAAGAAACAAAAGGCGGCAATTAATGACCCCGTATAATAATAGGAATCTTGTGCTAACAGTAATCCTTTTCTTCTTAGGTGTCAAAAGAGTCTTCGTACAACCCTGAACAGGACACGTATGCGTGTGTCCTGACCAAACAAAGAGGGATGGCTGGCTCGTGTCTATTATTCGTGCGTTTGGATAAACTTCCAGCAACATCCAGAACACAACACAATTCCGCACACGCATCGTGGACGCGGCCAAACACCTCAACACAGCAACCCTTCCCTTCCAGATTCTTCCTAATCCTTCTCCTCTTCCTTCTCTCTCTCTGTATATATATATATATATACGACCCACCGGCTCCTCCTTAATTATTCCCTCATCCTCAAGTTTGTGCTCACTGTAAAATCCCCCAACCTTACAAACAAAGCCCGCTCACTACTAATACAATCATGTTGACGTCGCTTTTCAGTTCGTTTGATGCTCTCTCGGCCGAGACGATTGGCCAGAAGGTCGGCACGTATTGTTTTTCCCGTGCTCCGGCGGTGGATACTACGGAGGACAAGAATGCTGCTGTGTCGGACCCCAAGGGGGCTCCGTCGGTGGAGGTAGTGAAGAAGGACAAAGGAGCCGGTTCGACGCCGCCGCCGGCGGGGGCTAGCGCTGTGAAGAAGCCGCAGCAGAATGGGCAAGGGCAGCAGAGGAGGACGCCGCGGTTCGCGGTGGAGTTGGACGGCGTTCACTGCTTTGAAACCATCGTTCCTTATTGATAAGAGTAGGTCGATCTGGAATTGGCTGGTCGATTTGTGATTTTCTTTGGGTGGCCTAATTGGGTTCCTAATTTTGCTAGTGTCCTAGGAATATACACCTTGGGCTACCCCTTTTTTTCTCTTTTTTTCCCCTTACAAATTGTGAATCATGCTATACAATCAATCTATATTATCTTTTGTTGTTGAATTGCAGAATTGTTTTTGCTGTATTTCTTTTCTTGGTATATAAGTTTAAGAAAAAAGATTATGAAATTCCTTCAAACAAGCAATAAAAGAGAAGAATTTAATCCATGCTTCAAAATAGTCTGTTTGGGATTGATTTTGGGATGTAGCGGACCAGTCACGAAGGTGTTGGCTAAAAATTCAGGAGATTTAATTATGAAAAGTGAGAATTATTGATTAATTTTTTTTTTAGAATCAAGTAAAATTCTTAAATGTCTTCATTAGTTACTATAAGCTTTTAGCTTGTTTTATACAAACGCTAATTTTTGTTAAAAATGTATTTAGTACATTTTATCAAAATGTTATTCATAGTTTCGATTTTTTAAAAATATTATGTTGAAAATTAATAATAATTTAAGGTAGGTTTTACTTTTCGAAAATAATTTCAAACATTTGATGAACAAGTTTGTTCCGCTAGTATATGATTAAATTTTGACTTTTCTTATCTTCTGAGAATGAGTATCAACGAATTTTCTTTTGTTCAAAATTGGAAGACTTGATCAATTCACGAAACAACGTAGACTTTGACAACATTGATTAGACTTTAGTCTTTCCGCGTTTGACGAGTGAGTGCTCATGGTGAAGGATTTATTATGCTCAGCACCGTTCAATTTACTCTCATAGCGTCTATCACTATAAATGGTAGCGTCTATTATTATAAATTCATTTCATTTTTAGTTACGTTCCACCACGAAGTTTTATAAATGTTGCACGTATCGCCGTCCGACTAAATTTCGATACAAAGCCCAATCAAAGTGATGATGTAGCAAAAGTTTCATAAATGTTGCACGTATCGCCGTCCGACTAAATTTCGATACAAAGCCCAATCAAAAGTGATGATGTAGCAAATATTGTAGTGTATAATTGGCAAAGCAAACTAAAAAACTGGGCTATAAAAATGGATCACCACTTAGCAACTTCGATCACCGTCGGACTCCAACATCATCATGTTGTTTGCCGAATTTGCACCGATAGAACGAAGGTGGTGACCGCGATGAGATCTCAATAAAGCTGATTTGATTCTAGAAAAGATTATTGGATTTTTGGAATTCGGACTTTTTAAAGAGGCTTCTCTTAAAATTGGGTTTCGGTTAAAGATCTGGATAAATCCCCTTGGAGTTCTGGGTATTCAGTAAAGGGACTCGATGGTTTCGGGTTTCTAAATGAATGCCCTTGGAGTTTGAACCCGCTTGTGATGTACTCCTACGGTATCAGAGCTAGTAGCGTTGATTTTGTACCGGCAACTATGAGAGGTCTGACAAATTTGGAGGGCACTTGGTATGTATTCTGACCGTAGGTATGGTGGTGGTTCAAAGGGAGGAGGGAATGGGAACTTTGGGTTTGCAGGCGTTTCTACATCGAGATAGAGATCATGGCAGAGGGAGGTGACGGTCGCAGTGGAGTTCAATTATTTTATTTGTAACTAACGAAGTAGTTAATTTATCGAAATCCCAATAGGTGTAGTAGGTTGGAGCGTAGGTGGTAAGCGAAAACTTTTTTGTCATAAGCTTTTCAGGATATCCCTAAAAATTGTGCATCGTCATCACCGTGACAAGGATTTTGACCGGAATACTGGAGTGGGGTGTCGGCTGCATAATTTATTAAACTTAGCAAATACAATTTCGGTTTTGGTTCGTTACAGATGGCCCCAGCTTTCACTACGAGAGGATGTCATTCCATGCCGCTTTTGACTTTCGGTACATGGCACTACTAATGTATGCAAGTAAAAGTAGCTTTAGTCTACTCAGGATATATATTGGACCGTCCAAATAGATATTGATTTCGATTATTTGAAATTATTAGATGAGATCAAATTGATTAAGAGAGGCTAAAGTTATTTTATTTGCTATGTACTCAATAACAATTCTAAGCGGTCGAAATTGTTGATCTCAGACCATTCAAATTTTTTTTTACAATAAATCGAATTAAGATGTATAACATTGGAAAAACAAGTTTGAGTAGTCTGGATATATGGGGTTGAACGCAAGAGGTGCAAACCGGTCATAATTAAAGGTCGTTAAATATAATTAATAATAAAAATGTAACAATAATGTAAGTATACTTCTAATAATTATCGTTAAAGTGATGTAACGAAAAAATACGAGACAGTAGATACACAATTTTTCCGGCACTACAACATCGATACTGCGCCAAATAGCAGAATAAAGAACATTCTTTCCACACACTAGTCCCTTAAACCAAACCTTACGGGGTTACACTTCCCTTTCCCTTTCCCTTTCCCTTTCCTTTTCCTAATAGATAACCGACTCCTCTTCCTTCACCTTCAAGTTTCTTGCTCACTATAAATTCCCCAATCCCTCGAACGAAGCTCACAAAGAATCTCTTCGATCCCGGTTCCTGGTTAGCAAGGCAATCATGCAGACGTCGCTTTTTAGTCCGTTCGATGCGCTCTTGGCCGAGGCAATCGGCCAGAAGGTCGGTACTCTTTCCTGTTTTTCCCTTGCAACGGGGGTTGCTGCAGAGGCAAAGCATGCTGCTGCGTCGGACCCTAAGGGGGCATCGACAAAGGAGGCTGTGAAGAAGGACAGAGAAGTGAGTTCAGCGGCACCACCGTCGCCGCATGTGAAGAAGCCACAGACCCAGCAAGGCCAGCAGAGGAGGACGCCGCGGTTCGCTGTGGAGTTGGATGGTGTCGACTGGTTTGAAACCATCGTCCCCTATTGATAGACTTTGGCTGGTTGATTATGATTTTCTTTGGGTGGCCTATTCGGATTCCTAATTTTGCTAGTGTCCTAGGAATACCTTTGGCTACCCCTTTTCTCATCTTCTTTTTTTTCCCCAACAAATTGTGAGTTATGCTATAAAATCAATCTATTATCCTTTGTTCTTAAGTTGCAGAATGATTATTGCAGAATTACTTTTTCAATTCCTTGGTATATGATTTGGGTCACAAGTTTTGTTTCTGACTCAATTCAAACAAACAAAACGAGGGGATAACTTGAAGAAAAACCTAATTGATCCAAGTAACAACTTGACGAGACTGGACTTTTCTATCCGCTAGAGAACAAGTAACAACTTGATGAGACTTTGACAACATAGAGCCTAAATCTGGTGCATGTTTTAGAGATCTTGAGTTATACATGACATGTGCTATCGACGTGCTTGTGACAACTTGAGCATCAACATATACAAGCATAAACTTTATCCTTGGCCCCAGCCATAGCCTCCTAAATCCCGAGTGCTTTCTAGGTTAATTATAAGGGCCCTAATTTATTCGAGTGTTGTTCATTGTACATGAAAACACCAGTGTCATCTTTTAGCATGGTATTTGATGCTGAATTGACATGAATCACATGATTACCTTGGGTATGAAAATATGGTACAATGTGTACGAAAATATGTGTACCTCGCTGTCTGTCGTGAGTTCTTTCCATACACGTTCTTGACAAAATAAAAATTTCCAACTTAACACTGGATATTGGAAGTTAAAACAAGTATCTGAAGCATTAAAATTGAACAAAATTTGCACCCTAGGTCTCGGATATTTGTGGCTCATCAAATACAGTATCAAATATCTGCTGAAAGTGAGATTGATCATTGGAGGGTTTGGCCCCAAATTTTGGATCCTATTCAAGGCAAGTTGCTTCCACGCATGGTCCACGGAAGAGAAGATGGATACTAACAAGATACGCACACTGTGGTCGACACACTTTAGATGACGTGAATAATTACTTCCAAAATACAGCCCCTACCCCATACCTCCATAAGAACCAGATAGGGTTATCGTTTTTCCCTTCTAAAGGCCACCCATCATTTTTCTACTCTTAAACCGGCAAAGAAGAAATTAAATATCTAAAACAACGTAATTGTTATAGTCTCGTGTCGACTATGTATGGAGATTGTGATTGACATTTATACTCGATCGTGTTCTTCTTACTTTTGAGCATGTTTTTGGATTTGACACTAATCTTTTAACATGTTATCAGAGCTAGATCCTATCCGTGTCCATGACTTTCAGCTTACACCTTACTATAGTCTGCTTCATTCAAATCGAGGCTTGGAATGATCGCTTAATATTTTTTACGCTATATTTGATGACGGGTGTTAAAGTTCTCATCGGCTATAGATGGAGATTGAATCTTATACTCGGCTGGCTCGTTTAATAAACCAATATGGAAAGGAAAAATCTTTTAGCAATCTTGAGGGTATATATAGACCCATATATTATTATTTTTTTGGTAGAAAGTTGAGAATTGCATTTGTTGCTGCTAAAAATATGCTCCGCGTACTTTGCGGAACCCGAGCCTGGACCGATGACCTGCAAGACAGAAAACGAGTGACCGCCGGGTGGGGTTACCGTGATTGCTGTGGTTCTGCCTGGTTGCCACCGGATTCCGGAGGCGACGCTGCTGATTGCTATTTGAGTCTAACGGCAACAGCCTGGGATAATTGATCTTGAAAATTTTGAACTCTAAATTTTCTACAAACATTGCGTTTGTTTTTTTGCGACTGTGACGATAATTCAATCTGGAAATTTATGGCGACGGCAATTCTGTCGGTGGTTCCGACACGTCGTCGCCGGTAATTTGGGATAAACTATTTTCTTGAGGTCAAACGGCTAGGCCGACGGGTCCCACGGATGGCGCCAAACTGTTGCTGCTAAAAATATGCTCCGCGTACTTTGCGGAACCCGAGCCTGGACCGATGACCTGCAAGACAGAAAACGAGTGACCGCCGGGTGGGGTTCCCGGCGGAGAACTCTCCGATGCTTAAGTCAGAGCGCAGCTACATGATAATAACTCTGAAAAAGCATGAAAGACACAATGTGTATCTGTGTGTAGTCGTCCCATACCTGGGGGGTAGACCCCTTTATATAGCTGTAGGAGGAGAGTCCTAGTAAGACTAGGCTGTTGACTAATCCAATCAGGATCGTGTTAGGATCCTCGAGGATCACGTCACAATCTTTAAAGACTCTTTTTAGAATCCTGATAAGATAATCATAAATCTCCCAGTTTGACTGGAATTCGCCGGGTGTTCCCCAATTATTGGGAGTTATATTTGAGCTATATCATAAGCCCCCCACTTCCTTAGCTAAAATGTTTGGCTGAGGAAGTTTATACCTGGTGTCTCGAGACACGCGTCAGATTTGTAAGTGATTCTCATCCACTTGTAGGGGTAACAATATTTCTCTCCTTCATGTGCTCCGACCTAAGTGGGAGCTTAAGCCTTGGAACTTTGCCCAAGTAGGGCGCTAGAACCCTAGCTCTCGAGAGCCAAGTCTTAGAATGTCACCTGAGTAGGCTATTCGGAATCATCTTTAGGAAGACGAATCATGGGATCTCGAGATCCTTTAGAGGCTGTGCCCCATGGTAGCCTAACACAAAGCTGTGCATGCAAGTTGTTGCATGTGCTAAGTGTTTGAATGTCCCCTCGAGGGGTCACCTCTCCTTAGAGGGTGTTCATTTTGTGCAAGTGTGTGTTCTTTGGCTCGAGCCGACCACATCATGCTTGCGTTTTACTTTGTCGCGAACTCTTATCATCAGCTAAGAGCTGGCAAAGAAGCCTCGCACTCACGCTTGGCTGGGTTTTGAATTGACAAAGAATGGTGGGGGGATGAAGTCCCATAGTCCTTTGCCGTTTCACGGGTTAGAACTGTAGCTAAACCGTTCGGATAGAACTTGAGCTCTATCCTATCACCCTTGGGGGTGTTCATCCCTCGGGGGACTGCCCCAGAGGGCTGGTGGAGCGCGGAGCTCATGCAACTACCCTCGAGGGTTCAACGGAATTTAAGAATTCTCGTCATACGCGCCCTCGGGGGCGGATGGAGCCGGAGCTCATGCAATTACCTTCAAGGGTTTGACGGAATTTAAGAATTCTCGTCATACACGCCCTCGGGGGCGGATGGAGCCGGAGCTCATGCAATTACCCTCAAGGGTTTGACGGAATTTAAGAATTCTCCTCATACACGCCCTCGGGGGCGGATGGAGCTAGAGCTTATGCACTTACCCTCGAGGGTTTGACGGAATTTAACAATTCTCATCGTACGCGCCCTCAGGGGTTTAACGAAACTTGGAGTTCTCGTCGTACGCGCCCTCGGGGGTTTAACGAAACTTTAGAGTCCTCGTTGTACGCGCCCTTAGGGGTTTGACGAAACTTTAGAGTTCTCGTTGTACGCGCCCTTGGGGGTTTGATGGAACTTATTATTCTCGTCGTATGCGCCCTCGGGGGTTTCTCGTCTTTGTTGTCGCAGTGCTAAATAAGAAGCCGCGGGTCATGGAGCCTTTAATATGGCCGCTGTGGTGAACCTCCCTGTCTGATAAGACACAAGGCATTAAGCCTGTATAAGAATGATCTTATAAAATATAAAGCCCCCCAGCCTTTGAGAAGGCGTGGATATATAAAGACGGCTTTTAAGCCCATATGTTGGGCCCGATCGCAAGAAGACCTGTACGAGCAATATAGAAGACCATATATGCCTGCTTGACTGGACGTGCATATAAAGCTAGAGGGCATGAGTCCGTCTGAGCAAGATGTCACTGATGATCAGTAGATAAGTTATCGAATTTAATCGATTTACTGAGAAGCAACTAGATTCAGTTTGCTTGGTTGCATGAGCTTGAGCTTTGCAGTTGTTCCATCCATATTAGCGACGCTATAGACGAAGTGCTCTGATTTATTGATCGTGTGTCACTGTGTGACCGAATATCAAGAGACAATAGGTAATGCTGAGTCGACAGGATGCTGCAGTAGAAACCCTAGACGTGACTTTAAGTCGCAGGGTGCTATGAATTTGTTCCTTGCTTTACGAAGCGATTTATACATCACCGTTAATGCTCGCAGGCGTAGTTTAAACCCTTGCAAGAAATAAAAGTACGTGACTGAAAAACAGCTTCTGAAGCAATAAAGCATATAAAATGCAACTATGGTTTTAACACAGAATTAAGAATAGTGTTCAACACCGTGGCCCCATTAGGGTTTTGTCGGTTAGCCGACATAGTACGCTGCACTGCGTGTCACATGTGAGCTTAAAAAAATCATTGCAGTCGGTAAGACACGACATGTAATATACTCGCATCAATTGACGCGACAGTGCATATAAAATATGCATAGATATGTAACAAATGTAATGCACATGTTATATAAATGAGACCGTAATAGGAGTCTCGAATTTTAATTGGCCTTTTTCCTTTAAAAGACTAATGCTTTAGAAAGCATGTGGCCTAAGTCCAATAAATAAGACTTTGTGGGTCTAAGTATTAATATGCATTTTTACTGGGTTGGAATGCAAAATTCAAAAGGAAGGGTTTCACCTGATTTAGACCGGATCTACCCCTTCTCTTCTTTAACAGAGAAGCAGCAGCTGGCATGTCGGCGGCGCCACGATGGGGGACACCGCCACGCGCGGGGGGGCCGCTGTGGAGCCGTCGCATGGTCGCAGATCAGGAGCACGGGTGGCCGAGGTGGCGCAGATCTGCACGGAGTTCCTCGCTGCGGCGGTTCCTCCTCCATGGAGCGACGGACAAAATGGAGTTCAGGCCGCTATGGTGCAGCGACGGTGGGCGCGATGGTGCAAGCCCAAACAGCGACGGCGAGGTTTCTGAATCTCTTTGCGGAGGATACGGCCGGAGACATCACTGACTTGGGAGGCGTGACATCGGGGCTATGTCGGGGAGCTAGTGACGAAGCGGTGCCGTAGCCCTTTGCTCGCGATGGACGGTGAGGTGGCCGGCGGTGTTATAGTGAGGCGGCGCCAAGGTAGGGCGACGGTGACAGCGACGCAGCGCTGCTTCCCCCGGCGTCAAAGTCGTGACCGACATTAGTTACAGTGGACCAAGTCGGTTGCGGTGGACCGGGTCTAGACGAACGAGTGATGGCCAGACGTCGATCCGTGAGCATGGTAGGAATACTAGCGGCGATGCAGCTGCTGGCTGTGACGGCGTGCGTCGTCTGGACTGATAGCGGTGGCGCCGATCTATTGCCTCGGTAGTGGTGCTGATGGCGATGCAAGGGCGTCGTCGACGTAGTGGCGTCTCGACGACGCGGGTCTCGTGGTGGCGCTGCCGTAACATCTTTTTTTTGTTGAGTTTGTTGTGATTATAGACTCGTAGTGGCGTTGTGTTTCTTGGCGGCAGATTGTGATGGGTTTCAACGGGGCTTTTTGCGACAACTGCAGCGGTGTAGGCGGCGACATTAATGTTGGCCGCGACGGCGCTGCCTTTAGTCGCGACGGCGCTTCCGTTAGTCACTCCGGCGCTCACCGTTTTCTTCATGTGAGAGGAGAGAGATCGCTAAGAGTTGTGATTGCCGGCGAGTAGTTGAGGATGGCGATGGCGCCTTGTCCCATGGGCACGGCGGCGGCGCTGTGGTGCCTTTTCCTCTATTTTTTTTTTTGATTTTCGTGATGTAAGCCGTGGGGGCGGTGGCGTGACCGCGGCACGATGGTATCTGCGTCGGCTTCTTCATGGCGCTTGCCGGCGGTTTATGGTGCCCGCGGCTTCGCTATTGCTTTTGCATGATCGGATTATTGACTTGCGGCCGCGGTGAGTTGTTTGGCTGTTAGTCGCAGAGTCATCCCACCGGCCAATTCCTTGTTGACGTAACAAGGTTGCAATTGCTGGATTGTTTGATGACGGCGGGGGCCGTTAGTGGCTTGACTGCTGGCGGTAGCTTGTGACCATTAATCAGAAAATTAGGATGTGGTTGTTCAGTCTTGAGGTCAATCGGCTAGGCCGGCGCGGTCCACGGATGGCACCAATCTGTTGCTGCTAAAAATATGCTCCGCGTACTTTGCGGAACCCGAGCCTGGACCGATGCCCTGTAAGACAGAAAACGAGTGACCGCCGGGTAGGGCGGGAACTCTCCGATGCTTAAGTCAGAGCGCAGCTACATAATAATAACTCTGAAAAAGCATGAAAGACACAATGTGTATCTGTGTGTCCTCCCATACATGGGGGTAGATCCCTTTATATAGCTGTAGGAGGAGAGTCCTAGTAAGACTAGGCTGTTGACTAATCCAATCAGGATCGTGTTAGGATCCTCGAGGATCACGTCACAATCTTTAAAGACTCTTTTTAGAATCCTGATAAGATAATCATAAATCTCCCAGTTTGACTGGAATTCGTTCCCCAATTATTGGGAGTTATATTTGAGCTATATCAGCATTGAAATCAAAAGGTTATATAGACCCATTTGAACAATGCTTTTCTTTGTCTTTGAATACGTTCTACACCGTTTCTTTCTTTTCCTGCCATTCTTTGCGTCACTTCCTTACCAAGACATCCCATATTCCCTTGCTTTACTCTGTCCCTTTTCTCTCCTCTTGATATAATCTTGTCGGTATTCATTGAAGAACTAGACAGTTTGTGTTTGCCGACCAAACAAGCGCCTCAAAAGCTCTGCTCTGCAGCAATGACAATTGGCACTCTTAGCGTGGCAGCACCTACTGTTGCGGCTGCATTTGGGCTTTATCTCTTTGATAAACACCATTCTAACACCAAGGTGTGCATATCTTTTCTTGTGTATACGTTTTATCGATCTTTCCTTGAAAAATCGTGTGAGCTGGTGTAGTCCTAGGCTGTAAAAATAGTGTCAGCGTGTGTAGGGCATAGAGTCGCTTGATATCGTGCCAAGGGATCTAGACCGATTACCGCAAATCTGGCTGGTGGAATTAAGGGAAGGGGATCGAGGATGCTACTCAATTGTGTGGCCGAACCCAAAAACTATATCAAGTCTTGTTAGCTTTAACTAATTTGTCTTGAATGTTCAGGAAAATGGAGGTGCATTGAGGGCATCGTTAGTGAATTTGGTTGCTGAAGTGAAGAAAGAGGTGAAGAACGGCCGGATGCCAAAGTTGGCACCACAGTTTGACGGGTTGCACTCTTTCGAAAGCCTGGTGGCTCCGTAGTCCTGCTGCAGCCTGGTTAAGTTGGCACGAACATTCCAAACTATAGGCAAGCATCCCAGACCATGGCTAGCTAGTGACAGGACGAAACCTTATTTCATGAAAATTTTACTTTCCGCAACAGATTAATGCATTTATATTTTGACGCTGATTTGCATTCGAGATGATTCTAATGCCCGGGGCGGGGGGGGGGGGGGCGGCGGAAGAACTTTCATAATCGTTACAATTTTTTCCCCCGTCCATTAGACCTTCAAAAGAGAAGGCAACTAAACATTCCAAATCACTCAAAATTATTGTGCTTCCCTACAATGTCTCTAGCTTGAAACTAAAATCACTCGATCCTTCTAAAAAGTATAACGCTCTCGCTCTCACTTCTGCTTTTCCACTTTTGCTATAAAGTATGTGATAATTTTGTTCACTTTTACACTTATACTTTTCCTCTCGCTTGTGCTTCAGCTCTCCCTTTAATATATACATGTCTTGTTGATAAGTGGGACAACATAAGGCAACCAAAGTCAAGCCTAGAAAACGGAAAGAAGGATTTGAAAGTTTTCCTAACTTTGTCGTGCGATTCAACAAAGAGAAAGCGGAAAGATAACTTGATGAATACAATTGTTACATATAATAATTCTTGACCTCCAGTTGTGTGGAGAACCTCAATTTCTTTACTCACGTCCATCCGTTACACCATGCCATATGTATCTATCGCCGTTACATTTAAAATTTTCTTGAGAAAGAGTACTAGAAAGCCCCTATGAAGAGGTTGGGGCGACTAGTCCATACTAAAGTTCCTGGTGGAGGAGTTTATTCAACGAGTCGAGGGCTAGAATAATGGTCGCTATTCTTGGCCCTTAAACAAGGCTGAATAGCCTGAAAACCGCGAAAGCATTTGTTAGATAGTCATTACCGATAGCCTGAGAAAGTATAAAATTGTTTAGATCGCATTATCTTCATTTGTTAATCTAAAATAAAACGAAACGAAACGAAAACAACATGAAAAAGAGTTAGTGAACTATTTAGCGCTGTATAGAAATACCTCTGGGTCTACAATGATCAAATTACAAAAGGCGAACACTAGTAGTGTGCTTTCTTACAAGTGAAGGGATCCTTTGCAGTACTGTGAAGGTAACAATTTCTCATTCCAAGCCCCTCTTTCCCTGCTTGGTTACTGTGAAAACTACGTCGACTTGTCTTTCGACGGAGAACCTCATCAACATACATACTGTTACTCCCCAAATAATTGCACGTGAAAATGTTGGCAACAAACCTTTTTCCAAGTCATGAATGACAAGACAGCCTTACGTTCGAACCCGCGTCAGACTCTCTCCAGGAGTGGACACACTTTGCTCCTTGAGTCGACCATTCGTCCTCAGTCCCATTATTGAAGTCGTTAGGTCTCATTCCATAAATATAGCCACATGTTGCAATGAATGAACGAAACCTTCTCCTTCTCTACAAGATCAACTTACTTTATCGGTTACCATTTGCATCAAATCAATCAAGCCACAGCCTCAGTAGGGGCATCCATGGACCAAACACCCCATGTAGCCCTGTACCCGAGTCCGGGTATGGGTCACCTAATCCCACTCGTCGAGTTAGCCAAGCAACTCGCTCACCACCACAGCTTCTCCGCCACCATCATCGTCCCCACCACGGGACAGCCAACCAAGTCACAAAAAGCGGTCCTCAACGCCCTACCCAACGCCATAAACCACCTCTTCCTCCCACCTGTCGACCTGCCCGAAAACATCAACCCCGAAGTACAAATCTTCCTCATTTTGTCTCTCTCTCTTTCCTCCCTTCGTGACGCCTTGAAATCACTTTTGGCGACAACCCGTTTGGTCGCTTTGGTCGTGGATCCCTTCAGCATCGACGCATTTGATGTTGCCAAGAAGCTTCATGTCTCGCCGTACTTGTTCTTCACTTCAAGCGCCATGTGTTTATCGTTTTCCTTTTATCTGCCAAAGCTTGACGAGGAGGTTTCATGTGAGTTTAGGGATCTACCCGAACCGGTGGAGATTCCGGGTTCTGTACCTGTCCATGGAAGAGACCTTTTGGACCCGGTTCAAGACCGATCCGGAGAACCGTATAAGAAGATTCTTCACAATGTAAAGCTGTTTAATTTGGCTAAAGGGGTAATAGTAAACAGCTTTATGGAGTTGGAAGGGGGAGCTATTAGAGCTTTGCAAGGGGAAGAACCGGACAGGCCCCCGGTTTATGTGATTGGACCGCTTATTGGTTCAAGTAATGAACCGGAGCGGTCCGAGTGCTTACAATGGCTGGATAGTCAGCCAGGTGGGTCGGTGTTGTTCGTGTCATTTGGAAGTGGTGGGACACTTTCTTATGAGCAGATTAATGAACTTACCCTGGGGCTAGAAATGAGTGGCCAAAGGTTCATATGGGTTATCAGAAGTCCAAATGATGTGTCTGCAAATGGTGCATTTTTTGATGCCCAAAGCCAGAATGACCCTCTCAGTTTCTTACCAAAAGGGTATCTAGACAGGACCAAAGGGCAAGGCTTAGTTGTGCCATCTTGGGCACCACAGATCCAGGTCCTGAGCCACAGGTCCACTGGTGGTTTCTTAACTCACTGTGGTTGGAATTCAACTCTAGAGAGTGTTGTTCATGGTGTGCCTATGATCGTCTGGCCACTCTATGCAGAGCAAAAGATGAACGCGGTCATGTTAACCGACGGGCAAAATGCTGCATTAAGACTGAACGCTAACGAAAAGCGTTTGGTACTAAGAGAGGAGATTGGAAAAGTTGTGAACGATCTAATGAAGGGAGAAGAAGGGATTAGGCTTCGCAAAAAAATTGTTATAGTCTCGTGTCGACTATGTATGGAGATTGTGATTGACATTTATATTCGATCGTGTTATTCTTGCTTTTGAGCATGTTTTTGGATTTGACACTAATATTTTAACATGTTATCAGAGCTAGATCCTATCCGTGTCCATGACTTTCAGCTTACACCTTACTATAGTCTACTTCATTCAAATCGATGCTTGGAATGATCGCTTAATATTTTTTACGCTATACTTGATGATGGGTGTTAAAGTTCTCATCGGCTATAGATGGGGATCGAATCTTATACTCAGTTGACTCATATAATAAACCAATATGGAAAGGGAGAATCTTTTAGCAATCTTGAGGGTATATATAGACCCATATATTATTATTTTTTTGGTAGAAAGTTGAGAATTGCATTGAAATCAAAAGGTTATATAGACCCATTTGAACAATGCTTTTCTTTGTCTTTGAATACGTTCTACACCGTTTCTTTCTTTTCCTGCCATTCTTTGCTTCACTTCCTTACCAAGACATCCCATATTCCCTTGCTTTACTCTGTCCCTTTTCTCTCCCTCTTGATATATTCCTGTCGATATTGCAGTGAAGAACTAGACAGTTCGTGTTTGCCGACCAAACAAGCGCCTCAAAAGCTCTGCTCTGCAGCAATGGCAATTGGCACTCTTAGCGTGGCACCACCTACTGTTGCGGCTGCATTTGGGCTTTATCTCTTTGATAAACGCCATTCTAACACCAAGGTGTGCATATCAATTATTGTGTATACGTTTTCTCGATCTTTAATTGAAAAATCGTGTGAGCTGGTGTAGGCCTAGGCTGTAAAAATAGTGTCAGTGTGTGTGGGGCGTAAGGTCTCTTGTCATCGTGCCAAGTGATCTGAACCGATTACCGCCAATCTGTCTGGTGGGATTCAGGGAGAGGGATCGCGGATGCTACTTAATTCTGTGTCCGAACCCCAAAACTATATAAACAGTCTGTTAGCTATTACTAATTTTCTTGAATGTTCAGGAAAATGGAGGTGCATTGAGGGCATCCATAGTGAATTTGGTTGCTGAAGTGAAGGAAGAGGTGAAGAGCAGCCGGATGCCAAACTTGGCACCACAGTTTGACGGGTTGCACTCTTTCGAAAGCCTGGTGGCTCCGTAGTCCTGCTGCAGCCTGGTTAAGTTGGCACGAACATTCCAAACTATAGGCAAGCATCCCAGACCATGGCTAGCTAGTGACAGGACGAAACCTTATTTCATGAAAATTTTACTTTCCGCAACAGATTAATGCAAGACGCTGATTTGCATTCGAGATGATTCTAACGCCCGGGGCAGCGGCGGCGGGGGGGGGGGGAAAGAGAACTTTCATAATCGTTACAATTTTTTTCTCCGTCCATTAGACCTTCAAAATTAGCCCACCGATCTTCAAGAAAAGAGAAGGCAACTAAACATTCCAAATCACTCAAAATTATTGTGCTTCCCTACAATGTCTCTAGCTTGAAACTAAAATCACTCGATCCTTCTAAAAAGTGTAACGCTCTCACTCTCACTTTTGCTTTTGCACTTTTGCTATAAAATACGTGATAATTTTGTTCACTTCTACTTTTCCTCTCGCTTGCGCTTCAACTCTCCCTTTAATATATACATGTCTTGTTGATAAGTGGGACAACATAAGGCGACCAAAGTCAAGCCTAGAAAACGGAAAGAAGGATTTGAAAGTTTTCCTAACTTTGTCGTGCGATTCAACAACGAGAAAGCGGAAAGATAACTTGATGAATGCAATTGTTACATATAATAATTCTTTGACCTCCTATTGTGTGGAGAATCTCAATCTCTTTAAATCTCGTCCATCCGTTGCACCATGCCATATGTATCTATCGCCGTTACATTTAAAATTTTCTTGAGAAAGAGTACTAGAAAGTCCCTATGAATTGGTTGGGGCGACTAGTCCATACTAAAGGTCCTGGTGGAGGAGTTTATTCAACGAGTCGAGGGCTAGAATAATGGTCCCTATTCTTGGCCATTAAGCAAGGCTGAATAGCCTGAAAACCGCGAAAGCATTTGTTAGATAGTCATTACCGATAGCCTGAGAAAGTGTAAAATTGTTTAGATCGCATTATCTTCATTTGTTAATCTAAAACAAAACGAAACGAAAACAACATGAAAAAGAGTTAGTGAACTATTTAGCGCTGTATAGAAATACCTCTGGGTCTACAATGATCAAATTACAAAAGGCGAACACTAGTAGTGTGCTTTCTTACAAGTGAAGGGATCCTTTGCAGTACTGTGAAGGTAACAATTTCTCATTCCAAGCCCCTCTTTCCCTGCTTGGTCACTGTGAAAACTACGTCGACTGGTCTTTCGACGGAGAACCTCATCAACATACATACTGTTACTCCCCAAATAATTGCACGTGAAAATGTTGGCAACAAACCTTTTTCCAAGTCATGAATGACAAGACAGCCTTACGTTCGAACCCGCGTCAGAATCTCTCCAGGAGTGGACACACTTTGCTCCTTGAGTCGTCCATTCGTCCTCAGTCCCATTATTGAAGTCGTTAGGTCTCATTCCATAAATATAGCCACATGTTGCAATGAATGAACGAAACCTTCTCCTTCTCTACAAGATCAACTTACTTTATCGGTTACCATTTGCATCAAATCAATCAAGCCACGGCCTCAGTAGGGGCATCCATGGACCAAACACCCCATGTAGCCCTGTACCCGAGTCCGGGTATGGGTCACCTAATCCCACTCGTCGAGTTAGCCAAGCAACTCGCTCACCACCACAGCTTCTCCGCCACCATCATCGTCCCCACCACGGGACAGCCAACCAATTCACAAAAAGCGGTCCTCAACGCCCTACCCAACGCCATAAACCACCTCTTCCTCCCACCTGTCGACCTGCCCGAAAACATCAACCCCGAAGTACAAATCTTCCTCATCTTGTCTCTCTCTCTTTCCTCCCTTCGTGACGCCTTGGAATCACTTTTGGCGACAACCCGTTTGGTCGCTTTGGTCGTGGATCCCTTCAGCATCGACGCATTTGATGTTGCCAAGATGCTTCATGTCTCGCCGTACTTGTTCTTCACTTCAAGCGCCATGTGTTTATCGTTTTCCTTTTATCTGCCAAAGCTTGACGAGGAGGTTTCATGTGAGTTTAGGGATCTACCCGAACCGGTGGAGATTCCGGGTTCTGTACCTGTCCATGGAAGAGACCTTTTGGACCCGGTTCAAGACCGATCCGGAGAACCGTATAAGAAGATTCTTCACAATGTAAAGCTGTTTAATTTGGCTAAAGGGGTAATAGTAAACAGCTTTATGGAGTTGGAAGGGGGAACTATTAGAGCTTTGCAAGGGGAAGAACCGGATAGGGGTAATAGTAAACAGCTTACCTGGACTGATAGGAGAGCGGGATGGGCTAATGTTCAGAAAAGACTTGATAGGTGTTTGGCTAACGCTTCATGGACTGAACTTTTTACTGAAGCTCAGGTTTGTAATCTCCCCCGCACTACCTCTGATCATTGCCCTTTGCTTATAAACTGCACTGGTACGTATTTCTCCTCTATGACTGTTAATAGGCCTTTTCGATTTCAAGCTGCTTGGATTATGCATGATAAATTTGCGGATTTTGTGAAGAACACTTGGAATCAAAATGATAGTAATATTTTCAGAAACACGGAAAACTTTAAAGAGCATGTTAAAGTTTGGAATAGAGAGGTTTTTGGTAACATATTTCGTAGGAAAAGATTTTTGCTAGCTAGATTGAAAGGGATTCAATGTGCCCTCGCGGAACATTGGTCCCATAACCTTGAGCTGCTTGAAAGAGACCTTAGATTAGAGTACATCTCCATCCTTGATCAGGAAGAGATGCTTTGGCTCCAGAAGTCCAGGATTAAATGGCATTGCCAGGGTGAAAGAAATACTAGATATTTCCATATAACCACCATAAGCCGAAGAAAGAAGAACAAAATTAATGCTCTTTTAAATAATGAGGGTAGTTGGATCACGAATCCGACAGATATTGGGAACCATATAAACAACCACTTCAATACTCTCTTTACTGAAACTAATTCTGGCCTTTTTGACCTGCATGGCCCTTCCAATGTCCCTAGACTGAGCTGTGAAGAGGGTAGACTGCTTGATAGGCCTATAGGAGATGCTGAGATTAAGGCGGCTTTTTTTAGTATCAAGGACCTCAAGGCCCCTGGCCCCGATGGTCTTAGTAGCTTATTTTACCACAAATTTTGGGATACGGTGGGAAGAAACTGCTGTGATTTTATTCGCAATTGTTATATATCTGGCCACATGCCCTCTGAGAATAACAAGGCCCTGGTTACGTTAATCCCCAAAACTGATAACCCTCAAAAAATTACGGAGTTCAGGCCTATTAGTCTCCTTAACGTGACTTATAAAGCTCTTTCTAAGGTGTTGGTGGCTAGAGTGAGACCTCTCCTTAATAAACTTATAAGTCCTGCCCAGAGTAGCTTTATTCCTGGTAGAACTACAACAGATAATGCCATCATCACTCAAGAGATGCTTCACACCCTTAGGAACAAGAAAGGGAAAATGGGAGGGGTCATCTTCAAGATCGATTTAGATAAGGCTTATGATAGATTAAAGTGGACTTTTATTCAACATACTTTGACTGATTTTAACTTCCCTGATGCTTGGATCAAAATCATCATGAGCTGCATCACTGGCAGCTCTATGAATATTCTGTGGAATGGGTCTACTCTTGACACCATCACCCCTGGGAGAGGTATAAGACAAGGGGATCCTCTCTCCCCTTACATTTTTGTTCTTTGCATGGAGAAATTGTCTAACATGATTGCTGAATGTAATGTGAAGAAAGACTGATTGGCTTAAAGGCGTCTAGGGGAGGTCCGTTTATATCTCATTTATTTTATGCGGATGACATCATTATCTTTAGCAAATCTGGTGAGAAGGAGTGTAAGATGATCATGGATGTTCTTGAGAAATTCTGTGAGAACTCGGGGCAGAAAATAAGTCTTAACAAATCCAAACTTTTTGTTTCCCCTAATATTCCTTCGTGCAAGGCCAAACAACTAAGTAATCTTTGTGGTATTCCTTTGACGGAGAATCTTGGAGTCTACTTGGGTATCCCTCTAATCCATAAGAGACTCTCTCAGACTCTTTTTGATAATACCCTTCAAAAGGTCCAAAAAAGATTAGCAGGATGGAAATCCAAACTGCTTTCTCTTGCGGGTAGAACCACATTAGTGCAATCGGTGACTTCTACCATACCTACTCACTTAATGCAGATCCAAGCCCTTCCTGCCAAAACCACTGAGAGATTGGATAGACTAAATAGGTCCTTTTTGTGGGGAGATGTTGAGGGGAAAAAGAAAATTCATTTGGTGAATTGGGACAAAGTTTGTAGGCCTAAAAATCAGGGAGGGCTTGGGCTTAGGAAGGCTAAACATAACAATATAGCTTGTCTTACTAAGCTGAGTTGGAAAATGGTGACTAACGAAGATCTTCTTTGGGTGAAAGTTCTGAAAAATAAATATGCTATGTCGGATAACCCTAGAGATTGGAATATTAACAACAGAAAATCCCATATATGGAGGAGTATACAAAAGAGTTTTCATATCCTTAGTAGAGGTCTGAAATGGAAAATTAACAAGGGGGATAAGGTGGATTTTTGGCGCGATTGGTGGTGTGGAATTGGCCCCTTAGATGCCAATGTGGCTAGTCTTGAACATCCCATTACTGTCCAGCAAGTTATCTCTGAAGGCTCCTGGGATAGTAACAAAATCAGCACTTTGGTTAGCCAGGAGGTCCATGATCTAATTTTGAGGGAGTATCTTCCCATGGAAGATATCTCTGAAGACACATGTTGCTGGGGTCTTAGCCCAAATGGAAAATTTTCTGTGTCTAGTGCGTATAAGGTGATTGTGGACATGCATGAGGAGGATACTGCTACTACCTCTTGGCATTGGATTTGGAAAATTAAAACTCCTCAGAAGATCATTTTATTCTTATGGCTTGCTCTTCAAGATAGACTTTGTTCTAATAGTTTGAGAGCTACTAGAAACATATCTGATGACCCCAGTTGTTCTAGATGTGGGAACCCTATTGAAAATTCTGATCACATCATTAGAAAGTGTTCCAAAGCTAAGGAGATATGGGAGAACATATTCTCCGAACAGCAACTCTTAGAAGAAGACAGCTTGAGTTTGGAGGACTGGATGCACAGAAATATCGTGTCAAATGACAACCAAAGAGTTGGTAATATCCAGAGGAAACACGTCTTTTTAGCTTCTATGTGGCATGTTTGGAAAGCTAGAAATAAAGAGAGCATAGAGGGGCTGAAAATAGCAGGGGAGACCACCTGGAAACTAAGCATGTGTTTTGCTGAGGAGCTAGAGAAGGCCTATGAAGGAAAATCTCTAGTGTCCACAGAAAAGATTCCCTTATTAACTTGGGTGTTTCCTGTTGCAGGTACTTTCAAATTAAATACGGATGGCTGCGCCAAAAATAACTTAAGAGGAGGCTTCGGGGGACTTCTAAGGAACTGTTGTGGCGAATGGATTCATGGCTATTATGGTTTCTTGGCTACGTCAAATGCCCTAGAAGCTGAACTTCAAGGCATCCTCAAAGGACTCCAACTAATCAAGAACAAAGGATTAAACAACATCACTTTTGAAACTGACTCGAAGACAGCCATGGAGCTGATCACTTGCAAGGACAGACCTTTGCATCCTCTGAGCAACCTGATTAAGGACGCTAAATCATTGCTTAGGGTCACTAGTTCTAGTATTGTACATATTATTAGAGATGGCAACAAGTGTGCTGACCGACTGGCTAAATGTGGTGAACAACAGAGGGAGTCTTTTGTGTATCTCATGCAACCACCGGATGTGGTTCTCCCCCTGTTAGCGAATGATGTAGCACAAGTTGCCCTTGTTAGGGACTGAACCCATTTTATTTGTTTTAATATTATGTTCTGCCTTACCAAAAAAAAAAAGATGAATGAACTTGCCCTGGGGCTAGAAATGAGTGGCCAAAGGTTCATATGGGTTATCAGAAGTCCAAATGATGAGTCTGCAAATGGTGCATTTTTTGATGCCCAAAGCCAGAATGACCCTCTCAGTTTCTTACCAAAAGGGTATCTAGACAGGACCAAAGGGCAAGGCTTAGGCTAGGTTTGACAAAGTTTTTTTCCTCTTTTTTTTTTCAGTCTTTAAAAACTGAAAAAAAAGGGAGCGTTTGGTAACCATTTTTTTTTTCAGATAAAAAACCAGTTTTTAAACTGAAGAGTAAAAAAAAAAAACTCCAGAAACTGGTTTTTTTTCTCACTTTTGGTTTTTTTTTCTTAGACCACCACCACCAACCCTCCCACCGCCGGCAGCCACCTCAGGCGACCCCCGCCCTCCGCCGGCGACCACCGCCGGAGACTGCCGGCTGCCACCTCCGGCCGCCGGCGGTGGTCGCCGGCGACTGCCGGCCGCCGGCCACCACCACCGCTACACCCCACCACCGCCACCGCAAACCATAAAAAAAAAATTCAAAATAAAAAGGGTTACCAAACACAAAAAAAAAAAAAAAAAGGTTATCAAATACCCACTTGTTTTTATAAATAAAAAAAAATTAAGCTGCTCTTTAAAAAACTGCTCTTTAAAAACTGAAAACCAAAAAAAAAAATTGTCAAACGAACCCTTAGTTGTGCCATCTTGGGCACCACAGATCCAGGTCCTGAGCCACAGGTCCACTGGTGGTTTCTTAACTCATTGTGGTTGGAATTCAACTCTAGAGAGTGTTGTTCATGGTGTGCCTATGATCGTCTGGCCACTCTATGCAGAGCAAAAGATGAACGCGGTCATGTTAACCGACGGGCAAAATGCTGCATTAAGACTGAACGCTAACGAAAAGCGTTTGGTACTAAGAGAGGAGATTGGAAAAGTTGTGAACGACCTAATGAAGGGAGAAGAAGGGATTAGGCTTCGCAAAAAAATGAAGGAACTAAAAGATGCTGGGACGAACGCTATAAGCAAAAACGGGTCTTCCTCCAAGTCATTGTCGAGGTTGGCAATCAAGCTGAAAAATCAGAAGAACAGTTAGGATAGAACTCATTTTAGCGACATCCTTTGCTAATGGAGGTTGGAGAACAGGCTGCATCAACATGAGATTGGATTGTGCATAGATTATCTGTGTTCAGTGCTTTTTAACACAGATAAGCCGAGCCTGCAAGCTCATTTTTTTGTGCATCATCAGGCAAACACTTAAATGTGCTTGGTTGGTGCATGGTCCATTGGCATGGGGATTTGAGATCGATTGGGGTATGTTAGAATGGGACCTTTTTTTGGGAGGGGTTGGCTCACTGTCTTGCCGAAGCTAAAATGATAATAGACATAAAATCGTGTTAGCCTTTGTTACATTAGTATTGTGTTTTCATGGATGTTTACATATGCCTTGTCACAAAATAGATGTAAAACAGGTTATTCATGCGTGAAAGTTCTTGTTGTCATCCTTAATTGGCTAATTAAACACAAGAAATCCGAGCCATTCTATGCAGCGTGACATGTATGAAATGCTGAGACAGAGCAGTACAAACTTCAATGACGAGATGTTTAACAACATGTGCTTCAGCTCACACGATTAAACATTTAGGTCCCCAACGAATTATTGTGAAGGGAGCGGGCCACGCTAATACGTTCTCAACCCCCAAACCAACAAAGACCATACGCTAACAACTCATTCATCACACACAGTTAGCCTCCATCCATGGAACAAACACCCCATTTAGCCATCCTGCCGAGTCCGGGCATGGGTCACCTCCTCCCACTAGTCGAGCTAGCCAAGCAACTTGCCCACCACCACGGCTTCAATGTCACCCTCATCGTCCGGACCACCACCCGAATCCCAAAAAGCAGTCCTTGCCGCCCTGCCCAGCAACATAAACCACCTCTTCCTCCCACCAGTCCACTTCCCTCCAGACATGAACCCCGAAGTACAGCTCTTCCTCACCATATCTCGCTGCCTCTCTTCAATTCGCGACGCCTTGAAATCACTTTTGGCGACGACCGGTTTCGCCGCCTTAATCGTGGACGCCTTCGGCATCGACGCATTTGATGTTGCCAGGGAGCTTGGTGTCCCGCCGTACTTGTTTTTCACTGCGGGTGCAACCACTTTGTCTTTCTGCTTTTACCTGCCAAAGCTTGATGAGATGGTTTCATGCGAGTATAGGGATCTGCCTGAACCGGTGCAGATCCCGGGTTGTTTTCCGATCCATGGAAGAGACCTTCTGGCCCCGGTTCAAGACCGATCCGGTGAAGCTTACAAGAAGGTTCTTTACAACGTGAAGCGGTTCCGTTTAGCTGAGGGGGTGTTGGTGAACAGTTTCATGGAATTGGAAGAGGGGGCCATCAAAGCCCTGCAAGAGGAAGAACCGGGAAAGCCGCCGGTTTATGTGATTGGACCGCTTATTGGTTCAAGTAAAGAACCGGAGCGGTCCGAATGTCTACGGTGGTTGGACAAACAGCCGGATGGCTCGGTGTTATTCGTGTCATTCGGAAGTGGTGGGACACTTTCCTATGATCAGATTAATGAACTGGCATTGGGGCTAGAAATGAGTGGCCAAAGGTTCTTGTGGGTTGTAAGAAGTCCAAATGATAAGTTTGCGAATGGTGCATTCTTTGATCCCCAAAGCCAAAACGACCCTCTTGGTTTTCTGCCAAAAGGGTTCTTGGATAGGACTAAGGGGCAAGGTCTAGTGGTGCCATCTTGGGCACCACAAATCGAGGTGCTTGGCCACAGGTCTACTGGTGGTTTCTTAACTCATTGCGGTTGGAATTCGACTCTCGAGACCGTTGTTCATGGCGTGCCTATGATCGTTTGGCCACTTTTTGCAGAGCAAAGGATGAATGCGATAATGTTGACGGAGTGGCTTAATGTTGCATTGAGACCGAATGCTAATGAAAGCGGATTGGTGGAGCGCAAGGAGATTGAGAAGGTAGTGAAGGATCTGATGAAGGGGGAAGAAGGGAATAGGATTCGCAACAATCTGAAGGAATTACAAGATGCTGCTGTCAGAGCTCTAGGCAAAGAAGGGTCTTCCACGAAATCTTTATCAAAGTTGGCGATCCAGTTGAAAAATCAGAACATCAAATGATGTTATCCTTATTTCATCCATTTCCTATCCGACTTCTTTCTTACTACAGGGTATAATAAGAGCATGTGTGATGGCTGCATCAAAACTGCTCAATATTGTAAGGTAGCAAATCTCCATTGCAGAAATTTAACTACACGACATGACTATCGAAACAAAATTATTTCGTAAAACTTCATTACAACATAGTAATCTGGAAACTCGTTGACCATCAGGACCCGAAAACTTAAGCTGTTTATTCTTATTAGAAAGTATACCATTGTCGTGTGTTACAAAAGTGTTCAGCCAAGATGCAAAGACCAAAGGATGCCACAATGTCTTGAGTCTTGACCGCGTGTACCCTATTCCAATATATGCAACTGTACTCTATAGCCGCTTCATGCTCCCAAATCCAATATAAAAAGACATTACACGTACTGCGGTTGAGGTAAATGGAAGACGAAAGGTCATGAGTAGCAGATAGGGTATTTCAAAACAAATCTCAATTGTACAGATATATCACAGTTACGTCCTTGGACATGCTCTCCTCCCTAAGTTTGCAAACCTTCTGGCAACGCCGAAGATAACCGCTTTAGTCAAGAGCCCGCGGTCGAGACTACAAGCAAGGGCAACAGCGGCACCAAGAAATACAAGCTTTGGTACGTTCATGCGCGTTGGCTTCTCAAGCGGACCAACCACTTCCGTCTCTGTCGGATCTTCATCAGTTTCCAAGGATTTCAGGTAGTCCGGATCAACCTTTGTGTTTATCTGAGCCATAAATGCAGTCCGGGAGAGTGGTGCTCTGGATGCTCTTACCTTCTGGTAGGCACGCAAACCACGCTCAATCTTCTTGACAGCTGCCCACATTCCTTGCCTTATTCCAAACTTCGCAATTTCCCCGGGGATGCCCATATCTTCATGATGGAAGAGCATCACCTCACAGGCTGTCAGATGGCCATTTCCTTTCCTTGATCCAACTGTTTCATTTGCACCAAATAGGTAGCTCAGATATAGAAAATTTAATGTAAAGTCTAGGTCACAGATTTTAAAAGTTCCACAAAACAACTCGAAACATAATTTCTCCAAAAAATATTAACGGACTTTACAGGATCACTAGCGTTCCACAAATTGAACCCAAAGAGTGGTTCTCTTGGCGTTTCCACACACCAACCCAACAGTTACGTAAAAGGTAAAGATAATCAAAGCCTTGACTTACCTGCTTGAATGGACCAACTTGAATAGTAAAGGTCCACTCGTCTAGGTTTCTGCCGCCTTGGGACAGAAGGACAGTGGACTCCCTGGTACAGGACAATAAAAGGACATTCAGAACTTAAACTTCAACAGACATCAATGACAAGAGGAAATTTCAATAGCAGCGAAGTTTAACTGGAAAAAACATCATCCCCTCAAACATTAAAAGTTGTAAGTTATGCATTTTCTGTTTATTAAATTGTCCTCTTCAGTTATTTCTCCTTTCAGGTGCCTTCAGCTGATTACTTGCCTCTTATGTACAAGTCCAAATTTGACCTTCTTTCAATACCACTCACTAAGAGCTACCCCTTGACATTTATTGCCTTTCCATACAAAAATTCAACACCCACTGGGATCTCATTAGACTTTTCACAGTTGTGCAAGATTCTTCACTGAATATGTTGAACGAAACTTACAATTTTCCCTTTTCTAATTTGGACAAATGAGACCCCAATACAATTTATTGCATTCAGTTTCACTTATTGCAACAAGAAACACCAAATGACGTGTCAATACTCAAACTTAACCAAGTATTTAATAACCATCTAACTTTTGTTATAACGGTATCTCCATCACCATACCTTCGTCACACAGTAATATGTTCTTCCTGATTCCCATATTCGACGGCCAATCGTGTATTCTCTGTCACTACAGAAAAAGGGAAACTGCGACAGAGAAGATTTAGTAGATTAGAATCTGCAAGAAAAATTAAAAAGCATATAAGTAGATAAGTGCAACTTGCCTCACCTTCCGTATCCAATGCACTACCATAGTTCCCGTGGTGGGGCATTCTTCTATTGTCACTGCATGTAGAAGCATGTCATCCCACTCCAGTCGGAACTCATCGTCCCAGAAGAAGTCCCTTAACAATTCAGGTGTAGCGTCCTCGTAGACAGTTCTGCTGCAATATTGAGGAGGACCAGTCTAACAAATCATAAGGAGCAACCAATTAAAACACAGGATACAAATCAAATCATGCTATGACGTACAAAGCATGTCTTTGATTAAGGGACCCTTGTTGATCAAGGAACCTTTAACCAAAACAACAAAAGGTGGCTCTACCTCGGGATCTCTCTGCCATGCTTGGTAGCTCATCATGGGGCTAGAACGATCCATAACGTGTTTCCATGGTGGGCCTCCATCTTTCCTCTCAACAAGATGGCATAAGTGTTCAAAATCTTCCTCCTTCACAACACGGCACTCGTCTTTTTGAAGATGTGAAGAACTAGACAATAGGAAAAATGATAAAAGAACCCAGTGAGAATTCTAAGCTTTAATGCGTGTTAACAACTTTGATGTCAAGCACAACCTCCACTAGAAGCTAGTGTTGCCAGGACTCGCTGGTCCGTACACTTGCCCCTCACGTGGAACTGGACCCGCTACCATGAGTGGGAGATAACATGTTTAGGGACGATATTTCTCCAAGTGGAGGTAAAATTGGGCTTATGCAGTTGGGGAGGACATAATTCAACATGCAAAACATCCTGAAGTTTGTCCTAAGTTGCAGCTACTACCTGAATGTTCAACTCTCACTGCCAAGATCTCAAACTTTCATTTTGTAAACACTAGTTCCATAAAACCAAGTTCCGTCTATAAGCTCTATCTAAGGCACTGATGTAGCACCCGGAACAAAGTGACACGCTTACATATTCAACAATCATATTCATCAGTTTCTTAATAGCAATCAGATGCATTGTCTTAATGAATAGTGCACGAACTGAACTACGAGCTTCTCACATACTATGTTCAGGGATAAAACCACATTCAGCCTATGTCATTAGTCAATATATAGAGTGCGCAACTTGAAATTATGCATTCTTCTATGAAAATTCTAGCTTAGCTTCACAATTACTCAACAATTACCCAACAATTACCTGCAATTTGGGTTCTCATTCAATTGCAATGCTAATTGGGCCGTGTCATCCACACCAGTGTCAACAATAGAGGAGGCAAAACTTGGGTTTGGGGTCCGGACCTTGATAGAATCGAAGTTCTGGGTCGAACCAAAACCCATCTTCACAGGCGAAGGAATTAAAGCAGGTGGTGATGAAGGCGCCGAACCATCAAATTTACAAATATCAAAGCTAGCCCACCTGGGTTTCCAAGCCCATCCAACCATAATCCCAAGGAAAAACGCAATCCAAACAGGACCCAGAAAAATCATCATCTCTAAAACAATTGCCCCCACCGTGGGCCTTCCAAATATCTCCAAAAAAGCTTCAACGAAAGCCATGGGAAATTAATCTATAGTGGCAGTGATCAAGAACGTTTAAAGAGTGGGAAAGACAAACCCATATGAAAAAACCTCCGCTAAATTAGCGGAGAGTTAGAGAGAGGGAAAGAAAATGGGAAACAAAGTGAAATAAAGGTCGGGTTCTTCGGGATAACTACGAAAGGAACATGAAGGGCAGAAGTGGATCCGTGTTTGGCAGAGCAAAATGTGGCCTATTAGATTAGATGGAAGGGGAGTTTAAGAAAGTACGATGAGTGGCCGTCAATGCCGCAGCTGTAGCTGTGGGCAAAGGGTATCTGTTAACTTGTAGCCCTGACCATTCAACCTTATCTAGGGGGGAGGAGAGGACAAAGGACGAGTATTTCAAGGTCGGTGGTTGTAATTCCATTTCAAGTAGCGGCGGTGTCTCGGTTTCCACGTAAGCCGATTTGGACCTCGAGGGCCTATGCATTTACAGTTTTGCTACTAGTCAGGGGCCAAGGAGCGGACAGCGCTCCTGGTTTTAATCTTAGCTTTCCGTTCTCGCATTTGCTATCGCTTCATAAAATAATTTCTTAAGTACGTTGGTTAAATGATTCTGACTCTTAATAATATCTTATCGTCGGTTAACGTTAATAAGATATTCTACTCTCATGCTTGGTTGAGTTGGGTGAATTCTTAGTGAATTAGTTAAAAGGTGGTATGGCCGTTACTTTTCGAGTCAATGAAAGTTAGCATAATTTAACAATACTTAGTTGTCAATTTTAAGCTTTTGCGAGACGTGACTCTGTATCTTGCGCTTAATTCTTACTCATGTCCTAAGCTTTTGATTGTTTGTGAGTAGACTAATTAGTAAGGACCAATCTAGAGGTGTACAAATCAACAACAGAAAAGTCGAGTCCTCAGACGGCAAGACACAAGTACAATGGGCTACAATGAAATCAAGTTGTAAAGAAAAAGATTTGAACCAAGACCTTGCAAAAACATCGATCTCGCTAAATCATGATATATTGTTTTGGGCTTCTTTATGTAAGCTCAACTTCTCACACTAGATGGTAATCTGCATACGTGTCTAAACGCCGTTTTGACCCTGTAAGCATACAAAAATGTTAATTCATAGACTGAAGAATTACAAGGTACAAGTAAACGATTTCTCAATAGGGAGCCAAAAAGAAATTATGAACACACCAACTCAAGGAAATAAAATTAGGATAATTTTCACGCAACCCCTTGTAGTTTGGACGAGTTACAAAAACATATTTTTGGTTTTATTTTTTGTGAATGAGCCCCCTGTGATGCTAATTGTGTTGCATCAGTCATAAATCATGACAATTTTCAAGAAATGTTTGTTTTATCCTTACAAGTTTGTGTTCCATGATCATCCATCGTACCAAAACCTTAAAGATTTTCGACCCCATAGCATCAGATCTGGTAATGGCAATAAGCAATCACATATGTGCAACAATTGAGCTTGCCACTACAAAAATTGCACTAGATTTGGCAGTGGTTTCGTACGAGTGATGGTGGTTTACACGGCTGAATTGGTGGTGGTTGGACGGGGCTTAGTTTTTGGGTGTATGAGTGGTGTTGTTGGACAAGTCTGGGATGGTGGTAGGGTGGGACTGGTAGGGAGAAGTGGTGAAGATGAACGGGGATATGGGTTGGTGGTGTACGCAGATGGCGGCGGACGACGAGTCTGGGTTGATAAACATGAGCGGCAATTAATGACGGATGTGGGGGTGGCAAATAATAGTTGTGGCTGTTGATGGGGCTAGGCTGCTGAGGGTGGCTGCTAGCGCTAGGTTTTGTTGGAGGGAAGAAGATATGGGGCATGAGTGAAAGAGAAAAAGAAACGTAGGTTATTATAGAGTCTGTTTGAAATCTCTTACAATTTTGGTTTTCAGGTTTTTTAAAAAAATGAAAACAAAAATCAGTTTAGTTTTTATTTTTTACAAAAATAAATGGGTGTTTGATTACCCAATTTTTATTTTGAGTTTTTTTATTTGGTGATGCGGCGGCGGCGGTGGCAAAATGGGTAGGGCGGCCGTGGTGGTGACGGTCTCAAAATAAAAATCAAAACTGCAAAACCAAAAAAAAATAGAAATTTTTTTTTTTAAACAAAAAACCTTGTCAAACACTACCATAGTCATCTTCATGTATTAGTTTGTCCAAAGCATACTTTATAAGAGCGTGCATATTACATCTCATTAATTTGAATAATCTTTTTCATGGTTGCAACAGATCAGAATCGCACGGGGCATTTGCAAACAATAGAAACAACTTTGCAACTCACCCACCCAAACCAGGAGGGTTTGTATGCAAATTTTCCAAAGAACTACAATGATATGATTGGCAGCATCAAAGTTGAAGGCACAGCCAAACAGATCAGAGACGGAGCAACAATCTCAGTGCCACTACCGACCTCTTTAAGCCCACGTGTTAGCAATGCCCCTATCAGCTCTTTTCCAAGTGCTCTCCTCTGCTCGTTTCCGGTAGGGAGGATCCCGATGGATTATCAAACCCTAGCCAACGTTCCGACTCGAATTCATTAGCCAATTCTTACATCTGCGATACATCCTCACCGGTCCTCAATCCCTCCCTCTCGAAGCAATGCTCTGTTCGATCTCCAGTGGCAAATCCGGTTCGAAATGGCTCGACCGGCTCCGATCCTCCAAAGGCTTCCCATCAGCCAGCGACGCCGATCTCGAACAGTTCATAAGCAATTCTTTAGACACCGAATCCACTGGCCCGAAACAACCGGGCATCAGCTCGGTTCAGCCCGGCACAAAGCAGGAGGCTTGCCCCGAAAATGTCGGAGAGAAAGATTGTTTCATTATGATGACAAATGTGCTCTCGGAACTCTTTCACATGGGGAATTCCGACAATCTGCCCAGAATTAACGGCAAGAAGAGCCACCGCAAGCAACCGAACCCCAGGATTTGTGTTTGTAAGCACGACGACGGAGTTTCGGCAGCGCTGCCGTCGAGCGACGGCGATACCAGCCGTGTGGAGATTAAGGAAGCGGATATTCAGGAGAATTTGACGGAGGGGGAGGATGCTGGATTGATGGACGGTGAGGATCAGGACAGGTGTCATGGAGATCTTTCGGCCTTTTCACGGACGGAAGTTACGGTGATTGACACGAGCTGTCCGTCGTGGAAATTCGAGAAGTTGCTGTTCAGGAGGAAGAATGTGTGGAAGGTTCGTGACAAGAAATGTAAGGCGGCCAGTGCTGGGAGGAAGAAGCGGAAGGAGGGTCTGTTGGGTGAGAATGCTGGTGGAGGGAAGAAGCCAAAGGTGTTTATCGGGCAATGCGGGTCGTCCAAAGATGCAAGTGAAGGAGAGGGTATTGGACAATCAAGTGAGGTGATGAGTTATTAACTTTTGTTACATATGATACCAGTGAATTGCGTTATATGCTAAATGATACGAAAGCTTAGCTGAATGGTCTGTTCTATGTAGAATAAGATAGTTGAATGTCAGTGCTTATCTTTTGCATTAGCTATGTTAGCTCCATTGTGTTTCACTGTTGTTTCATGATTTGACGACTCTTAAACTCGCTTTCTTTTGCTGTTTTATTATTGCATGTGAGCTCATAGATCAGCAACTGTTGGAACATAATGCTTGAGAGATGACTTACAATGGGAAACGTTTTAGCAGATGTAACTAAACATGTATGTTTGATGGACTGAAGTTGGTGCTTAGATTTGATGTATCCCCATCACGGACCTGATTGTTATGCTTATTGCTGATACATTGATTCCAGCTCCTTTTGATTTTATCCACTGTGTTTGCATATGAAGCTTACTGGCTGAATGCATGCTAAATTAAATGGTTTAGGGTGTCTGAGACATGAGTCATCTATCTTGAGCCTATTTGCTTATAAGTTCATGCTTGCCAAACTTGATGTCACTTGTAAAGTATCTTATTTGATCAGCAACTTTGGAGTAATTCCACTTGATGGAATTTCAGCCATGCATTCGTAGTTTCATAACTTAGTGGCTTAAACACCTGGTCTCCCTTAGTTCATTTTGGAGATAGTTGTTACTAATCTGTTTTATGATACTGGGTGTTTTGTCTGTTTTTATTACATCGTTGGGATGTTGCAATTTCATCTTTGGGCACTCACATTTCTGTCTTCAACCACTTCCTATGACTTGACTGCCACACACTTTTCGGCTATTTCCTCACCCTTGGAAAATTCATTCATCTTTATTTTCTCCTCCCCCCCCTGCAAATCACTGCAATACCCACCAGTAGATGTTTCCATCAACAGTAACAACATTCCTCAATTCCTTTCCAATTGCAAGAACTACCCCATGCATGATGCATACACACACATAGAAATATGGATTCCCTTCTTTTTACAAGAAACCCCAACCCGCTACATTATGGGATATAGAAGTTGAAAGAGAGGCAAGGATGCTGGTGGTGGTGTCCAGCAGTGGGTGGCCATGATTTGCAGGAAAGATGAGAAATGAAAAGGAGATGAGAGAACGAATAAAGGGGCAGATATTCCTTTCAGTGGAACCATACTGTGGATTTTAGTTTGTAGCAGATATTTCTAGCTATGTACTGGATATAACTGTGCGCTTCAAGTGTATGGAGACGATCAAACTTGATTTTTGTTTCAAGTTTTTCTTGGCTAGCCATTTTATGTGCACATTGTTTACCTCGCTTTTCTAAATCCTTCTGAAATTGTGATTATCTTGTTCTCTTATGTGAACCCATTAATTGTAGCAGAAGTTAAGGATAGTTTGGAATACTGATAAGTATTAATCAGATTACTTTGCCATTAATAAATGTCAAGAAGCTAGTTCTTTTTTTTTTCCTTTCTCAAAATCATTTATCTTTTCCATTTTGGATGTAATCATTAGTAAGTTTACACAATCTAGCTGCTTACGGAAAAAGAGGTGTCTACGTTCTTGATCTTTTTGTCTGTGTTTAGATCATATTACGTCAACTCACAAGTAAACCTGTACTATATTCTGTTTGATATACCATTTCATAGAAATGTGATCACCTATGAGTAGTGCAAAAGTCACAGCATGCCACATTATCTAACAGAATTAGGGGAGTGGACTTCTCAAATATCCTGTTTGAGTATAGGTAGCACCCAATTTAACGTGGATGTATCATGCTTACAAACTGTAAAATGTTGCTGCTGCAGATTAGCTGAACATTTTTTTACTTCATTATGCTCAGTGTTCTATATGGCTTGTTCGCACCTGCAGGGATATGATCAGAATGATAAAATGGAGGGAGCGTGTAGAGAGACGGCTGATATTCTTGGCCAAGTTCCTAAAAAGCGGCAAGGGGACTTGTAAGCAATTTGCAGTTTTTCAATTGTCTCTGTTTTAAGCCTTTACCAACTCGTTACGTACCTAAAAATCCCACACCACCCTGCCTCCCTAATATTTGTCTTGCAGGTTTCCTAGGAAATCAAATGCGGGAGGCTCATCCATTGTTCTTATTAAAAACATCCCAACTACTAAGAAAGGTGGGGTAAGCATTCCTAAAAGCTGTCTAAAGGCAACACAGAGACAAAACAAGGGCCGATAAATATGGTAGTCAGATATTCTGGAACAGAGGCAGCGAGCAAAGCAGCGATAAAACTGGTATCCTGTCAGCGGCACAGCAGTAGTAGAGTCCGCCATCGGCGTTTCTTCCAATTTCCCAATCTATTTGACTTCACAGGGGATTACTTTTTGAGGTTATGACATTCGACCATCCGACCAACCCAAGTAGTTATTCTTTTGTCCTACCTTTGCATTTGCAGCAAACTATTCAATTCTTCAAATGATTCGCGGTCAAATTTTGATTTCTACACTTGCGCCACGGAATATGTCCTGTAATGCTTGTCTTGCAAGAGATGATCTCGCATATTGATCCAGGGTGATATAAAACGATCCGCTCCAATTAACTTACTGCGTGACTCGGTGATAATTAATTAAATAGAAGTCTCATATGGTATGTCTCCCTCTCTCCATTTTCCCTGTATATAAACAAAACCACCCATCAATCGCATTGCTGAGATTTCTAAACAGGTGACATGAAGAGATAAATTCTGTGTGTAGGCCTGCAAAGCGTAGTCCATCACACATTCCCTGATTACAAGTGAAAGAAAAATTCCTTCAGGTTGCTGTTACTCGGCGTTTTGCGTTAAAACCTGGTTGCAAGAACTTCGTTGCAGGAATACCAAATGGAAGTTTAGGCTTCTAAATTCTGGGGGCTCAAGGAAAACATTTGGGGTGAGTTCGTTATTAGGTGAAAAATATGGGGTAAAAGAGGAAAAATGCTCATCAAAGCCTCAAACTTTTCTTACTTGTAAAGATCGAAAGCCTATCTATCCAAAGGGACGAGACGACCCCCACCATCATCTTGAAATGGTTGCTGTTCTAGTTATGTCCCGAAACCCCTTCTCTCCGACCATAGTTCAGTCTACGTTTTCGGCCTTGGCTCTCCATAGATGGCTCTCCATCATAAAGTTCACCAGCGCTAGACCTATCGAGCAAAAATCAATACTTGCCCTAGTGGGTCCGAAACCCTCCAAGCTTGTACTCATTCAGTGCCACAGCACTGTCACCGCCAGCAATAACCTTTTCACGGACATGGGTGAGTCTCCAAGTTCCAATTTCAAGCTCTCTGTACATAATGTGCTTGCTAAGTACTTATGTTGTAGCTATATAAATTATGCTGCTTTCTTTTTTTCACAGGTGTAATGCTAATCTCAGTCTTCCAAGAAATTGGAATTGATGAGAAAGGAGCTGAGACACTGTTAGATAACCACCCGGGTTTGAGGTTTATCCCTGTAGAATCCATACGTACCCGAATTCGAGCTTTTCAATTACTTGGGATCAATTCCCTTGTGCTTCCTAGGTTAATTGCAAAGCGACCGGATATATTGAACTCTGTTGAAATCGACTCTTTTATATGTTTTATACGCGATAATTTGGAAGGGAATATTGAACCTGCTCAGCTTGAACGCCTTTTGAGCACCACGGAGCCCAGATTACTTTTGGGTTTTGAGGGAAAGGTTAGATTGCTGCTTCATCATGGAATTCCGCGGGACATGCTTGCACATGTGCTCAACAAAGTTAATATTTCCAAAGCTTTGTGTCTCAAGTCGTCCGAGGAAATAGAAAGGACAATCACTTTCTTGAGCCGTTTTGGTGGGGTCGATTTAATCCTTAGGCGGCCCGCGATTCTCAACTATGATTTGGACAATCAGCTGATTCCAAGAATTGGGTTGTTCTTAGAGCTGAGTGGTGGTGATGAAAATGCCACGGCAATTGTGCTGCGCAAACTACCATTTATACTTGCCTACACTGTAGAGCATGTGAA
>JAVXUO010002486.1:600000-787045 GCA_033065855.1 Escallonia rubra
ATGCGATTCTTTTTAATTAGATAACAATATGGTTGGTGTTCCGTTTACTCGTTTTTTGTATCAGTAGTTTATTAGGAATTATCTGTGGCAATTTTATTGCTTTTGTGGCTTTTCTTGAACTTTTAGGATATAGAATCGAGGCTTATTATGCTATTTCACCCTTGTTCTTTGAGACAACTATTTATGAAGCCCTCTATGTTTCAAACTTATTTAGCAATCCCTTTATCAAGTTTTCCCAATTTGAAGAGTCCTTATCATTTCCAACGTTTTTTTTAGTGCGTGTCCGTTCGATGCATGCATGGCTAAAATAGTTTTAAGTTACAATTTGCTGGCTGTAGCCTGTAGATAAACCTTTACCTCAAAATTCCAAATCTTTGCCCAGGCAAATATTAAACTAAGAATTTCTACCCGGAATTAGTCATCAGTTATGGGCATCATGGTAAGGTGAAATCAGCTGCAATCTGATCTTGGAAGCAGAAAAGATTAGACTGGAGGAATGCTTGTATTCGCATGATAAACTTGTTATGCTACTTAGAGTGGATCTCCTTTGACTTGTTACTAAATCCCTGCATAAGGCATTCGTTTATGTGAATCCATCTTTTCTGTTTGGCTTTGCAAAGACATAGCAGAAGTTTAACCCACAATGATTGTTTCCTCTCTTGTAGCCTCATTTCATTTCTTGTTCTATATTCTGTTGTAATTATAACTATCTTTCACTTGTCCTGAAACTTCCAACTTGGAGTGAATCATCACATCTATACCCAATGAATCAGGTTGTTGATTTTGCATAGCTCAAAATAATCTCTCTTTCAACACATTGAGTTGGCGCCACTTGTGAGTTGTGATCTTCCACCCAAAAAAAACAAAGCGCTCCTTTTTTTCTTTATATATGCATTTTCTTAGTCCTCTGGTTTGCAATTCTTTAATAAAACCTCTCGGATTAGGTTTTTTTGAAACATCTGTGTACCTTCTATCAGTATTATAAATTCCTTTGAATTTGTGATTTTATAGTAATATTTTGCCTGATTCTGCTAGTGCTCGCTACACTCTTATTCTTCCTCTTTTAAGACCTTATGAGCCACCCTTTATAGGTGAACTATGTACATAAGTAACACCCAACCTTTCCCTCCATCAAACACCACAAAAACCACTGCCCCTTCCATAACATAGCCTCATACCCATGTCTTTCTTAATCTGTTACAAACCCTACGCAATCAGCGGCCTTAAACTATCCCTGCTTTAGCTGTACTGTACGTTTCTTTGAGTATCGTAACTGGTGACACCTACATCACTAGTACCTTCCTCTAACTAGGGCGCAAAACTTATAAATGATTAAATTAGCTACTACTGATACGTTTTTGTGGAGTGCACAGCTCTTTTACGCTGTAAAAGCCTACGATATCTTTTCAATAAAGATACAGATATTGCTTTATGTTGAAACTCAGTTTGAGTCTACAACGTTAGCACTAGATCAACGTGTACAAGGAAGTTCATTCAAAATGATGATATTTACTTCAGCAGTGTGGTAAGTTCAATGCCATATTTCTCTGAGTAAAATACTATTGGACAACAGTTGAGGGGCCAAGCATCATAAACTGCATTCAATGCTTTTAAACTTTCCGATCACTTATATTGGTGTATATTTAATCTTCACCTTCGTGTTAGTGTCTCATAAATATAGCCAATGCTTAGAAGCCCTGCCGTAAACATGATCGAGATGAATAGTGAACCGAATTATTAGCTGTGATGAACTAGGTTGGTTTATAGTTCATTTAATCAAGGAATGTAATGTGGTTATTAGAATGTTGACCGTACATTATACACTCGAAGTTCGCTTATGGTGCTCCTGTTCCGAAAGAATAACCAACTTTTCTACTTCCTTCTCAACTGTTACCAGATAACGTTTGTATTAGACAATTACCCTATCGGTCAACAACTGGGACCCTTTGTTTCCATTATTGGCCCTTTGATACTAGCAGGGCCAGATTCCCTAAACGTTCTCTGGTGCTCTAATGTACAGGATACAAGTAAGAAATCTCCAATGGAGTTGATCAATGAATATCCACCAATCAGGGTTCATGGCAGGATTGCTGCCTGTGAAGGAGGTTAGTCTATCTTGTTCCAAGAATTTAGCTGAGCTACCATCTTCTGCATGTAGGCAGGTGTTTACTTTAGCATTCATTTTTAACCAAAGCTGATTCATGGTTGCAGATTCCAATCCAGCACTTGGTCATCCGATTGAATTTATATGCTTAGACCTGGATAAGCCAGCAGTCTGCAAATATTGTGGTCTTCGCTATGTTCAAGACCATTCTCACTGAAGAGTGCGTCAGATAACTGTTGCTTGACAGTTGAAGGGCTTCTCAGTTTCATTTTGTTTTGTGTTGTAATTTGACGAAATATTGGTGCACTTGCGATGTTTGCATGCATTCCTTTGAGCGAAATAAGAAATTGATTTCCATTTCAACAGGCCTTTTGTTACATTTTAGCCACAATGTTCATATCGCTAGCCAAATGCACAAAAATAAGAGTTCCTATCATTGTGCTAGCAGGAGCAAACAATCACACAAATCAGATGGAGAAGTAGAGGGCAAACGCAAAAGGTCACTTTCCTACTCAAAATCTTGCTCTAAATGGCCTACAAATACTGGGAGAGTGATACCAATATCAATTAATTAGAGCCTACAATAATACATGTACCAAAATTTCCCAACTAGAGAGGGAAAATAAAAAAAGACACATTGCGCAATAATCACGCAACAGACAAGCAGATACTCACCTGCTCATTCTTTAATAATAACTGGCACCGGGTACAAATCGAAGTAACAAAAGACTAGTCAAGCATTACTTCCCTCGGCACCAGCAAGCTTCCTTCTCTGTTGATGCTCTGCAACTTTATAATCTACCACTTCTCGGAATAGGTTTGGATCGAGCACACAATTCTCACTTCCATAAACGGCAGCTTGAACACCTGCCATCATCTTTGCTATTTCTCTTCCCGAGAATCCCTCTGTCTTGGCCGCAGCTTCTTTTAGAATGTCATCACTCAAGCCCTTTATCTCTATCTTCTGCTGTTGCTTCTGGAACAAAGAAGCAAACAAGCCTGGCTTTCTAGCCCCAGCTTGAGCTATGTATTTGTCCAAATAAAGTTTCAGCAGCTTGAATCGTTCACCTTCTCCAGGCAATGGAAATTCTAGGACTTCATCAATACGGTCTGCCACTGCTGAATCAAGATCGCCAGGACGGTTTGTAGCAAGAGCAAGGACTATGTCTTTGGACTGGTCACCCGTGCGAAAAAGGAGGGCATTGAGTGCACTCCTTTGAGCTTCACTCATGTACGTTTTATTCCGCCTGAAATTTTGGTCAATTTTATAATAAGCACGTTTAGCTCATCGCATTTTCCTATTTCAGACATTGAATTGTTTCAGCGGTTACTGAAAAATGACTAATAGGTTGTCCGGGGTTGTGGTTCTTGTTTGAGATGCAATACAAGACTAATAATGTATATGTGCATTCACTTCATGAAACTGCGATTGATCAGTCTTGAACGCTAGGTTGAGCAAGTGATACTAACCATCTTAAGATGATCGACTTAAGATGATGAAGTGTTTTGTTTCACTTACTCGCACAAGAATGCATCGGCCTCATCGATGAAAAGCAGCAAGCCCTTGTTGGATTTCTTGGCCCAATCAAACAACTGATGTATTTTGGTAACGGCCTGTGGACCTAGTGGTGCAACATCCCCGCCCGTCATCAATGCATAATCAAGTCCCTGAGAACATTTATCAAAATGTTGTCAGACAAACAAAGAAGGTACTGACTTCTTCCTAAGCCATCTCTATCAAATTACTGTTACCAAATGTCCTCACATCTATGACTACTTTCTTTCCAGCCATGAAATACATACTCATTTGCCAAAGAAGCTTGGCAGCAGGATGGAGAAAAGGGCAAAGTGCAACCAAATGTTGTTTTGATAAAAGAAATTAAAGGTACTAGTAAGTACATAATAACATGAGAAATGAATAGCTAAGATTACGTACAGATTTCCGAGCTAGCTCTCTGGCAGCCATAGTTTTCCCTGTTCCTGGGGGGCCATAGAAGAGCATGTTTCGAAAAGGGGCCTGATGGGATTTCGTATTTGCAGTTGCATTGGCCAGCTGGTAAATTCGTTTCTGTAGAGGAGGGTTCAAAATAACATCCCCAAAGCCATTTCCATTTTTGGAGGCATCAGCACCACGTGAGAAAGTGCTCATGCCACGTGAGAACAAGCCGGACCAAGGGTATTTTCCCATGGAGGACTCCCTGATTAATGATGGTTGCCCTAGTATTCTGTCAACATAGCTCCAAATCACCCTTGCACCTTCTCTACATGCAGTAAAAAAGAACGAATGAAGCTCTGATTTCTTGGCTTATGCTAATAGCAAAAAACCCTGCAACTGAAGTATATTGCATCTGAGTGCACACAGCTACGACAGCTCAAGGGCGGCCTTCTAATTTTGGGGTGAGAAAGAAAATAAAGAGGATATTGAAAGATAGGAAAAGATCATCAAGTGTGATATCAAAAAATTGTACTGAATGTATCAACAATGAAATAAATATGCATCATCAAACCTAACAAACTAAACTTGTACATCTAAACAGAGATCATAATATCTGAACATTTTCCGCCTGCAAAGCATTCTATGTTGTTCCAACACAAAAGTTTCATCAAGCATGTAAATTATTCCTGTTTTTTTTTATTCAACGTTTTCAACTATAAACCCTAAAGTCAACAAATTTACTCTGAGGATTATAAACAACCCTTTACCAAAAATATTTGTAGGCTAAGGACCAACATCTCAAAACATGCAACTGATAACAGGTTACATCACAATTCTCAGTGGAGGTGGTGGTCGGAACTGACTAAATTACAAGCACAGATGGCGAATTGACAAAACGTGTAAAAAGATGCAGATTTTTTTTTTTTCAATACCTTGTTGTGTAGATTCCTGCAGCAAGAGCTGTGACGCCGCCAACAGCTACAACTAACTTATTTTGATCTGTTAATATTGCCCGCAAACCACCTACAAAAAAAAGATGTATCTCTGTCAGATAAGCTTCCTAAGCGAATCATTTAATAATTATAGAGCAAGGAAGTGGCAGTATGCACCAGCTTGATAACAGTTCCATAATCCTTTCAGCCAATAACCCAAGAAACCAAAAAAAGAGAACGCAAAAGAGATAGCACTTTCTTCTTGTCGACAGCATCTTTAATAACATTAAAGGCCTTCCTTGAGTTTTATCAATTAAGCGTGATAACACTATGTAGCCCTGATTGCATGCCTCAGAAAAGTGTTCAGCTTCTTTGGAACATTTGAATCGACTAGGAGGCAGGATAACCTGATCTATCCACCTGAAGTTATCTCGCAGTCTTGCTCGATATTGAAGTCGAGCAAGAAACTCCATAAGATGTTATCAACTTTCCTCCCTTCTTCTTGCACCGCTTCCTACTAAATATAATGGTAACCAAACAGGGTTAAAAGTTATCAGCTTCCCTCCCTTCTTTTTGCTCACATTCCTACTAAATATGAAGTCTCACCCTACAAGTATAGTAACAGCAGTGCAGATAACAGCAGAAAATGTAGTTTTTTTCTAATATCAGGTCCCTGTCAGAGAGCAACTTCAACCCAGGACTCTCATTCACTTCTCTCCAGTCAACCAAACAGAATACTATAAACTCACGTACAAATGGAGTTTGGTTGTAGCGGACCCCCCCCACCCCCCAACAAATCACCCAACCCGCAGCGCCACCAGGTAGGGAAATGCATAACCATCCCTCCCCAACTCACATATGCTTACCCATACTGTCCCAACCCCGAGGGCATCCACCCAATACAAAGTTAGCTAACTCTTACATATGAATCGACTTTCGATCCCGTAAACACTGGAAAGATCTTACCTTATGCCTTCACCGTGACTCCAGTCGCGTATGCCACCAAGGTGACGCTCCTTTACAGACCTCACTACGCCCGAAGGATGCCCCGAAAGTCGTTTTCTTAGAAAGAAGGGTTACTGGTTGCTGCCTTACACTAGATTAACAGAAGCAGCATAGGCTTACCTATTAATCACAGACCCCCTTCCTTACTTGCTGACATCCTTGCTTGTCCGGAGAGAGAGAATCTTAGAAGGAAAGAAAGAAAAGATCCCCTACTTACTTAGCACAAGGAAGAGAAATACTGACTAAAAGACCAAAAACTGGCTCACTTACTGCCTTGGCTCGTAAGACTTACAGAGACAGGGAAAGACATACCTCTAAGAAAGTCGGATTACGGGCTACGGGCTTACTACTTTGATTGTGAAGGGCTGGGAAGTCCTTGATGCCAATGAAAGATAGTCGCCTGAAGTCCTAATTACTCCTGGGAGACAGAGGAGGATGAGGACGGGGAGGAGGAACAGCTTGAATAATTGACAAGAAAAGCTGGTCAAGCTTTGGAGTTCAGAGCAACAGGAGAATGAAAGACATGAGAACAGATTCCAAATCTCTATTTGCTTTTATTTCCATAGTTATCAATACCATACTGGTGACGGCTGTATCGGTAACTGCCATACCGGTTAGAACGTACCACTTTTGCCTTCTATCGGTACGGTATTCCTTTACATTTCGTACGAGTCAAAATACCGCTTTGTACCGGCCAGTACAAGTGATACTGGCCGAGGCTACATACCGGCCGATATTGTGTTTTGTACAGATTTCCTTAAAAAAATCTAAAAGTTAAAAATTTCGTTGCCAAATTTTATAAATTGACCATATAAAGATTAAATGGAAAACAATTTATGTTCTCTTATATCGCCTATGTAGCCTCTTCCTCACAATATTCATCACAATATCCATCCCTACCGAGGTCTTCTTCTAGCCCAATCCTTATTCCATTGAATTCTCTCCACCCTTACCCCCCAACCCTCCCTCCTAAGTAGCACAGACACGAACACCGCGTCTGACACTGGCAGGACATCGGACACCGCAATTTTCAGAATAAAATTTTTTGAACACCGTAGAACACCGCTAAATTTTACCATATATATTATACGTGGGCATGTTTATTTATTTATTTATTTTTGTTTGATAAGTAAATTTGTTGACAAAAACCGCCAGAAAAGGAGGCGGAACCCTTACATAGAAGCTTTGGGCATGTTTATACACGTTTCAAGTACATTCCACCCTCATGAAGTAGTGAAATACCAACTAATAAACCACAAATAAAAATCTTGCTTGAAATAAAGTTGCTTTAGATAAAAAGGCAGTGCAAGATCTCCAAAAAAAAAAAAAGAAGAAAAGAAAAGAAAACAAGCCAAAAGGAAAAATAAACGACTTTCATCTCTTCCATCCACCAAGATTCAATCAACATTAATTGTCTGATCACGTTTATTGTCCTTGGACCTCCATAAACTTCTTCCCTGCACAGGCTCATCAATTAGTCGCCTTTGTCGAAGAGCCCCATCTCTCTCTCAGTTAGGCAGAAGCAGATTGGAGGAAAAGGTAAGAATGCAATCTAACAGTGTGGTTGCCCTAGTCTTTTGATTTATAAAACAACTCCAACTTTCCCTAATATGCATCAAACCCTAAAATGAAGTTTAAAATTTTGCAATTCTGCCATATAGGTAGCGGAAACTTTTGCATAAGGTGTCCGACACCGTGTCCACATAATTAAAAATCAATAAAAAATATCCGTACAATTCTGAGAGCTGTCCGAGGGGTGTCCAGGACAGGATACCTTGACCTAGAAGAGGTGTCCGTGCTTCCTAGCCTCCCTTCTTCCCGTCTCTCCCCTGCTTTTTTTTTTCTTTCTAAGTTTGCTTTCCCTTCCTCTCTTATTTGTTTTTTTGTAGTAAATTCATAACATTCTTCTTGTCTTTATCTTTTCCTCCCTGTCCTTTTCTCTCACCAAGCAACTCGTTTTTTTTCCCCTTCTCTTTCTTATTTCGTCTCTTATCTGATTTACAATCTGTATATTTGACTATTTTTTTCCTCTGTCTCTCTTCAGTTTAATTTTACTTCTACTTTTGGTTCAGCTGATAAATTAAATTCCGAGGGTGAAAGACACTAGTTATGCTCCTCCTTGTGTCACCGTAGTTTCTTCAGCTATGAGGAAGCTTAAAGGGACTACTCTGACTCTCAATCATTCATCTGATCATCTCTCTAGTCACCATAAAATAACACTTACCAAAAGTCAAGGCCTCACTCTATTTCTTTTTCTCACTCTCTTATCTTCCTTTTCCCTATATTTTCATCCCATTCTTTTTCTTCTCTTCTCCACTCCTCTCAGCAATCTATTATACATGTTTGCCCCCTTTCTTATCCATAATGTTTTTCCCGTTTATCCCTTCTCTTATCTGGTTCATCTAGTTTACACTCCTTATCTACAACTTTTGTCCACCTTCCTTGTTCCTCATCATTTTATTTTTATTGCTACTTGTGATTCAGCTGATGAATTAAATTCAGTACTGAAAGGAATCAGTTATGCTCCAACTCCAAGTGTATCAAACCAATATCTTCAGTTATGAGGAAACTTTCCAAGTGTTCGTAATTTCCCTTTGTTATTGGACAAGCCTAAGACTTTATTGTACATAACGGACGAAAAATTACCATATGGTCTTGATCAAGCAATTATTTGTGTTTCTCAGATCTTTGTCAAATGATACTGAACACAACCACTTCAACAATAGGTGTGGCTTCTTAAAGTATAGTATATTTAGTTCCTATCGTGTCGTGTTTTTAGTTTCAACTTTATGGTGCTTCCTCGACCACTAACTGCGATTTTCACGTTCTTTTTGTTGCTAATGGTGCATTAGCTACCAGACTTTGGGGTTCAACAACAAACAAAGTACAAAAAGAGCCCAAAATGGGCACAGAAAGAACACTACTGCCCACGTATTGTTTTATTCATGACAACTTTAACCATAAACAACTTTTGTGCCCTCAAAAGATGGCAAGACCACAAAATATGGTTTGTAAGATTTACAAGGGATAATGCAACATTGTTTTTCCTTCGTCTTCTAATCTTGGTGATAGTAATGATGGCAGACACTATGAAAAATAAAGTGAAGTTACTAGATTTGTGATTTTGGTTTTTGACCATTGCAATTGAGATTTTCTGCTTATATATGTATTTTGCTTATTCCAAAATTTATATACTTCACTTAATGTGAACCTTCACACTGAGATTCTTGGTTGTTATAGGTCAATAGCTCTCCGTTTCAACGCACGGGTTAAAAAACTAGTTTGTTAAATGACGTTGAACACAACCACTATTATCGAGAGTTATTTTGATATCACTTTATTTTCTGAATTGCATCGGCATTATCTTCACCATTAATATGGTATTCCATAGTATATTGCTCCTTGTATTCCAGAGAAAAATCTTGGCTCTATCCCTACTGCTCTTCCTAAAACTATTGACAGCTAAGGGCCAGGGGAAAAAATCATGCTCGAACTAATCAGATGTATTGTGCCATGGAACTGATACACGGTTAATTGCAACACAGGAAGCACCACACTGCAGTTACGCAATCAAAGTACATATTTCACCTAGTTTAGAAAAAATTTACCTCCGATATGGTCAAATGTTGTGTTTATAGCAGCAACCCACTTTTCTCTCTCTGCACTGGCACGTTCTACTAGCATTCGTCTATTAACATCTTCAGCAAGCTTTGCTTCATGGGCTCTTCCTTCTGCTTCCGCCATAGCCCTCACCCTAATTGTTTCCCTTTCCATCTCAGCTTTTTCTCTTTCTGTTTGTCGACGCTGTGCTTGAATTTGTTCTTCCGTTGCTCGTCTTGTTTGCTCTAGTCTATTAGCTGAATCCTCTTGCATTTTCACAAGTTCCTGATTTCTTGCTCTTTGGTGCTCATTTTCTGCCTGCAGCAACAAAATACAGATTGTTGTCTTTGCCTCTTGTGGAACTACACAGCTAATAAATGCTATTATCAACATGCCTGCATCCTCTTCCTTGCCAATTCATCTTCGTAACGAGCCATCTGGGATTTTATCTGTGCCTGTTGCTGATTTAACTTCTTCTGTTCATCGTATATTACCCTTTGCCTTTCCTGCAAAAAAAAACGAAGTTAATGATGGCATTAATGAACAGTAGAATAGGTTGCCATAATAAATTTTTGCAGCACTGTAAGCATGTCTGCATGTGATACTTTCTTCGCACCAACCACTTCACACAGATTTCAAGATCTTAATGTTTATCAACAAGGGCATTAGATATAGAAGCATGTTACTTCAGCTAAAATACACACATTAGAATCACCCTTCCATGATTCTCTTTCTATTACGCTGCCCAAAAAAGTGACAAAAATCAGTGAACCATTGAAATAGGAACTGAAACGGAAAACCGACATCAGATAAAAACTGAAATTAGGAGGAGAAGAAGAAAAATCCTTTTACACTAAAGAATGTATAAGGGAATCCAAAAAGGACGCAACAATGTCTGAGCAAGGAAAGATTGCAACCACTCTGGCAGATTAAGAAGGGGAAGGCCTGGAATATGCAAGTTTTTTGTTAACTTTGTCATTTGGTAGGTTGGGAACCATAATGGAGGTCTGCCAATAATCAAGCTAATAGCACCAACACCAAATACAGTTTAATCAAATCAAGTCAAATACCTATGGTTTTGGTAACGTCCCATTTACGCCACTGAGCAAGACTAAATTAGGAAAGACGAGCAACCAGCAATTTCAAATGAAGCCTTTTTCAGTGTGTCTGAAGCCCTCCCTATCTTGTACACTTACAAAGGCCACGGAGTTGCATATTGCAGATGGGGTGTTGCACATGGGGAATGATACTCCTTATACAGCTAGCTTGGCTGTTGCGATCAGTCATCTTAAGCCATCAGAAGAGAAGCAGTGAGAGATGCGTGATTTGCAGCATTAGAGTGGAAAGGCCAGCTTTCAAGAAATTGAATATTAGATGGATCACACGCATAATCTCACTATTATCACGATGAGTGGCCAGCACTGTGCTCTCAGCTATTTTAGACAAGCATCTGGGAGGGTACCTTCAAGCAGTCCCAAGTCCGGTTATCAGAAACTACCAGACTCCATAAATAACAAACTAGCCTGTGATTATCATCTTCCAGTGTAGCTACTCCAGTGAAGGCTTCATTTCCAGCCCAGACATCTGCTGAAAACCTTGCAATACAGCGCAAATACACAAGAGTTCTAACAAATCTAGCGGCAGCTAGACTCCAATGAGTCATTAGCTAGGTATGTGTATTAAATGAATTACCTTTCAACGGTACCAGTCAATCGGTCATTATCTAGAAGTTAACTCAATTTAACTAGCTGTGGTCGGCAACACACCCAACCACGGCATACGTGTATGCATATAACACTTTTCCTCACAAAATAAGCAAGTAAAGTACTTCTGTCCATAAAGAAATTCCTCGACAAAGAAGTATACTGTTCATGTAGATGGCCCCATATGTATAACAGGAAATCAGTAATAGAAGGTAGAGCAGTCGAAGTCATACTCATTTAAAGAAAAGACTGGACAGATATTTAAATTAGTTGCACAAGAATTACAAGAACAAAGCAATAGTAACACCATAAGTTAACTCAATCTTACGGTTTCTGCCAGAGCTTGCAACGATTTAAACTCGGCTGCCTTTGCAGCTAACTCGGCTTGTCTTGTCTCTTCCTGCTTCTTTATCACATCAAAAACCTGCACAAACACTAAACCACCTTAACCCCTCCACAATCCCCTCCACAAAACATCAAAATTAAATTGATTCTCTCGCACAATCAACGACAGTAAACATCAATTACGGACCAAACAAGAATCTAATCTAAAGTCAATGTGGGCACACTAGATTACAGTTATGCCATTGACGTGAAAACCCAGAAATGGAACCTTTTTGCCGTGTGAAGAGCTGTTAATCTCATGCAGGGCCTTTGCACCCCTCTCCAGCGCCTCGGGATCGAATCCGGACGACGTCGTTCGCGGGTTATCGTTGCGGGGCTTTGGCGGCGGGTCGGGAGCCGGAGCCGCCGCCGCGGCGGGAGGAGGGGATTGCGGCGGCGCTTGGGTGGTTGCTGGCGGCGAAGTGAAAGGGGGGAAGTTGAAAGCGGGGCCATCGGCGTAGGCGTAGTCGACGCCCATGGTTGCGGAGGCTAGGGCTGCAAGAACCCCAGCACAAGCTTTTGCAGCCATTTCTGTGTAACAGCCTAGAAAATTTCAAAGAAAAGATAAAACCCTGGGATTTGGAATTGTCAAAATGTCAATTGGTTTCTAGTGAAGTAAAGGGAATGGCTTGAAGGACAAGAAAAGGGTAGGATTTACGGAAGACTCCATAAAAGAATGTGAACTGTATACTTCGGGGTGAGGTTAAAGTGGGGGAGAAGTGGGAGAGAAGTTTCAGGGTTTATGTAGGGTTTGCGACTTCTCTGCGTAATGGTGGTTTTGGGCTTTGGGTATAACTACTGTGGCTAATGGTCCATATGTTGAACCGGAGCATACCCGATATCCCATTCTGTGTTTTTCTCTTTTTTCTTTTTCGGCATTGAGATTTAAAAAAAAATCCACTTATAATTCGTTTTTAATTGCTTACACTAGTTATATTTTTGTCCAAAAAGGCCTTATATTATGGAACAACTGACCAAAGTCAAGTTGCATTGGAAAAACAGTTGCATGTGTAATATTATGAGCTGTTAAAAGCCGAAGAGAGCTTCTATCAACAGAAAGTTAAAGAAGTGAAATTGGGAGATGGAAACACAGCCTATTTTCATAAGAAGATGCAGGTGCATAGAGCTCATAACAAAATTATGTCTGGTACCTGTCATTTGGAGAAAAGGAGGTTCATAAAAAAGCAATACATCACTTTTCTAGTTTTCTTGGGCATTCCCAACTACCTTACAGTCAAACTCAAGCCAAATTATAGAGAATTTTGCATACAAAGTTGACTGTTGATCAACAAGCATCATTGGTAGCTCATTTTGATGAATCAGATGTTAAAACAACAATATTATCAATGAAAGCTAATAAAGCACGTGGACCTGATGGTTATAGTGCTGAATTCTTTCAACAGAATTCGGAGGTGATTGGTCCAGATGTTACAAAGGCTATCCTGTCCTTTTTCAACAAGAATAAGTCTATCAAGATTTTTTATAATATTGCTCTCACATTGATCCCAAAAGTTCATGTGCTTAACACTATGAAAGATTTTAGACCCAATGCATGTTGCAATGTGATCTATAAGTGCATAACAAAAATGCTATGTAAAAGGCTTCAAGTTGTCCTGCCTACTTTGATCAGAACAGGCAAACAACTTTTGTAACAGGAAGGAGCCTTGGGGAAAATATTCTTTTGATGCAAGAGCTAGTAAGGAATTACCACAAGGCTGTAGGAACTCCAAGATGTGCTATGAAGATAGACATACGAAAAACTTATGATACTGTGGAGTGAAATTTTCTACATCTAGTACTGCAAATCCCTTAATTTCCCTCTTTGCAAATAAAAGGGGCTTGAGACAGGGAGACCCAATATCACGATATCTATTCCTGATGGTTATGGAAGTCTTCTCATGCCTGTTGGATGATTACTCCTTGAAACCTGAATTCACCTTCCATCCAAAGTGTAAAGAGCTTAAAATTACTCATGTTTGTTTTGCTGATCATTTATTCATCCTAACTGGAGCAAATATGCAAACTATATCACTTATCAAGGGAGCTATTCAAGAATTTGGTCAAATGTCTCGACTAATGCCAAATTTGCAAAAAAGTTCAATGTTCATAGCTGGACTGTCTGAAGATTCTACTCAAGACCTAGTCCATTGTTTGGGGATACAACAAGGAAAATTTCATGTAACCTATTTAAGAGTGCCTCTAATTACAACAAATTGACCAGCTCTGATTGTCAGTCTTGGTGGATCAGGTAATGAAAAGAATTAACAGTTGGATTGTGAAACACCTCTCATATGCTCGAAGATTGCAACTGGCAATATATGTGCTATCTAGTATGTAGGTATATTGGTGCAGCTTGTTCATATTACCCAAGAAAATCATTGCTAGTATAGAAACAAAAATCAAAAACTTCACCTGGCATGGAAATGATGTCAAGTGTTTAGGAGCCAAGATCTCTTGGAATGAGGTATGTATGCCAAAGAAAGAAGGAGGACTTGGAACTAGAAAACTGCATGAATGGAACAAAGCAACTGCGTCCAAATATATATGAGACCTTGCTACAAAAAGGACACATTATGGATTAAATTGTGTCATATATACATCATCAAAGGTCAAAATCTCTGGTATTTTAAGCCTCCATCTGAGCTCTCTTGGACATGGAGAAAGATCATAAAACTCAGAGGTACTGTCCAACCTCTTATTAAGTATCAATTTGGGAATGGTAAGGATACTTGATTCTGGATAGACAATTGGCTCTGTAATGGTCCTATCATAGACCAGTATGGACATATAATTGTTTATAATGCTGCTAGCAATCTAAATCTCAAAGTGTTTGAGGCATTACTCAATGGTAACTGGAACATACTGATGAGATCCCCAAACCTGAGGTTACTCAATTCTCAATTACTAACAACTTCTCCCTATTTTGAAAATGAAGATGATCAACTTATATGGCTGCCCTTGACAAATGGGAAATTCAGTATTAGTTCTGCTTGGCAAGCTATCAGAACAAAACAACCTGAGCAGATATGGTGGAAAATAATATGGTTTCCTAGGAACATTCCAAGGTGTGCTTTCATCTTATAGTTATTATGCAAAAATAGATTAAGAACCAAAGATAAACTTAAGTCCTAGAAGGTGGTAATTGAGGACAAGTGTTGTTTATGTTCTTTGGGAAAGGAAACAGTTGACCATCTGTTCATGGAATGTGTGTTTGTTCAAGGAATCTAGAGTGATGTCCTAAATAAATTATAGATCCACAAGAAGATTAGCACATGGTCTCAACTGATCAAGTATGCTTGTAAGTGCTTTAGAGGGAAAAGCTTTAGAGCTTGTTTAAGCAAGCTAGTCCTTGCTGTCACATTTTATGGGATATGGGAGGAGAGAAACCAGAGGATATTCAAAGTGGCTCAGCATGAGAAATCAGTGGTTATGGCTAAAATTCAGTAGTGGATACTCTACAGAGTGTTGAGCTGGAAGAAGGTTGTGGCTTCTGTGACTAATAAGCAAATATGCATCAATTGGGAAATCCCTGCAGTAGTGTTAAGAGAATAGTTGTTGTTTTTTGTATTTTTTGTAGTCCTTCGTGAATGAAGGAGATGAGTATGCTTTGGATGTAAGATGTTTTTGAGCTTAATTGGTAATAAAGGACCATTCACAAATTTTTTTTTATATTTTTACCGACAAAAATAGAATACAAACGATCATTTTGTTCACTTGTCCGACTCGGTCTTGCCGTTTGCCTATTTCATTATCCGTTTCAAATTGAGATTTGCTTTGCATTTATTTGGATTAGAATGTTGAAAGTTAGGCGAGAATTTAACATCATTGATAGCTTGTGTGAGTTCTCGCGTACCACGTTAAGCAATTCTAAAGTTGTAGCAACGAGTCGTGTACATCTCCGGGCTTTCATTTAGTCGGAAACATTCTTGTTAATAACAAAATTTCAAGCTACTTAAAAAATCTTTATCGTTGTTTATATGTAAGAGACGCTTGTCCGTTTTAACGCGAGTTGTACCAAAAGTAGAACAGACACGCACTAGCTATCAATTATGATGGTTGGTTAATAGTACCTAGAATAAAGGATCCACTATGTGAACTAGCACTGACTTTGCGGGTGTAAGGATATGTGAGGTTTCGTGATGCTAAACTCTTAAACACCGCTTTACTTGTCAAAGCAACCAAGAAGACCCTTATCAATCAAGCCTTTTTAATTGCGTCAATATTTTGGGGCAACTATGTAAACAATCTCTTACCGAAATATTCTCCACGGAAAAGAGACCTTCGTAGGCATGGGTAGGAACTGTTGTTGGAGGGCATAGTCTTAGGTTCACGATGGCAAGTGAGAAAATGGAAATGCGATTATTTTGTGCCAAGATCATCGAATCCCTTGATTCACTTTGGGCCTTACAAGGATAAACATAAGTCCCTCGTTAAATGTTCAAACTTTAATTTAAATGGAGAATGGACAAGTAGCTTAGTGAATCCATTTCCCCTATAAGAATTGCTATTGAAATCCTCAATGGCTAAGCTTCAAATACACATTGCAATAATTAAAATGTCCGGAATTTTACTTAAAATGACGAGTATCCAGTCTCTTTTATTGAGCTCTCTGTTGACATAAAGTTGATTCACTTGATTTGTTTTATTAGATGTGGAATCCAGTTCAACAGTCATTATTCATGTCAAAGCGCTATAAATCATTGCACTCATAATTCAAGTTTTCCTAGCATTAATTCAAAATCTTCTGACCATCTAGAAACTACTAATACTAAGCTATGAGGTTTTTGTAGAAAGAGTAGCGACACTACTCATCTTTTTTCTAAATGTTTCCATAGTTTAAAGGACATTAATTCAAAATTCTTTTACTAGAATGTTACACTTGTCTTAAATATCGATAATTGCACTCATGCCCTTTGCATTCGACTTTGTTGTTGATTTTTCAAGAGCAATTTTTAAATTAAACCATAATTATTTTTCGATATCAACTCTAATTTTGTATTTACAACAAAATTTACTTTAAGTTATGAATGCTGTTTGGATAAAGTGTAATAAAATTAGTCACAATACGACGCAACAATCAAGAAACTGAGGTAGCGTTTGGTAACACTTCCAGTTTTGATTTTCTGTTTAAAAATAAAATAAAAACCAAAACCAGTTAATTTTTTTTTTTTACAAAAACAAATGGGTGTTTGATTACCCAGTTTTTATTTTGAGTTTTTTCTTTTGGATATTTGATTACTCAGTTTTTATTTTGAATTTTTTCTTTAGTGGTGGTTTGCTGTGGTGGGGCGTGGCGGTGGCCGGCGGTGCCGACAGTCGCTGGCGGTGGAAGGGGAAAAATGATGGTTACCAAACGGAGCCTAAGTGTCTCAATAAAAGAAATATCTTTGTAATTAATATGTATATTTTAAAACTTTAATTGGTTATATCTGATTACCAAAAAATGATTAATCCATAATCTGTACTTTTTTGTATTGTGTTACAATCAGTATTGTAGTTTTTGGAATCTGATATAATCATTTTGTATCTTTATCAAATGCATAACAACCTGATTTAATTCAAATTTAATCAGGTTTGACAACTCCATAATCAATTTCAAACAGAGTCTTAAAAAAATGCATCAATCATCTTCCTAATGTTGATTAGTAGTGATAAAAGAAAAATGAACAAAACAGCCTAGCAATAAGAGTTATGTTTCAGTTCAAGAATGTAATCGGAGAAATGCGTAGAATACCGATAATTTTGCGACTAATGAGATGCTTAATAATCCGCGTAGTTAGCATTCACTGTATTTATGTATTTTTGGGAATTGTTTTAAGTCTTTTTTTTTTTCTGGTTATTTATTTCAGTCTGTATTTTTAAAAACACCAAATTTAAACACAATTTTATCAATTATTTGCAAACTAATTATTGGATCTCATCCTCCGGGCTTTAACTCGCAAACGCGTGGAAAATGATATTTAAACAGAGCATTAAAACAAGACAGAAAAGAATATGCAGCGGCGTTTGATCTTTCTTTTAGCGACAACAATGTGCGGACTTGCCCTGCATTCTCGAAAACGATCGGAGCCCGCGCGGCGGAGAGTGGTTTCCGTTGCAGCACAATTCTCCGCACGAGTTGAATCGCACCGGCGTTTGTTACTGTAGAAAGCTATGGAATCTCGCACTCTCTGACAGTTTGTGCCCTCGCCGTCTTCAGGTCAATCTTCACGTCCCTGACTCAGAGCTGTGGTGTGTGTGTGTTTGTCGATGTTGCCTTTTGGCTTATATTCCCACGCAGTTTGTTTGATTTGCAATCATAAAAAGTTCATTGGTCTGATAAGCAATGTGGCCTTGATTTGTTTGGGAATTTCGTTATTGATCTTAGACATTTGAAGGAAATTCAGCTTTACCTAGACCGATCTTTTTGCTGTATATTATGCTTTAGTAAGTTCAATGTTTCATTCCCAACTTAGAGACACAGATCGATCTTGTCATGCCTGCACAGTTCTTTGGTAACGATTCGTTGGTTTTTCTTATCGGAGCAATTGAAAAATGAAAAGCTTTAAACTACTAGAGAGTTGTTTGTGCGCTGCATATATATTTGGCTGTCCTAGGACCTGAGTCGTGTGCTCAGTTGTACGTAAAAATGCCAATATATGTACACAAGCCTGAGAAAGCATATTGGGAAGAATGCTGTAAATATGTCGGAAGATGGAAAAGCTACTTTGGATAATACATGGTACAATCCCTCAATAACATTGGGTGTCATTGCAATTTTTGCAAAGCTTTCCGGGACTATTTGATTGCTTTGTTGAAGTGCTCGTATTGTTGGATACACGGTGGAGTCTCTCTTCTATTTATTTTGAATGGGTATAGATCGTATCTTTGTTGCCACGTTGTGAAACTATAGAATCCCGAATTCATGCTGACGAGACAAACATCTTGCTTAGATATGACAATAACTCTAGGATGTCTATTGTGCACTTCTACAATAAGGTTGAGATAGCAGGCATTTATGCTAGCAAACACCGTAGTTTCAAGTGCCAATGCTTGTTTACCATCCATCATCCCTTCGTGCATTGAGCCACCCTAATGGTATTAGTGTGGCTCAATGCACGAGGGTTTTCCAATTGCAGGGTCTGGGGTGTATTGATGTATGCAGCCTTTCCTTAAACTTCTTTGGAGAGGTTGTTTCCATATCTTGAACGCGTGACCAGGTCACAATGTAGCAACCTTACTGTTGTGCCAAGGCTCAGCAAAATAGTGAAATTATTTTGTTGACTCAAGCATCCTGCTCACATATGCCTGAAAATCGTTCCTTGCAGGCGAGAACATCCTTGTTTTGCATAGTTATAATTGTCGCTCCAGGAAAATAGAAGTTTCTGTACTAGAATAGTAATTCAAGTTTGATTAGCTCATCAAATTCGATTTTCCATATTATAATTCATCCTAAATTATTCAGTTCTCTACAATACTTGCACACGAGTTCACGGTTATAAGGATGTTTACATGTTTCTTTGGGCTAAACTTACTTAATATCAAGTAGTTGGCAAGTGCGTTTTACAATTTGGAGAAACATACTTAAACATTGCGTTAAACTTTGTCAAGTAGGACATGTTGTTGCTGATAACCAACCTCTGAATGTGGACAAGCACCATCAGTAATCGTCGTCTCTCTGAATCTGAAATGGCTGCCAGATGTAATTAGCCAGTAGGCATGTAAAAAAATTGGTGGCGCAGGCTGAGAGCTCTGGTTGTTACAGTTACTTGGTCTTCATTTCTGTCGCATATCATTATTATGGACATTGACCTGTTAAGTGAAGCACAATGTAGATGCTGCAACTTATAATATATACTGATCAGCAGAGTCAATTTAAAACTGTAACCTCACAGGGACTACTTCAGATAGGGTTTTTGCTCGGGACCAAAATGGAGTGGCGGCATATAGTTCAGCATGCTTTGCTCGAGAGTCCGATGAAGCTACTAGAAAGACTGACACGATTTGTCTGATGGGAATCACTTTCTGGTAAGTCCATATTATCGCTAAAATCATGCCTACCAAAAATTTTCAGGTCAGTCATGATTCACAATGCTTACTTCTTATCTATTATATGGGAGATGCTAAAATCCAAACATCTTTCACCACCTGTGCTGTCGTTAAAAGATAAAATGATAAGAATACGAGGATGTTGATTTACTATTTCCCAGAAGTATCTTGCATATAAGTACTGGCTGGTTACTTGCAGTCCCTTGGAAAAAAAAAATTCTTCCTTTGACTCATAGCTGAGAGGAAAAAAGGTTTCAATCAAGGATGGATGTGGATTGTGGAGTACTTTCTCATGTACCTTAAGTAGTTATTACTGCATAGACAATAGCACAGGCGAAAATTCAGTTTCCTCTGGTCTCTGCCATGTTATTTCTTTTTAACGGGGAATATGTGCTGGCCTTTTTCTGATCTCTATCTGCGTCCATCTTTGTTATTAGCGACGGTCAGTCAGTTGCTACTTGCTTGATCCTGTCAATAGGTTGCTAGATGATATACTTTCTTATGGAGGTAAGTTTTCTATTAAATGCTACTATATGTATCTTGTTTACTCTTCGGAAGAAATAAGGAAAAACATACTGAATAAGAAATTAAATTCATCACCAAGTTCTTTAGTACGGTATTTTCTCCTTTGTGATTGTTGTGTCAAATCCTCTGTTCGATATCCCAATATACCTGTGACTGTAGGGTTTGATTCTTTTGATTGACCAATACGTTGTCTCTACAACAGCTAGCGTTGGGAAGACTAAAGAGAGGGCTGGCTTTCATATTAATGGTTGCCATGAAGTTAAGCAGATGGAGGCTGCAAAGGGGGAAGCTTGAGCTTTACATGCATGCCACACCCAACCACCAAGGTGGGCATTAATTGTTTTATGTTTCGGATTGTACTTTCTAGGGACCATACCTTGACCTAAAGAGTGAGAAGGGGGTTTAAGCTACTTTTTGCATGTAACACTAGATCTAAGTCAGTAGGTGGTAATTGGTAATTAGTGACTCTTCTCAAAGCGCCAGACGAGGACAATGAGGAGTAATGTTCATAATAATTAGGATCAGGGGCTGACTGATTGGATTTTAATATTTTCCCATGCGTTAAATGTTATTATATGCACTAGAGTGCTCTATTGCATGTACAAGGTGTATTAGGTCACCCCATTGCTTGAAAGGATAACCTAAAAACACTGTTAGAAGTAGTTTAGGAATACACCGGCCAGGTCAAAGTGAATGAAAATGTTTAAGCATAAGTGGGAAGTATTCGGAGTTATTGTTGCCTTGATGAAGTGCTTATTCAAATTCAACAGTAGACATTGTCATTTAGGCAAAGTGTATGGATGACGTGAGTGCTGAGGAGCAACTCTTTCTCCCGTGGTGGTTGTCGTACTTTTTGGTAAAGGTTAGCAGAAACCCAGAAAGTTAACCCTCCTACTTAAGTTAGCTCTTAATTAGGCACCTCTTTTTGTTTAGTGTGTCAAGTAAGATGCTACAATAGGACAATAACAACAAGAGGAGTTTGGAAAGATCAATTTCCTTCTCTTATTACAAGAATTTTGGCTTCTTACAAAATACACTCACATTCAAACAAAAAGGAAAACGAAACAAAAGAACATGCTATGAAGACAATAAAATCCATGGCCTGTCATATTGGCTCCAGCTTTTCCTTTTCCTGTTGGAATTGCTCGATTCTATGTAGCTAATTGACATAAATTCGAGAATAAATCTTCAAGTCATTGCTGAAGGTGTTGAGAGTTTCGCTCTGAGATCTTTTCTCAAAATCTTTCCGGAGGGAGACTTTGGAATGGCATGCACAAAATATACCTTGTGCAGTTTCTTGTAAAATACCACCTGCTTGACACAAGAAACATCCATTTCGTTGGTCATCTAGGCAAGTATGGTTTCTTGTTCAAAGGTTAATTAATATGGGAGTACGCTCTATGAAGGCAAAGATTAGATGGATTTTATACCTGCTTTGATATGAATTCTTTAACAGCTTCTTCGGTCAGTTCGAACCCCTTCGATCGAACAACAAATGCTACAGGAACTTCGCCAGCCGTATCATCTTTTTGCCTTCAGCAGACAGAGAATAGATTTAGACCCTCGAATTCTCAAGCTGGGATGATTAGAGATGAAGTTATAGTTGCACTTACGGGACGACAGCAGCATCTGCAATAGAAGGGTGATTCAGAAGAAGTGCCTCGAGCTCAGCTGGTGGCACCTGAACACACAAGAAGCATGATATTGTGGGAAATTGTTAGTATCTCATCGTAAATATGAATACGTGAACGGGTGCTTGCCACTCAAAGTGAAGAGTGTGTGTGGGTGGGTGGGGGGAAAATATGCCTGGAAGCCTTTGAACTTGATGAGTTCTTTCACTCTATCCACGATAAAGACCTCTTCATCATCGTCTACGTATCCTATGTCACCTGTGTGCAGCCAACCATCGACATCAATGGTTGCAGCCGTCGCCTCATCATCATTTAGATACCCTATTTATCATACACAGAAAAGCACATCATCAGTGGTTCTCAATGAATCGCCAGTGTTGGCCAATGGCATGGTTTCCAAATTTGTGTTGAGGAAGAGTTAGGAGTGCAAGTACCTTTCATTATCTGAGTTCCGCGGATGCAGATCTCACCAGGCTGGTTGTAGCCAAGAGAGCAACCAGTTTCAGGGTCAATGACCTTGAGCTCGGCGTTCCTGACAACTGTACCACATGAACCAGACTTTGTTGGGAATGGCTGCTTGGCAAATGCTGCACTCATGGTTAGTACTGGTCCGGCTTCTGTCATGCCATAGCCCTGCAAAAACGAGTTCTCAGATTGGAAAAGAAAACGCAAAAATTCCATAATTAACAATCTGCATATGAATAGAGAGATTATTTGCCAAGACGTGCTTAGCAAGTTTATTACCCCTTGAGTTTAGATAATTTTATCAGCTGTGGTTACAGGTTTAGCTTGGCAAATGTTATCGCATCAAGTATTAAGTTGCTTATTATTAGTAACTTGAGCATATTGTAATACCTAAAATCGCATCCCATGTTTACTTAACATAAATTTATTTCCCCAACTTCAGAAACGTCGTTAATGAATGAAAAAGCCCACATGAAGATTACCGATCCATTTTCATTACTTGCACTTTACTTTGCAGTTTTGGCTTGACCAATACAATGCAAGATCAGGAACAATTGACCACCTCCTCCTGAACTTGTACACTGTTTCAAAAAAAAAAAAGAGACTGTATACGCCTTGGCGCGAGGGCTAACCAACCCCCTCTGTTTCACTTTCCTATACTCTTTATAGACATTTGTTACCTCTAATAATCAAAGTATATGATAAGGGCTAGAACGTAAACTGTGTCAATACCAGTAAAAAGTAAAACATGGACATTTAACCCATGTTTTTAAAATAATAAAAGTTTGATGTAAGGTGTAGAATATAAAGTGTGATTGTCGAATATCTTCGGCGACAAAAGCAATAAATGGACGCCCGAGGCAGAGCGGCGTAGGACCCCGTAGGTTCTGCGTGCAACTACGTAGCCCACTCCCTGGCCACTGATACGCTGAACTGCTTTACATCAATCAACATACATCTGCTGTTCTGGGACCCACTCATGTCTCACACGTGGCCGCTTTCTCACGTGGATGACCGACGACTTCATACCATTTCTTGGCATTGGTGGTGGACACCGAGTATCCTACGTCCACATATATCCGAGGATCGGGAACATCGGTCTGCTTTTTAATCTCTAATTTAAAATTTAAACTTAAGATTGGCGCTCTACTTGTCCGAAAATGTTAGTAAAGATCTAATGATACATGTGAGGTTTATACTAAAAATAGAGTGTATTGATTAATTTCGTTACATTTTTAAATGTCATTTGAAATATATTTTCATCGGCAGAAGTTGAATTTTTTTTTAAAATTGAAGATGAGAATGATAATATATATAGGGGAGATGGTAAATCATCCATGGATACAGGAGTAGCGAAGTTACTTTTCACGGGCATAAAAATTATAATAAAGTACTACAACCATGAAGTTGGATGTTGAAGCAATTGATTTGATTATTAAGTTGGCAAGCAATTTATTTATAATATAATTTTCAAATCTAGTGGCTCAAGCTAAGGGAGTCAACTTCTGCAAAAAGAGTGTACAACAAACAATTAATTTTTCATTGTTTTTGTAGCAGCGAAAATAGCTTCTATTCCAATAAAGAAAATAGTAACTAATTGTCGTCAACTACTGCTTCTTACACGTACTGCCCTAGTCCCTACACAATTCTTGGACCGACCACATTTCATTTCATTTCTTTTATTTGGAAGTTTATTTTGTTTGGCTTCCAAACAAAAGAACACATTCTCGATGTTTAGACCAGATTGAACCACTTGCAACTTTTGGAATAATGCAAAATATTCTTTGTTAGCAAAAGAAAAATTATAACTTCCCGGTAAAGAAAGAATGAAGAATATTGGAAATTTATGAACAATTAATTTGCCAGCATCTTTGGTCTCCGGTGCTGCAAGAGCTATTGAATGCTACGTCATGATCGACTCCTATTTACAATATTCGGATCTTTGCTGTACAACACTTTTTTTAATAAAAAAAAATACCATTCAATATATTTTAGTGATAAAATATTAATATTGTAGACGATGACAGCAAAGACAAAATATTTTAGTGGTATTTTTTTTTTTACTAAAGTAATTACCGTAGGTATATGTACAACTATCTATGACCAATTATGGTTAGGCTTGAGCTAACATGATGCGCTCCTCGTGACAGTAAATGGGTTCCTTAAAAATGGGTAAATACGATAAGATATTGACAAGTCATAAATGGTTTGGTTGACAGTTGGAGGCAGAGTTTTGGTGGTAAGATACGTAAAAAAGATAGAAGCTGTCGGAGCAAATTAACATGCTTATTACGACACCATACCTGAGCGAAAGTTGCCTGCGGGACTCTACTCCGGAGAGCCTCCTCCAGCTCCTTCCCCAGCGGCGCCGCCCCTGACAACACCATCCGAATCGAGCTCAGATCGAATTTTGCCACCATCGGGTTCTTTGCCAACGCCAGGACCAGCGGCGGCACCACCGGAGCCACCGACACGCGGTGCCTCTGAATTAGTTCCAGCAGGGAGCCTATCTCGAACTTTTGCATCAGTAACACCGCGGCACCCACCCTCAACGCGCATAACAGCACGGAGTTTAGGGAGTAAATGTGGAACAGCGGCAGCACGCACAGGATAACGTCGCCTGACTTCAAGTACAAGTTAGGGTTCTCCCCGTCCACTTGCTGAGCCACGCTCGTGACCAGGCTCTTGTGGGTCAGGATCACGCCTTTCGGTAGTCCCGTGGTACCTGACGAGAACGGCAGCGCTACCGCGTCGTTCGGGTCGATGGAAACCGAGTGGTGAACCACTTCGGTCTCGTTAGACTCTGAAAGTACCGAGAAATGAAGGCAGTTCTCTGGCGGATCGTCCACCGTGATGACCTTGAAATCATGGCCGAGTTTCGGGTAGCTGTCGTCGGTATCGCGAAGCTTGTCGACGTACAGGGATTGGGTGACGATCAGCTTGGCTTTGGAGGCGTTGAATTGTTTGAAAATCTCGGGGGTGGTGTAGAAAGGGTTGGCGGTGGTGATGACGGCGCCGATCATGGAGGCTCCCATGAAGGTGAAGACGAATTCGGCGCAGTTCTGGAGGAGGACCATGACGACATCGCCTTTTTTGATGCCGAGGTTGGTTAGGCCGGCGGCGGTTTTCTGACAGATGAGGTGGGTTTCGGCATAGGAATAGGTTTTACCGGTGGAGCCTTCAACGAGACAGGTTCTGTCAGCCAAATCGGAGATGTTTTCGAAACAGTAGGTGTGGAGGGGGAGGTGGTTGGAGATGGGTATGTCTGGAAATTTGGATTTGAAGATATGGGTCGAGGAAGGTGGTGGAGAGATGCCTTTAGGAGGAGGACCGCAGAGGTCTGGGCTTTGGGAAGCTTCAACAGAAGCCACAGACATTGCAAAAATGGATTCCTTTCTTCTCCTCCTCCTTCCCCCTCTTCAATTTGTTCCCAACTATCTTCTTGTGTTGCTATAAATGAAGATATTGGTGACCGAAATTGGGGTAGGTAGAGAGAGTAGGCGAGACGGAGTAGGAAAGCGAAAGGGGGTTAGATAGACGAAAGCATGATAGGAAGAGGGAAATTCATTAAATATAACGAGGTGGTAGGGGGGTTAGGTAGAGAAAAACATGTCAGCGATAATGGGGAGTTGAATGAAATGAAGGGTAGATTTTAGCTTCTATCAGCACACGGAGGAGTTGCGTTGTAGAATTATATTGAGCGTGAGAGAAAAAGTCTTGGATCGTATGATTGAAGCTAAATGCGCAAATCATCACCAACAATGTTGAAAAGACCAGCGAGTGAGAAAATCTTGGATGGTCCGGAACCAAAAGACCAACAACTTGGCAATGTATATGGAACAAATAGAGATGAGGAGGGGTGGGGCCGGGGTGTTAGAGCAAGAGAAAGGAAGGTCGGCGAAACAAATACAAAAAGATAGGAAGGGGGGTTGGTAGGCCTGGCGGTAGCAAAATAAAGGGTAGGTTTTGGCTTAACCATAAGGGCGGTACGTAGCACATGCCCCATCTCACGTTCCTTCGCAATTAGCCACCTAACCTTCTCCCTTTATTTCTCCGTAACAAGAGAATATCAAAGTGCAGATATCTGCACACAAGCAGAGAGAATTGAATTGAATTGAATTGAAGGAGAAAACCTTCCAGATACGGGGAAGCTACTCTAGCTAGCTAGCCATTGGGTGATATCCCAATAACGTAAACCTCTCCAAGAGTTTCTGGTGCTCTCTATACGGAAATGCTTATTGTAATGTTTGACACACGCCTCAGGGGGGTGCCTCTCAGTCGAACCATTTGGACTGGTATGTTTCTTGAACTGCTGTAAGATCCTAAATTTGATTGCTGTTTCAGGATATTTCTGGAGTTCCGGCATCTGCCATTTATGAGGTCTACTTGCATTACTGACTCATCAAGCCCAAAACAAACTTGTTAATACGGAAATTTCCCTCCCCTGTTCATGCTCCTGAGCTGGTTTAGTTGTCTCCCTCCATTGTTTACCCCGCTTGCTCTCTCCACGTATATTTGCTTACATACATAGCTGCGTAGCTAGTCGTGCTACAATTAGCTTGCGGAACAGTTAATTATGACATGAAACCTAACCGCTACTGTGATCTGTAAGAGTTAATTATACCTTGAGAATCCTCAACGCCGACTTTTTAATTAATAGGTGAAGTCATAACATGCAAACTCACATATTCTGTGTGTCTTGATTAATTGCTTGTGTAGTGTCTTCAAAGAAAATATCACTGCTGAACTCGTGGAGCACTTTTTTGGCTGACCGTCTTTATTTTCCCTTTTTTACTTCTCATAGCCATTTTGAATTCTTCTCTTTCTCTCTCTCTCTCTCTCTAGTGGGTGTTGACGAACTTCGTACTAGCTATGTTGCCAAAATAGAAGGTTGATATGTACATATTATCGCAATGAGCGAGACATCGCAGATTGAGTGCAAAAACTTTAAGCTTAGGACCTATTTCTTATGCATGATCTGAATGTGCCCTAGAATGGAAAATAAACATATAAGAGATTTAGTTGAACCTTGAATCGTGACTACTAAAGCGTCAAAATTTTTGCAGTGTAACCAACTCCTCAGGAATTTGGAGCGTAACTTACCAGCCAGTTGAGCATAGGATACTAACGAAGGGAGGACCTTTCTAAGAGTCGGTGTACTAGCAGCAAACCAGAAATTTAATTTAAGCCTGCTTCCCCAATTAAGCTCTTGTACGCTAATGACACTAGGAGTGAGCATGGTTCGGTCTATTCAGTTGAGAGGCTGAATACCAAACCTAACCGACCAACGTCAGTTTGGAAAAAAGTAAATCGCACCGCAGTTGAACGGTTCGGTTTGGACGGGTTGGATGGATAGAACGGTTCGCCTTGAATGGATCAATCAGTTTGGGCTAGACTCCATTATATCCCCACAAAAACTGATTTTTGTAACAAAAACTCTAGAAGTAACTAAGCAAGCATAAGTTTAGAATTCTAATCAGATTACATAATATTTAAAAGAGAATTACTCATTACTCACAGCATCATTACACATCTGTTAAAATTCTAATCAAATTACATAACATTCAAAAGAGATTTTACATAGCATATGTTAAAGTTCTTATCAAATTACATATCATTACACAGCCTTATTATAACTATTAGATTAACTTAAAAGAGAACATGTCGTGAGGATCTTTAAAACCAAAAAGATCACGAAAAGGACTCTGACATCTTCAAAACCTTCGTCATTAATCAACCTTCAACCATCCTATAGTCCATATTTCTTAAAAATGGTAATGATGATGAATCAGGTGTGTGTATATATATGAGCTGATCCATTGATAGGGCTAGCAACAAAATAAGAGAAGTTGCTAGCGCGATCTGGTCGTCCACCCGCGATCTATGGACGATCCATATCTTTTTTTTACGTTTTTTTTAAGTTCGTACGTTACATAATGTAGCGGACAATTTTTTGACAAAAATACCCTGCACTTCAAAAAGAGCCCCTCCTCTCTTTCTTGCTGAATATAAATGCTAAAAGAATCCAAACGAACGAGAAAACATATTTCTGATAACTAAAGTAGAATAGTAGATCTCAAGCATTTAGCAAAACTGACTACCCAGCATTAGAGATATCAAGCAGTAAAATGGACTTAGTAGGTTCTGCTGAGTCCTTTGTCACCATATTTTCATGTGATATACATCACTAATATTGCTGAAATCCAAAATTTAGTATTTCCAATAAATGTGCCAAAAAAGGTGCCAAAAAAAAGAAACCAGCTATGCACTTAAGTTACCTTGGTGACTCAGTCAATAACAATAGATGCACCACTTGAACTACTTGTATTTGATCCCATTGACTTCTCTGAAATGAAAAGATTAGGAAATTCAGTAAAGAAATTCGTTAAAAGCAATTTCACTAATGAAAAAAAAATACTTAAAAAGATGTCTTCATACTTTTCAACCTCGTCCATATAGCTTGTTGAAAATCAATAGGGGCCGAAAGACATTTCAATCAATTATGAGTACAAAGAATAGCTTCTACCATCCTCGGATTCAAAGAACTCCTAAATAGATCAAGTATACAACCTCCAGTAGTTGATTCAGAAGCAACGGGAGAAACTGGAACAACGAGAATATGCCTTGCTACCTAAGAGAGACATGATACTTATTGCTATTCACCTTCCACCATTCTAACATATCAAGGGATTTTCTAGGGTGTTCACCAACTCTCTGCCAAATAGCTCTCTACATTCTCTTCTGCCTCTAAAAGCTTATAATATTGTGCTACCAAAGATTCTTATCCCTCAACCTCATTATCTTTGGAAACTTGACTTCTTCCACTATTTTCACTACCTGCCTGCTCAAAGTGCTTAAACAAGCGAACCAAGTTTCCCTTCACTTTATCAATAATATCTTTAACTACCCTACAATTATTCACTTGATCTGTAAGCAAACTTAACATACTTCAATTTGTGACTAGGGTCGAACACAACAGCATTGATACACCAACTTATTTAGTTTATCCACATTTTCCCAATATTTTTCAAACTTTTTCAGCATGTTAGAAGCCATATAATACAAGATATAATCAACACTTTTACACAATAGTATCAATTTCAATCACTCAACCATAATTTCGTTAAAATAGGCATTAGATGCAACATAGAAGGAACCAAAAAAATCGTAAAGTCACCTCATATAAATTTTTAGAAACTGAACAAACATCCTAGCATTTTCCCAATCTTCCAACGAAGGAGACCCTATATTTGTTGCCTCTTCCACCATCGTCCTCATCCTCGTCCTCACTTAAAGACACTAAAAGAACTTATGAAAGCCCGAATCATCTTCTTCTAATCTTCAAAGGCTTGAAATTTTTGGGCAGCTTCTAGAAATTAAGTACATAGAATTCTACTTAGTTGGAATATCTAGACAAATAAGACTCTTACTTTCAATTTTCTCCTTCTCTGAACCACCTCTTGAAACTTAAAAGCTTAGAAGGAGAAGACCTCACAATCCTTACTGCATTCCAAATCTTCACAATTGACTTGTGAACTTCTTTCATACCTTTACCGACTATATTGGTAATGTGAGCACCACATCTCGTGTGCATGAACTCATTATCCATGGAAGTACTTTGCCAGTTATTAGTTTTACTCTTCAGATATTTAATAATACCATCATTAGAACTAGCATTATCAAATGTTACAGTAAGAAGACTATCTATCTTCCAATTCAATAAGCAAGTTTCCATAACTTTACCAATTATTTTACCCTTGTGATTTTCAACTTGACAAAATGCTATAATTCTTTTGTAAATTCCAGTCACAATCAATCTAATGAGCTGTGACACGTGTAGTTGATATTTTGTAATGAAGTCCAAGTGTCAATAGTGAGACAAACCCTTTCACCTTTTAAAAGCTTCTTTAATTAACAGTTCACCCTCTTTACAAAACAACTTAAGAATATCTCTAGCAACATTAAAACAAAATGAAACATTAAATCTTGGTTCTATGACTCCAGAAAACTTTTTAAACCCATGCCTTTTCACAAGATTAAAAGGTAATTCATCGATAATTATCATCTTAGTAAGTGCTAGTCTGCATTCCTTAACACTAAAGGAAGCCACATTTAGCTCATTCACACCATTTTTTTTGTCTTTTAGGTTCAAGCCTGATTTTAACCGGCTTGTTCATAATAGTATTTTTTTACATTTGTACCTAATATAACTTCATAAAATACTTGTATCATTTGTCCTAGTGTAGTTATAGAGGGGCTTAGAACAACACTTATAAATCAATTGGTGAAATCATGTGGGGAAGAAACATTGGAGAAGAAACTGAAGAGAAAAGGAAAAGAGGAAATAAGAGGAAAGAAGAGGAGAAACATAAGAGGATCAGAGAATGGGAGACCTTCTTACTTCGTACTTAGAGACTGGAGGAGATGTGGAGGCGGTGGCGGGAGGAGGGACTTGAGATGATGAAGATGCAGCCGTGGGAAGTGGAGGCGGCGACAGAACGAGAGCCGTGAGACGATGGAGGCACAGCCATGGTAGAGGTAGAGGTAGAGGTAGAGGCGCTGCCGTGGAGTAATTGGCAGATTGCTGGGTGGTTGTGGCTTGGTGAAGCAAACTGCAGAGACTTAGGCGGCGAGTGAAAATTATGGATTAGTGTTAGAGGAATTTAGGGTTACTTGCTTTTTATATGAATGGGTTTGTACAAACAAATTTCGTGTCTAAACTGCAAGACAAGAAATAATTGCACAAAAATTCAATTTAAAATTTTTATGTAATAGGGTTACACCACTCTGTGATTTTTACACAATAAAATGTAAATCCTCTTATTTGATCTCCAGTTTGGTCACGATCCAAGGGCTGCAATAGCTTGATCTTTAAACGTGAATTTTGGCTTCTTCAATCTTCACAGTTGAAAGATCGTCGAAGCGGCGCTTGCTTGAGGGCTTCGAAGCTTTATCCCAAACAAGTATGACAATCCTTAACTTGTAGAATCACTGACCTTGAAGGCGAATTCTTATTCGATTTGAGGCGAAAGAGAAACAGATCTTCGTGACTTGGAAGTGCTCGATTGAAGAACGACACTGCATTAGTGCGTATTGTTCTTCAAATGAAGCACAACGTGGGAGACGACAATGTTTCAGCGGAGCTTAAGCTTTAATCGCGGAGACCCTGTGTCTTTCTTCTCTGCCTCAACCCCTTTATTTATAGGCAAGGTGGTAGGCTTATTTTTGAAAAACTCATGATTTGAGCTTTGACTTTGTAATTAAGGAAATTTTTGTCCCCTTAATCATATGATCTTATCAATTAACTGGATATTTGTCTCCATTTAATTTTGGAAATGATTTTAGTCAAATTTGACTTTTCTGGTAACAAGACCATGGGCTGTACCGCATAATTTTATCTGGACTGGTTCTTCAAATTTAACTTTGGTTCGAACCCGTTCTTTTGCTTGACCCCAAGTCAGCATCTTGACCCGTATTTTTCGCGGCGTTGAATAATTGACTAGAAACTAAATTATTTATTGTGACTGAGGAATTTCCTTCTTATTATTACATGAAAATTTACTGCATACAAGAAATATTTTTCACATGAATAGGAAAAGGAGAGGAAGAGAATCGAGCATGCAATAATAGTAAGGAATGAAGGCCGAGTCAAATTGGTTCCGGTTATTCCTTTTTCCAGTGGCACTGCTTGATGGCATGCGGCCGCAGTGATAATGTCTACAAAAAGAATTTCACGCCGTGGCCGAAGGTGTAGCGAGTTTTGCTCTGAGGGCTTTCCTCAAAATCTTTCCGGTTGGAGACTTTGGAATGGCATGAATAAAGTATACCCTGTGCAGTTTCTTGTAGAATACTACCTGTTTGATAGATGATCGAGACAGCCAATTTAGCTGGTCATCGCCTTCAAAGTTAAAATTAGCGGAAGTCTAAGAAGAAGGCTAAGCTTAGATACTACTGACTTATACCTGTTTTGCTATGAATTCCTTAACAGCTTCTTCCGTCAGTTCGAACCCCTTAGATTGAACTACGAAAGCGACAGGAACTTCACCAGCAGCAGCATCAATTTGCCTGTTACACGGGTAGGCTAATAAGACTGACACTCCAAGCTGGGATGATCTAATTTGACGTTTATAAATGCGGGGTTTAGTTAATTATACTTACGGGACAACGGCCGCGTCCGTAATGGATGGGTGATTTAGAAGGAGGTCTTCAAGCTCAGCCGGTGGCACCTGAACATATACACGACAAGCGGGATGTTATTGAAAGATTACGAGTCGCTCGCTATGAATATCCACGAAAAGGAAGGGGTAGCATGCCAGCATTTGGATTGGGGAGGCGAGAACATGCCTGGAAGCCTTTGAACTTGATCAGCTCTTTCACCCTATCCACAATAAAGACCTCTTCGTCGTCATCTACGTAGCCTATGTCACCGGTGTGGAGCCAACCGTCGACATCAATGGTTGCAGCGGTGGCTGCATCATCATTCAGATACCCTGCAAATGGTCGTTCGTGCACAAAGGAATCATACGCAGAGAGAGAGGCATGCGATGCACTAATTACCATAACATCTATAACAACTTTGGGTCAATTGTAAGAGTTGGAAAGTTGCAAGAACCTTTCATTATCTGAGGCCCTCGAATGCATATCTCTCCAGTTTGGTTGTAGCCAAGAGAGCAACCAGTTTCAGGGTCGATGACCTTGAGTTCGGCGTTCCTGACGACCATACCACATGAGCCGGATTTTGTTGGGAAAGGCTGCTTTGCAAATGCCGCACTCAGGGATAGTACAGGTCCGGCTTCTGTCATTCCATAGCCCTATATATATAGATCATGTCTTTATTGTTAAGAGTTTAAGTAATGGAGGACCAAACTAAGCTTTTCAAGATCTGCTACGCCATTTTCTCAAGCTCCAGTTAAAGCCATTGGCCTTAACTCTTGGTTAGATCGAGTCTTGACGCTAGCACCTTATATAGTTTTTGGTAGCGTGAGAAGCAGCATGATAGTTTTTGGTCAAAATTCTCTGTAAGAATAAACTAGTCGATCCATTTGAAAGTTACACGTAGCCACTATGTAAGAGAAGATGTGATATGCAAGTAGATTTGTAATTTCCATTTGAAAGTTACAAATACTAACTTTTCTCCTCCTTTTTTTTTTTTTGGTAAAAAAAAGACTGGACCGTGAGGTTCTGATTCAAGTGACAGAAAATATTGTGCCTCCGGAACCTATAAGGTCGCCACATACATCTGGATTCCTGATTTCCTGCACTTATGTTGGGGCCGAAGTCAGGGGCGGATCCAAAAAATCGGGGGGGGGGTGCAAAAGGACATTAAACAAAGTTGATGGCTAACATAAAATAATTAAGAAGGTTCAAGTTTACAAAAAACATGAAATGTCAAAGCATTAAAATTAGTAAGTAGTTCATCAAGGTTTTACAAAACAAGAAAATATAAGAAAATCAACTCTATACATTGATGGTCAAAACGAAACTCGGCATTCTTTATAATCACGAAAGGCATCAATTGCTCAATTTGACTAATTGTAAGCATTAGACCTTAATTTAAAACGCATTGATAACTTCTTTGTGCAATACATTATCGCATCATCTTTAATATACTATAGAATTTCCAAAGACTATATACTAAACGTATTTAGTGTCGCTAAACATTTTCAGGGATTAATCCGACGCGGTCCTTCATTTTATGATTAGTTGAATTTGCAAGGATAGTCTCCGTCCATCCGGGCCGTGACTTACGGGTATGATTTTTCCTGTTTCAGTTTTATACTCAGATATATATATATATATATATATATAGAGACACACACACACACACACACACACACTTTGGCTTGTAAGATAAAATTTCCGGGTTGAATGATAATTCCTTCTGGTTGAATTATCAACGCACTTTGTTTTAATATGATTGATGCTCATGTACAATATATTCTTTGTTGTTCCTATTTTTTGAAATTTTGTTTATGAAAACAAGTTACTTAAAGCAGGTTTGATACTCACATAGACAGCCTCAATATAGGTCGGTCGGAGCTGGTTTGGATCGCTAGTAAAGGGATACATAACGGGTAAAGATTTGCAAGGATCCGGGCAGATCAGACCCATTGACTATGAATCTTAGCTGACACCCACTTTACATAATAACTTGTGGCTAAAACGATGATCGATTCAAGTGGTTTGAAATGAATCATATTTGGTATGAATTTTAGTATAAAATATCAATAATCACTACCAAACGCTCGATCAAACTTAGTGAATCTTTAGATCATTAGTCATTTGATACTATAGTTTGGTCATTCAATAGTAATTTTTGCTCATTGAACAATAAAACAAGAATTTACGCTGCATCCAAAACTACTAGAAATGCACTGCTAGGGTATAATATATAATTTGTCCTCTAACTTTTCCAACTAACTAAAAACCTAAAGGGTAATTTATGAAAATAGTCTGTCGTGTTTGGGGCTTTTTTTTTTAAAGTTTGACTTGTTTCGTTTTGTTCCTTTCTCTAAGCTTCTATTTAATTCCTAGTTGGTCTTTAAGTTCTTAAAGTTTAAGACTCCGTAAATGTTAGGAGGGCAAAAATGAAATTTCACTTTGTGGTGGAAAAGTTTCCCCAAAAGTTAATTTCTTATTGTATTTGGCGGTGGTGTATTCTTGATCAAGATGGCGGGGGTCGATGGCGGGGGTCAATGGCCTTATCGGTGCGAATATGTATAGAACAAAAAAAGTTAAAAGATGAATAAAGAGGACTGAATAGGTAAAGGAGGCTTAAATAACGCTTTATTCACGCCGTCTAGCATTTTTAGGTATTAGGGACCAAATAACTAATTGGAGCATAAATAAAGGACCAAAATAAATAAGTCAAATTTTATTATTTTTATTTTTTAAATTAAGCCCAAACGTTAATGAACATTTTAAGTGACTCATCCAAATCTAAAAGTGTATACCATAAAGAAGGATCCGGATCGCCTACTGTGGCTAGGGTTACAGCAGGCATGCTGTAACCCCAGCCACAGCCGTTCGATCGAGTTAGGTGGAAATATATGGTCCAGATGAAACCACGTCAGCTACTATTTAATGCCCCATAAACACTGCTTTCTTTCTCCAAGCCAGACTCTCTCTCTCTCTCTCTCCCCCCAATTCCATCGACTCCTCCACGCCCTCCACTTTCCGGCGACGGCACGTCCACCTTTCGGCGACGCGATCTACACTCCCTCTCTCTCCTCCGAAACTCGAAGTTGCCATGGAAGAAGGTTCATCCATTGCCGACGACACAGCCAAGAGGCGCATCTTCTGAACCCTAGATCACCGGCACCGCCTCCTTCACCTTACGTCGGCGACATAGCGGCGTCAGTCTCATTCTACACCATTCACCGGCGACAACACCTCGTGCCTTCCCCACCTTCCAGCGACGACGATCTAACTCCCTGTCTTTCCTCCAAATATTGGTCTACGCTGCATGGAAGAACCATCCTCGTCATCACCTTTGGCCACCATATATAAGGTATCCGGACATTGATGTATCGATTCCGCATGTACAAGTGTAGAATTTTTCAGGATGTTACTGATGATTCCAATAGGGAATTCTGAGATTCATATGAAATTTTGTATTTGGTAATGGTTGAAATTCCAATAAGGATATACAAAAGCACAAGATAAGCATTCAATTAGTCGAAGCCATCACTTTCAAAAAAAATTGTGCTCGCCGATGCCAAATTCAGCTATAGCATTGACCTTTTCTTTGTAACTATTTTTGTAATCATCAATTCATTCAAATTCAAGTACGAATCTGTGAAAGACATGTAATTTTATTGGCAAGTCCCTATTGATGAAGAAGTATGTTTTCGTCTACTCCATGTGTCCTTATTTATCTCCAGTTCTGTCTGGATGATTACCTCTACTCTGATTCAGTTTTGTAATTCAAACTTGCACCTGAGTATATCTAGCTTTTGAGTACCATGAGCGAATGTCAGCTGCTGTGATGTATGTTTGTTTATTTTCCATGGGTTCCATGACAGTATGGCTGAGTTTCAGCAGCCAAGGTGCCAGCGGCTTTCAAGTTGGCCGTGATGGCAGCTCCATCTTCTCTTTCTACATCTCAAGTCCTTGATCTTCCTTTGTTCTTTGATGGCAGTTTGCCGAGTTTTTACAGCCCTTGGGTGCACGTGATTTTCCAGTAGGTAGTTGATCCCTTAAACTGGTAAATTAGTGTTTGCTTGTGTTGGTGTGGGAGCTGAAGTTCTGATCGTTCTCTCGTCCTCTCGTAATCGGAGTGCCAGTCCGGACTGCTTAGGGAGTGTAGATCGCGTCGCCGGAAGTTGGACGTGCCGTTGCCGGAAAGTTGAGGGCGTGGAGAAGTCGATGGAATTGGAGAGTGGGATTGGGGGGGGGGGGAGAGAGAGAGAGAGAGTGGTCTGGATAAAGAAAGCAAAGTGTTTATGGGGGAGTAAATAGTGACTGACGTGGCTTCATCTGGACTGTATCTTCCCACCTAACGTAACTCGATCGAACGACTGTGACTGGGGCTACAACATGCCTGTTGTAATCCTAGCCACAACAGGCGATCCAGATCCCATAAAGAAGGACATGGAAGTTGGATGTCTGACTAGAAGGGAAAGTACAATAATAAATACTGAGATGCATTCTTTTAGTCTTTTTCGGGTAAGCTCCTGAAGTGAGATGTGTGTGCTCTTTCCCAAAGATATGAAGTTTGTGGAGGAAAACAAAATCTGCTCCCGAGTTCTAAAAATCTTCCTCCAATATCGTGTATAGTGATAATTAATAATCGTTAAATATTTATAGTAACTTTTTCTTCTCACACTTTCAACGACAAATATTAACAGTATTTTTTTAGCGTTACTAAATAAAAATCACTAAAAATATTTTGACGCTAATAAGATTTGTTATACGAGCTCACAGCTAAGTTTGAAACGAATAAGATTTACCTGACCCAAAGTTGCCTGTGGAATTCTGCTACGCAGAGCCTCCTCCAGCTCCTTCCCTAATGGCGCCGCTCCCGACATTACCATCCTAATCGAGCTCAAATCGAACTTATCCACCAACGGGTTCTTCGCCAGCGCTAGAACCAGCGGCGGCACCAGCGCCGCCACCGACACGCGGTGCCTCTGAATCAGCTCCAGCAGCGACTCTATCTCGAACTTCTGCATCAGCAACACCGCAGTGCCCGCCCTCAGCGAGCACAGGAGCGCGGAGTTCAAGGAGTAGATATGGAACAGCGGCAGCACGCACAGAACTACGTCGTCTGGCTTCAAGTAGAAGTTAGGGTTTTCCCCGTCAACCTGCTGAGACACGCTCGTGGACAAGCTCCGGTGGGTCAGTATCACCCCTTTCGGTAAACCCGTCGTGCCCGAAGAGAACGGTAGCGCTACCGGGTCGTTCGGGTCTATGGAAACCGAGTTATTAACCATCTCGGTGTCGTCACACTCGGAGAGTAGTGAGAAATGAAGGCAGTCCGGTGGCGGGTCGTCAGTCGTGATGACCTTAAAATCTTGGCCGAGTTTCGGGTACTTATCGTCAGTATCGCGAAGCTTATCGACGTGGTTGGACTGGGTGATAATCAGCTTTGTTTTGGAAGCGTTAAACTGTTTGAAAATTTCTGCAGAGGTGTAGAAAGGGTTGACGGTGGTTATAACAGCGCCAATCATGGAAGCGCCCATGAATGCGAAGACGAACTCGGCACAATTTTGGAGGAGGACCATGACGACATCACCCTTCTTGATGCCGAGGCTGGTAAGGCCAGCGGCGGTCTTTCGACAAATGAGGTGGGTTTCGGCGTAAGAGTAGGTTTTACCGGTGGAGCCTTCAATGAGACAGGCTTTGTCGGCAAATTCAGACATTTTTTCGAAGCAGTAGGTGTGGAGAAGGAGGTGACTGGAGATGGGTATGTCGGGTAGTTTTGATCTAAAAACATGGGTTGGAGAACTATGAGAAGGAGGTTTCGTTATTGAGAGGTCTGGGGTTTTGGTAGTTTCAGCAGAAGCCTGCACAGACAACATTTTTAGTAATGAGATTTCCTTCTTCTTCTTCTTCTTTAATTTCCTTCCAACTGGATTGTTTGTGTAACTAGATCGATGAATGTAAAAGTTGCTACTTGGTGTGATTGTATATATATAGGTGGATAAGAGGGGATAGCTAGGAAAATGGGGCAGAGAGTGAGATATGGAGAGGCAAATTAAGGGGGTTGAGACAGAGAAATAAAGGGGAACGAGGCAATTATATATATTGAGCAACAGAGGGGAACCTGGGGTGGGGTTGGTGGGGATTGCGGGCTAAAATGAAAGGTAGCATTGAGCTTAGCTAGAGATGTGAGGATGGGAGTGGAGTGGTGGTATTAGTCGTCAAGCCCTATCTGCAGTTCATATTAAGCTACCTAACCTCCCCCCCTATATCTCCATCACACGTGTGGGGCGGCAGGATATCAATTCACAAAAGGTGTTTTTTTTTCAGAAACCACAGATTTGTTGACAATACCTTGTTAGGCAGGCAAATAACAATACCTTGTTAGGCAAGCAATAACATTAGCATAGCAAAGCAACACCACCTCTACTGATGCTTCCACTGAGATTCAATAATTCAGAAATTTATTAGATAAATTTTGCAGGGTTACTCAGCAGCTATCTGCAAGATTGTGCTTGCTCGTAATCAATTTTCATTTGTTTCGAACAATTGATGATGGAAAGATGAGAGAGAGAGTCTCCACCTTCTCTCTAGAACCTAGGGTTAGCAAAATCGATCTCAATACAAATCCCACAGAGATGGCTACGCAGCGGAAATCTAATCGCACTCGAGTTCCTCCAAAAGATCCATACGCAAATGATCTAGTTGGAAAACAATGGACAAATGCACGTGACTCGAAAATCTCGGCAAGCAAATCAGTATCCCCAAACCACATTACGGTGGCCTTGGGATCAACAGAGTTTAGTGATGTACATTGTACGGGATCTCCAACCAAACAATGTCCAAGCATCGAGCTCGGATTCAAATGATGAAATTGAACTTCGAGAATTAATAAAGGCATTACAAACACAATTGAAGGAGATGCAAGAAGAGAACAGAGAATTGAAGAAAGCTATAAATGATATTACTCAAAGAAAATCTGAAGAATTAATGAAGGATTCAAGCCAGACACAATCAATGCCTGAGAAGCAGAATTCTGGTTTTATAGTAAATGGAATCGACGCGATGGTTGAAGGTACGGTTCACGCGCTTTTTGGCGCCAAAATGTCGGATGAATTTCCTGCCCTATACAATCAAATTTCACGTAAAAAAACTGAAAATTCAAATCAAGAACGTATGGCCAAAAACAGGCCTTCGTATGCTGACATGATCAAACCTAATTGTAATACCCCGAACTTCGAGACCCGGTTAAAACAATCATCCGGACTCTGAAAAATAAACGGACGGTAATTTTGGGCAATGCCCGGGTATTACTAGCATATTGGCCGAAAAGGTGCTTTTTTCAGAAACCACATATTTGTTAACAATACCTTTGTTAGGCAAGCAATAACATTAGCAAAGCAAAGCAACACCATCTCTGCTGATGCTTCCACTGAGATTCAATAATTCAGAAATTTATTAGATAAATTTTGCAGGGTCACTCGGCTGCTATCTGGAAGATTGTGCTTGCTCGTAATCAATTTTCATTTGTTTCGAACAATTGATGATGGAAAGATGAGAGAGAGACTCTCCACCTTCTCTCTAGAACCTAGGGTTAGCATAATCGATCTAAATGCCTAATTCGAGGTCTAGTGAATGAGTTTTTCATGATTTAATGAAAACATTTTGCCCACCTTATGAAGTATTTTTAAGCTCGCAACTGCCACTGCCACCATTAAAGTTGTTAACTCGTCTATATAACATTATTAGATCTGTTTTCACGTACCGCTGCATCAAAGCTAATCCTCAAATACAAAGAGATAGGAAGGGGGGTTGGTAGGCCTGGGGGTAGCAAAATAAGGGTAGATTTTGGCTTAACCACAAGGGAGGTAGCACACGCCCCATCTCACGTTCCTTCACAATTAGCCACCTAACCTTCTCCCTTTATTTCGCCGTAACAAGAGAATATCAAAGTGCAGATATCTGCACACAAGCAGAGAGAATTGAAATGAAGGAGAAAACCTTCTGGATATGGGAAAGCTACTCTAGCCATTGGGTGACATCCCAATAACTTAAAGCTCTCCAAGAGTTTTTGGTGCTCTATACGGAAGTGCTTGTAATGTTTGACACACACCTCAGGGGGGTGCCTCTCAGTTGAATCAGTTGGACTGGTACGTTTCTTGAATTGCCCTTGACAACCTACATTTTTGAAGCTGTAAGATCCTATATTGTTGCTGTTTCAGGATTTATGGAGTTCCGACATCTGCGATTTATGAGGTCTACTTGCATTACTGGCTCATCAAGCCCAAAAAAAACTGGTTAAGATGGAAACTAGCTAGTTGCTTCCTTCCCCTCTTCATGCTCCTGCTCAGGTTTACTTTGGTCTCTCTCCAAACATATTTGTTTATGTAGCTTCGTAGTCGTGTTACCGTGATCTGTAAGAGTTAATTATAGCTTGAGAATCCTGAATGCAGACTTTTTAACAGGTGAAGTGACATGTAAACTCACATATTATGCGTGTCTTGATCAATTGCTTGTGTAGTCTTTAAAGAAAGGAAAAAATTTGGCTGCTATCCCGGTCGGAGGAATCTTCCTCCTACCCCTTATATAATGATAATCAATTGTCTTTAAATGTTTCTAGTGGCTTTAATTTAGTGACGCTAAAAAAATGTTGCTAATAATTGTTGTCGTTTGAAACATTTAGCCACTATTAATTGCCACTATTAATTGTCACTATACATAGAGTTGAAGGAAGATTCCTACAACTCGGGTAAGAGCCAAAATTTGTTCTTAAAAAAAATATCATTGCTGAACTCGTGGTTCATTTTTGTTGGTTGAGCGTCTTTATTTTCCCTTTTTACTTCTCATAGCCATCTGTTTGTGTCTCTCTCTCTCTCGTGGTTGACGAAGTTTGTAGTATCGTTGCCGAAATAAAAGGTCGAAGTGTACACATTATCACAACGAGACATCGCACATGGAGTGCAAAAATTAAACTTTTAAGCTTAATTAGTACCTATTTCTTAGGCATGATTTGAAGGTGCCCTAGATTGGAAAATAAACATAAAAGAGATTTAGTTGAACCTTGAATCATGACAAGAGAGGTGTCAAAAGGGCCGGGCCGCCCGCGGGCCAGCCCGGCCCTACCCTAAAATGGCCCGAGCCAGCCTGGCCCTAAAGAGTGAATAGTGTGCCCCTGGTCCATAGGGCCAAGGGCCAGGCCGAAATATTTGGGAAACGGGCCCGGGCCCGTTGCCCCCCTTATAATTTTTTTCTTTTCTTTTTTTGAAGTCCATTTTATTACATTTTCATCTTTTTGACGTTTTGGATATTTTTAGTTAAATTAATAGTTTTGGAGGTGTTATTGAATTCATCTGATCATTATTTTCTTTAATACACGCAGTGAAATATGGGTGTGTGGTGACGGTGACGTATTTTTGATGATTTTTGAGTAGGCTTTCATTTAATGTTTCTGTTACAATATTTGCTTTGTGTTCTGCATCAGAAGCCAATAGAATAATTATAAAAAAATTTATCATATTTTCATTTTATATGTGTTCTAAACATAAATAAAAATTATGTAATTTAAATTTCTTTTTGTTTCAAACAAAAAAAGGTGAATTGAATTTCTAAATTTAATTCCATGAAGAGGGTGAAGTGTCAAAGGGACTTGAGAAATAACTTCAGGATTTAAGAAATGAATAACACGAATTTTTGGAAGAAAAAACAAATTTATTGGGTCGTACCCGGCCCAAGCCGGGCCCTAAATATTGGGCCTAGGGCCAGGGCTTGGACTGGGCCTGGATATCCTTTTCTCTGGCCCGGGCCCGGCCAGTTTTCTCGGCTGGCCTGCTGGGTGGGGCTAAAGCGTCAAAACTCTTGCGGTGTAGCCAACTACTAAGGAAGTTGGAGCATAAACTTACAGGCCAGTTGGGCATATAGGATACTAATGAAGGGAGGAGTTGAAACCATTTGGCGAGTGACCTTTTTAAGAGTGGATGGATGCAACAGGTGTACTAGCAGCAAACCAGAAATTTAACTTAACCCTACCTCCCCAATTAAGCTCATGTAAACGCTAAAGACATATGGGTGAGTACAGTTCAGTCAGTTCGGTTTAGAGGCTGAATATCAAATCGAACCGACTAACATCAATTTGAAAAAAAATAAATCGAACTGCAGTTGAACGGTTTGATTTGAAGGGTTTGGTTTGGATGGGTTGGATAGATCGAACGGTTTGGTTTGAACGGATCGATCGGTTTGGGCGAGACTCCATTCTAGGCCCAAAAAATTAAATTTTGTAACAAAAACTCAAGAAGTAACTAAGCAAGCATTAGTTTAAAATTCTAATTAGATTACATAGTATTCAAAAGAGAATTACTCATTACATGCAACATCATTACACATCATCTATTAAAATTCTAATCAAATTACATAACATTAAAAAATATCATTACACAGCATTTGTTAAAGTTCTAATTAAATAACACATCATTACACAACATCATTATAAATATCAGATTAACTTAAAAAAGAACAAGTCCTAAGTATCTTCAAAATCAAAAAGATCACGAAAAGGACTTTGGCATCTTCAAGACCTTCATCACCAATCAACCTTCAACCAACATGTAGTTCATATGTATAAAAGGGTTAATTACACACGGCACCCTTGAGGTTTGCCCTAAACTATACACACGGCTACCCCTAACTTTTTTTATTACTCCCCGCCCCCTGTGGTTTGTCATCGTATTATACAAAACTCACTTACGTTAGGGAACCGTAAAAAAAAATTAGGGCAACACAAATTTATTTCGATATACCAAAAATACCCTTAAGTCTTTCGTGATCCTCCTCTTTCTTGCCCAAAAAAAGCCCAGCCATTGCCAGCGCAAACCCTAATTAGGGCCGGCGCGAACAAAGGGAAGCAGGGGAGGGGCAGGAGGAAAAGGGGGGAAATGGGAAGGGAGGAGGAAGTGGGAGCGGGGAGGAGCTACCCTGCCCCAGTCACCGGCCGAGAAACCGGCAGCAGGTGGCAAAAAACCGCAACCTCAACCCAGAAACGGCGGCCACGAAATCTGCGAGGAGAGCTTGAAACGGTCGGAGCAGCTGCCGGCGAAGGACGACAACAGTTAAGCCTCTGGAAAGAGCACTGAACAAACGCCAAACACCGCAAACAGGCCTGCTGGTGCCTAAATCCAGGCCAACCTTGCCAATACGGGAGTTGTAACGTCTCCTTCACGAACAGCCCGCTCAGCCCGAACATAAACACCACAAAACCGTTATCCCAGGTGCCTTTCTAGTCGAGCGCGAACCCTGATATCCACCTCTTTCCTTCAGATCAAAACCCACCATGATGCTCAGATTATCTCTAGAACAACAGATCTGAAAAAGGAAAAAAAGTCCAGATTTGGCATTGTTGGGCGTATGAGTAGACACGAAGCGCGTGGTGATGCGTCGTCAGATCTGATCAGGTTTTCTCCAAGGACGCCGAAGGTCGCGCCTCTGGTGGCTGTGACGGTGTAGGCTGTCGCGGTGGAGGCGGTGGCGCGTGTGGTTTGCGGCAGTCCCTGTAGATGAAGGCCCACAGTGATGGGTCATTTGTTGTTGCTATGGTAGCCCGTCGTTTGGTGACGACGATTGTACCGGCCACGACGCCGAAGGGTCGAAGGCCCGTTGTAGCGGCGGTGATAGCCGGTCGTTTGCTTACCTTGGCTTCGTGAGAGTGAGAAAGATAAAGAGAGTGAGGGGGGGGGGGGGTAAATTAACTTGTTTATCCGAGGTATTACTGTCATTTTATTACTTCTGTTAATTCTTTGGACGAAAAAATAAAAAAGTGTAGTTTAGTGTAATAAAAAAAGTTAGGGGTAGCCGTGTGTAGTTTAGGGCAAACCTCAGGGGTGCCGAGTGTAATTTATCCTTAAAAAAAATGGAAATGAAAATGAATCAGGTTCATAAGACATATAAGTCTAACAAACAATACAAACTGTCATTATAAAACCAAATCAGCTGTCTAGAGGTGTTTATGCACATCGAATTTCAGCAAAATGATTCAACTAAAACTTGCACTAAAACCTATACAAAACTCCAAGATGATTTGTACCTAAGCTAAGAGTCTATTGACTAGCAATACCACTTATTGATTATTGGTACTCTTATAACCGTAAGTCCAAGATACTACCCCCTCCCACTACAAGAAATAAGACTTTGAGCGACAGAAAAATCCATCGCTAAAACTTTTATACCGTCGCTAAAAGTCCCTTGTATAAAACCCCGTTACTAAAAGTTTTGCGACGAAATTTTAAAATCCGTCGTCTAATATTGAACTTTTTGCCACAGATTTATTTATAAATTAGCGACGGAAATTCCGTTGCTAATTCTGCTTTACATGCTTTAGTTTATTTTCTTTTTTTTGTAAAATTAGCGACGGATAAAATTTTTAGCGACGAAATATTCCGTCGCTAAATGAGATTTGTAACGACATAAAAAGCTTATAATTAAGTAAGCTTTTAGCGACGGAATTAATCCATCGCTAAAAGTCATTTTTTAAAAAATATTTTTTAATTTTTTAATGCCCAAACCTCTAATAAAAAATTCAATCCTCAACCTAATTAAAATATGGTTAATCAGGACTAATTAGGGCTAATTACAGCCAGTGCTGAAGCTACGATGAGATTCCACGGGTTCTAAGAATGTCGTGTTAACCTAATTAACCTAAATTCAATGCACAGTCAACAATCTCAATTCCGACACCTAGGGTGTCGATATGGTGTCTGATACGTGTCCAACACCTACGACACGTGTCTGACACCTCCGTCAACAATCTCAATTATCAAATGCTCAATGCAATAAAAATTAATAAAAATCACACATTCAATCCAATTGGGTCCCATCCTCCGTCAACAATCTTAATATCTCAAATGCTCAAATGCATGATTAACAATATAAAATCACCAATTAACAACCTAAAATCATCAATCAATAATCACAATTCTCAAATGCACAATTAACAATCTAAAATTATCAAACAAATAATCATTGTTCAAACGGAAAAAAATTGTTCAAAATGCACATATCCGATGCGATTAATTTAATTTAGGGTTTAATTAGGACTCAGAGTTCAACATTGGGGGAAAGCTTTTTCAAAGAGCTTTGATCAAACACCAGTACTTGAAAACGCATATGCCCCATGTGTTCAAAGACAACAAAGTCCCCAATATTAAGGTCATGCTGCTGCACGAATTTGTTCCAACCCTATTCGAAACAAATTTCCTCTTAACCGCGCTTCTTCTTGATTTTAACAAGCCATAACCCTTGTAGCAGGTTAAAGTTGCTTCATTTGATCTCACTGTGGTAAGCTGACTGCAAAAGGCTACCGGTATGGCCTAATTAACATATTCATAATACAGTAAGACATGTAAGTTTTTGACCAAAGATAATAGTGCGTACACACACGAAAACACAGAGAAAGAGGGATGACATACAAGTTCTGTATGAAAACCAGGCATCATGACCTTGAAGAAGTGCTTGCCGACTGAAACGTCCTACTTTAACATGAAAAACCAATCGAGCATTATTCAATTGATGAGCATCAATTTCATAGCTTAATTAAATCTATTAAATGTCACACTGTATAAGACCTTTAAGCTTTTAGTAACTAAATCAATACCACTGGCCCAAATGTGACATTTCAATTCGGTGTCGGTGTCGATCAGACTCAATCCAATTGGGTAGAAAATTATGTAAAAGTGATGCTAAAAGTGCAATCCACAGTGAGTTGTAGCTAAAATTATAGGACAGATAAACCTCAGCAACAGCACATAAAACAAACGCAGAGAATACAACAAGCACATGGAGTCAACTTCCTAGTACTAGACATCTGAACATCAGATGGAAAATTGGAGATCACATTGTTTTATTGACCAAATCCTTCGCTCGGCCTTTTTGTTAACCAAGTGACAGAACACCCCAGCCGGCTGATTATTTTTAAATATGTCAAACTAGCCTACTTGCATACTTGTTCCGCGAAGCCAACTTGATGTTGCTAAGAAGTTATTACATTCAGATATGCAATCTCAAAACTAAATAGAAATGATATGCAGAAACATTCTATGTGAATTGTAGAAGAACATCACGAGATGAAACTGTGATAACAACAAAATGCAGTTTTATTGCATGAATTGTAGCAGTCTTCTATCCATTGAAGATTTGCTGCATGTTGATGGAGCTCAAGAAAGCTGTCATTTGATAGCCTCAAATTTGAAAACGCATTTCAGGATAAAGTTACTTCCGAATGAAGTCTATGCTTTTTCAATTGTTCTTATGTTAGTTACTATTCTAGTCAACCTCTCCATTTTTTTATTTTTTATTATCTATTTCTAAATCAAATTTCTCAATTATTTTTCATAAATGACAAGGATCCAAAGATCAAGATTGTTTCTTGTTCTTATTTTCCTTTTTCCTTGTGCAGAGACAAAGAAGAGGTATAAAGGATTTGGATCATATAGAATTGAAAACTATAACAACTATTTGTCACTAACGATGTCACTAACTTCAGTAATGAAGTTTTGAAAACCATAACAACTATTTGTCACTAACGATGTCAAGAAAAAATGTAGAATGACAGATAATGTGTTGGGGCCTGACAATACTCTCTGATGATGGGATCAAGAACTAGATAGAGGCATACACAGTGCAACAACTATACACAGGCCAAAGATAGGAGCATGAAGGGCTTTTCACAACACTGTCTAATGGGAATGGAAAAGCATAAACCTTACATAACAATGCTCATTATACAGTTCATTTATACATGCATGGCCTTACTATCCAAGGCATCAATATCTGCAGGAGTAAAGCCTTCTGTTTTTGTGGCTTATGGACAAGCATTGGCCGCGCTTGCACAGGTACCACCCTAGGCCGGGTTACCGTATAGTATTCAATGCTCGCATCGCATCTAACGCTAATCTGGAATACACCCGCGCTTGCACAGGTACCACCCTAGGCCGGGTTTAATCAAATCAACCCGACGATCCAAAAAAATCCGATACCACATATCCTACATTACTTTCTGATATGGACTCTTGGTACATTCCTCGGGGTTACCATTGAAATGCCAGTTTGTCACCATCTTGCTAAGATGTATCTCCATAACCAATTTCAATCTTCTCTAGGCCTAGTGCTAGCAGTAGATTCCACACTCTTAAGGGTTCGATTCCACCTGGTTTCGGCCATTTTTGGTCTATTTATTATTCTGCAGATTATTATTATTGTGTTAATTTCACATCAACCTAGACCGTTACACTGAATTTTCAATTGAAGTCTAGAATCAGAGAAATCATGAAAGGGATCTTATAATTATAACAACATAGTGGAGCAAGTTTATATAACAACAGCATTGTAACTGCTAAAATTTCAAAAAACTCTATGAAGCAAACAATTAAACTAACTAAACAAAATGGGCATGCATTTGTATAAATTGTGATTTTTCTACGGACAATAGAGCAAATTGTTAAGGACACTGATGAAAGAAAATGGTGAGCAGTGGGCAGTACCGTGAAGGTTGCCGGAGGTGGCGCGGTGTCGGGGGGAGGAAGGATCTGTCGCCGGAGGTGGCGCTGCGTCGAGCGGAGGACAGGGCTGTCGCCAGAGGTGGCGCGGCGTCGGGGAGAGGACGGGGATGTCGCTAGAGGTGGCGTGGCGTTGAGGGGAAGATAGGGCTGTCACCGGAGGTGGCGCGGTGTCGGGGGGAGGATGGTGGTGTCATCGGAGATGTGGGTCGCCGTAGATGGGGTCGCCGGTAGGTGAGATATTCGAGACAAAGAGAGAAACGGGAGAAAGAAGACGTTCTGATTTATTTTAAAGACGAGTTTTAGCGACGGAATTACACCGTCGCTAAAAACCCGTCGGAAAAAGCTATAATTAACGACGGAATTTTTAGCGATGGTAACATTCAGTCGCTTATAATGTTTTTAACGACGAAAATTTACCAATGGGTTTATCCGTCTCTGAAAGACGTTTTAGGTCGTTAAAAGTCCGTCGCAAAATCATTGTTTTCTTATAGTGTCATCTCTCTCCTCCAAAGTATAAATGCTAAAGAACCCAAACGAACGAGAAAATATTTTTCTAATAACTAATGTAGACCTCAAAACATATAGCAAAACAGACAACCCAACAAATGCATTAGAGATTGCAAGCAGTAAAATGGACTTATTAGGTTCTGCTGAGTTCTTTGTCACCATATTTTCATCTGACATACATCACTAACATTGCTGAAATCCAAAATTTAGTATTTCCAATAGACGTGCCAAAAAATTACTGTCGAATAGGTGTGCAAAAAAAAAAAAAAAAGATGTGCTCTTAAGTTATCTTGGTGACTCAATCAATAACAATAGATGCACCACTTGAACTACTTGTATTTGATCCTACTACTTTCTCTGAAATGAAAAGATCAGGAAATTCAGTAGAGGAACTCGCTAAAAGCAATTTTATTAATAAAAAAAATTACCTGAAAAAGATGTCTTCATACTTTTTAATCTCGTCCATAGCTTGTCAAAGATCAATAGGGGCCGAAAGATATTTCAACCAATTTTGAGTACAAACAAGAGCATCTACCATCCTTGGATTCAAAGAACTTCTAAATAGATCAAGTACATGACCTCTTGTGCTAAAAGCTAATTCAGAAGTAACGGTAGAAACCGGAACAACTAAAATATGCCTTGCTACCTGAGAGAGGACATGATACTTGTTGCCATCCACCTTCCACCGCCCTAATATATCAAGGGATTTTCTAGGGTCTTCACAACTCTCTGCTAAATTCATTTTCACCTCAGATTTGCTCTCTATACTCTCTTCTGCCTTTAAAAGCTTCTGATATTGTGCTACCAAAGATTCTTCTCCCTTAACCTCATTTTCTTTGTAAACTCGACTTCTTTCACTATTTTCACCATCCCTCTGCTCAAAGTGCTCTAACAAGCGAACCAAGTTTTCCTTCATCTTATCAACAATATTTTTAACCACCCCACAATCATTCACTTGGCGTAAGTAAAACTTAACATACTTCAATTTATGATGAGGGTCCAACGCAACAGCAATATACACCATAGAATACAAGATATAATCAACACTTTTACACAATTGTACCAATTTCAATCGCACAACCATAATTTCGTTAAAATAGGCATTAGATGTAACATATAAAGAACCAGAAAATCGTAAAGTCACCTAACAGATTATTTTTAGAAAGTGAACAAACTCCCTAGCATTTTCCCAATCTTCTAATGTAAGAGGCCCTATATTTGTTGCCCTTCCTCTCCCACCATCATCCTTGTCCTCGTCCTCACATCAAGATACTGAAAAATACTTAGAAAAGCCCGAATCATCTTCTTCTAATCTTTCAAACGCTTTTTGAAAATTTTAGGCAGCTTCCAGCATTAACTATGTCGAAATGTTCCATCTAGTTGGAATATCTAGACAAACAAGACTCTTACTTTCAATTTTCTCTTTCTCTGCACACCTCTTGAAACTTAAAAACCTAGAAGGAGAAGACCTCACAAACCTTACCGCATTCCGAATCTTCACAATAGACTCGTGAACATCTTTCGTACCTTCACTTACTATAAGGTTGGTAATGCGAGCACCAGACCTCATGTGCATGAACTCATTATCCATGATAATACTTTTCTAGCAATTAGTTTTACTCTTCAGATATTTAATAGTACCATCATTAGAACTAACATTATCAACTGTTACAGTAAAGACTATCTATCTTCCAATTCAGCAACCAAGTCTCAATCACTTTACCAATTATTTTACCCTTGTGATTTTCAACTTTTGAATGCCGTGTCAAACTGGTTCCGGTTTATCAAAGTGACTGAGGAATTTACTTCTTATTTTTACATGAAACTTTACTGCATACAAGAAATATTTTTCACGTGAATAAGAAAGGAGAGGAAGAAAATCGAGCATGCAATAACAACGAATGAATGCCGTGTCAAACTGGTTCCGGTTTATTCCTTTTTCCGGTGGGAACTGTTACAAAAAGAATTTCACGCCATGGCCGAAGGTGTAGCGAGTTTTGCTCTGAGGGCTTTCCTTAAAATCTTTCCTGTTGGAGACCTTGGAATGGCATGAATAAAGTACACCCTGTGCAGTTTCTTGTAGAATACTACCTGTTTGATAGATGCGACCAGTTTAGTTGGTCATCGTGTTCAAAAGTTAATTCAGCGGAAGCCTAAGAGAAAAGCTAAGCTTAGACATAATTGACTCATACCTGTTTCGCTATGAATTCCTTAACTGCTTCTTCCGTCAGTTCGAACCCCTTAGATTGAACTACGAAAGCGACAGGAACTTCACCAGCAGCAGCATCATTTTGCCTGTTACACGGGTAGGCTAAGACTGACACTCCAAGCTGGGATGACCTAATTTGACGTTTATAAATGCGGGGGTTAGTTAATTGTACTTACGGCCGCGTCCGTAATGGATGGGTGATTTAGAAGGAGGTCTTCAAGCTCAGCCGGTGGCACCTGAACATATACACGACAAGTGGGATGTTATTGAAAGATTACGAGTCGCTCGCTATGAATATCCACGAAAAGGAAGGGGTAGCATGCCAGCATTTGGATTGGGGAGGCCAGAACATGCCTGGAAGCCTTTGAACTTGATCAGCTCTTTCACCCTATCCACAATAAAAACCTCTTCGTCGTCATCTACGTAGCCGATGTCACCGGTGTGGAGCCAACCGTCGACATCAATGGTTGCAGCGGTGGCTGCATCATCATTCAGATACCCTGCAAATGGTCGTTCGTGCACAAAGGAATCATACACAGAGAAAGAGGCATGGGATGCACTAATTACCATAACATCTATAACAACTTTGGGTCAATTGTAAGAGTTGGAAAGTTGCAAGAACCTTTCATTATCTGAGGCCCTCGAATGCATATCTCTCCAGTTTGGTTGTAGCCAAGAGAGCAACCAGTTTCAGGGTCGATGACCTTGAGTTCGGCGTTCCTGACGACCATACCACAAGAACCGGATTTTGTTGGGAAAGGCTGCTTTGCAAATGCCGCACTCAGGGATAGTACAGGTCCGGCTTCTGTCATTCCATAGCCCTGTATATATAGATCATGTCTTTATTGTTAAGAGTTTAAGTAATGGAAGACTAAACTAAGCTTTTCAAGATCTGCTACGCCATTTTCTCAAGCTCCAGTTAAAGGTAGCGTGAGTAGATTTGTAATGTACCTAGCTATAGTATACCAAGCATAAGTCGTCCTAATGTATTGCTAACGTTATTTTCTGCGCTTGCAAAACCAACATGGATTTGCTCAAAGGTAGCGTGAGAAGCAGCATGATAGTTTTTGGTCAAAATTCTCTGTAAGAATGAACTAGTCGATCCATTTGAAAGTTACACGTAGCCACTACTACGTAAGAGAAGATGTGATATGCAAGTAGATTTGTAATTTCCATTTGAAAGTTACAAGTATTATCTTTTTCTTTCTTTTTTTGGTAAAAAAAAGTTGTACCGTAAGGTTCTGATCCAACTGGTAGGAAATATTGCGCCTCAAAAATCTATAAGGCCGTCACATATATCTGGGTACCCGATTTCTGCACTTATGTCGAGGCCAAAGTGCACGGAAAGCCCGCTTGTGGAGAACATGCATAGCGAGGATGTAAGTTTGCTACCAAAATGAGCGACGGACATGATATTTGAACCAGGGTGGAAAGCCGAAATTGGGACCCTAGAGACCGTTGAACCAACTCATTATTGACTACGTGCTAACTATGCTCTCGAGATATGTTATTACCTCTATTTGTTGTAAATTTAATTATCATGTGTTTGCTAGGTTAAATAAGAAGTCCGCGTGCATGCGCGTGTTCGTGTGCGTGTGTAGGACTAGTACCCTCCATTTTCATTTACCGCAGAAACGCACCAAAGAGTTGACATTATTATCTATGGAAATTCTAAAACACTAATTTAATTCGAGTAATAATGGATCAACTAGAAGAATCGACTCTCCATTTGTTGGTGTCTTTTCTTACCTAACTAGTGTAGGTTCCATCGACTCACGCCCCATCCTCCAACGATCCAACCACTGAAGTCATTTTTAAATCTTCTCAAATACGAGTGCACATAATAGTCCATAAATTGTACCGTAACATATCATAAGCGAAACAATTCAACGATAATTTTTTGCACGATAGATCACCATATTATGTTTTCAATATGATATAAAATTTATAAATATTATATATTAAGTATAAAAGTCGCCAAAAATATTTAATGTTATTTTCGACGTGGTCCTTATTTGTCGATCGGTTTGTTTCTATACTCGTAAGCCTTATAAAATTGAAGAACTGGTTTTTAAACATAATAAAATACTACCTAATTCAATATACTAATCTAGTAAAAACTTAATTTTAACAATTATACAAAAAAAAAAGGGTTTTCTAATACAAATATATAGAGGAAAAATATAAGTAACTTATGAGGTTTAGAACAAAAGTATGATCTGGCAATTGATTTAAATTTGGATTAGATTTAAATTTAGTTAATTCTGCATGAATAACAAAGGTTATATTCGTTAGCCTAATTTAAGTTAAAAACTAATGTTAATCATTTTAAAATTCAACTTAATCAATATACTAAGTATGTAACTCTCAAATATAAATATAAGATTTATATATCTCAAAAATGAAAATAACGTATTAGATTGAAAAAAAAATGATGCTACAGTTCAGTTAAACTTAGTAAATATATGTGCATATATACACTATATGCATATATGTGCGTGTGTGTGTCCGCGCGCGTGTAGGTAGGTCTATATAGTTCACTATAAAAAATGAATAACATGGGATATAATTCAATAAGCAATTATAAGGACCAACAAAATGGCTATATCGCATATATAAGAATTTTGAATAACCAAATTCCAATAGTAATTATATTGTAATTAAGTTAGTCTTCAACTTAGATCGAAAACCTTAATTAGTATATATGAAGATAAATCTAACTTAATAAGTATTTCTATCAATAATTTGTTGAATGTTGATTAACTTTTTCTCAGCAATTTGCTTACTACGAGGTTTCGAGCTATCCTATATAGTAATGCTAGTCTAGCTTTTTAAACCTTATATAACTGTCTCATGCAATAACGTATTAATGTTACTATTTTTTATGTATCTTTTCTTGGTGAATTTTATTTGCTTCTAAAAGCGCCAACTCAACATTATTTAATTAGTCGTGTTGCTTAACTTTGATGAATCATGTGGTACAAGCAAAGACAGACCTTAAGTGTCACAATTAAACTAGCATATAGTGGCATGCTATTGAAATGTACAAATTAATCATTCTCAAAGATACTTACACAAGCACAATAAGAAAGTCTCATGCGATGACATATTAATCTGAATATTTTCTCCCCATATTTTTTGTTAGTAGAGTCTACTTTTTCATTTTGTGGACAAAACAAACACCTAACTTTGTTCCTTTGTATGATTATAAATCCAGGATTCAACATTGTTCTTTGAGGTTTCACCACATGGTCAATTTCGTATGTTAGAAAATAGTTCATCTACCTAATAATAAGCATGACTATTTTTGAAGAAATAATCATGAAGATATAAATTGTGCAACATTAGATTCTACTATATGCGTTCAAAGTTTTTAAAATAGATAACTATAAACAAAACCATCCCGTATTCTGCACGAGTTTCCAGACTAGTAGGACGACAAAATATCAGTGCTACTCAGAGACAAATAATGTCTCCAAGGGTAATCAGTGAGCTATAGAGTCAGTCGAAGGCTTGAATTCTGTATTTCTGTCCTGTAACTCATGTTGGTGTCAACTTATTGAACTTAATTTCTAGCAAGAGATAATGACAAGAGAAGATATTCTTTTTTTTTTTTTTTTTAAAGAATATTTTCTCTTGTCATTATCCCTTGCTAGAAATTAAGACACTACCAAATGGGTAGAGGACACCAGAAATAATGAGAAACCGTACATTTTCCTGGGCAAGGTAGGCCACTCCCATGGCCAGTCCTATTAGACTTCAGCATGCACCAGCTGTCTTGCGACAGACGATATACGATCGGTCCTTAACTTCGATAGCGATACCTCGTCAACCAAATATACGGTCGATCCAATTCGGTTGAAGCGGATTATTTAGACTTTAGCTAAATTTATCGTCGAGTCCAATGCAAAAAAAAAAAAAAAAATCACAAACTAGTTTGAGTTCTGAGCGGGTCTGATATCCTTTAAGCAGTTAATTTGTTCTCTAACTTTTCCAACTAACTAAAAACCTAGAGGTGATTTTTTGAAAATAGTCTGTCATGTTTGCGCCTAATTTTTGAAAAGTTTGACTTGTTTCATTTTGGTCATTTCGCTGAGCTTCTGTTTAATTCCTAGTTGGTCTTTAAGTTCCTAAAGTTTAAGACTCCATAAATGTTAAAAGGGCAAAATTAAAATTTCACCATGTGGTGGAAAAGTTCCCCCAAAAGTTAATTTCTTAGTGTATTTGGCGGGGTCAATGGCTTTATGGGTGCAAATAATATGCATAGAACAAAAAAGGAAAAAAAAAATATTAAAGATGCATAATAAAAAGGACCGAATAGGTAAGGGAAGGTAAATATCGCTTTTATTCACTGCGTGTAGCATTTTGAGGTATTAGGGACCAAATAGCTAATTGGAGCATAAATAAAGGACCAAAATAAATAAGTCAAATTTTATTAATATTATTTTTTAAATTAAGCCCAAACATAAATCAACATTTAATGTAACTTATCCAAATCTAAGGCCTAGTTTGACAAAAAAAATATTTCTCTTTTTTTTTCAGTTTTTAAAAACTGAAAAAAAGCGTTTGGTAACCATTTTTTTTTCAGTTTAAAAACCAGTTTTTAAACTGAAGAGTAAAAAAGAGTGAAAAAAAAACTCCATAAACTGGTTTTCTTTCACTTTTGGGTTTTTATGTTTAGACCACCACCACCACCCTCCCACCGCCGGCAGCCACCTCAGGCGACCACCGCCGGCCGCCGGCGACCACCGCCGGAGACTGCCGGCAGCCACCTCCGGCCGCCGGCGACCACCGGCAGCCACCTCAGGCGACCACCGCCGGCCGCCGGCAACCACCGCCGGAGACTGCCGGCAGCCGCCTCCGGCCGCCGGCGACCACCGCCGGAGACTGCCGGCAGCCGCCTCCGGCCGCCGGCGACCACCGCCGGCGACTGCCGGCAGCCGCCTCCGGCCGCCGGCGACCACCGCCGGCGACTGCCGGCAGCCACCTCCGGCCGCCGGCCACCACCGCCACCACCGGCCACCACCGCTGCACCCCACCACCACCACCGCAAACCACCAAAAAAAAAAAGCCAAAATAAAAATGGACACCAAACAGCAAAAAAAAAAACATAAAAAAAAAAGGGGTTATCAAACACCCACTTGTTTTTATATAAAAAAAATTTAAGCTGCTCTTTAAAAAACTGCTCTTTAAAAACTGAAAACCAAAAAAAAAATTTTGTCAAACGAACCATAAGTCTACATATCATAAAGAAGGACATGGGCGTTAGATGTCTGACTGGAAGGCAAAGTACAATAAATACTCTCTTCATTGAGATGCCAACCCTTTAGTCTATTTTGGGCAAGCTCCTGAAGTGAGATGTGTACGTTCTTTCCCAAATTAAAAAGATACTGTACTATATATCCACATAGCTCAAGGGCATTGTTGGCACAATGTGAAAGCGTCGCTAAACGAAAAAAAACATTGAAAACGTTGTTTCTTGCAGTAAAATCTGGTGCGTTCGTCAACCGTCAACTTCTCCTAATGTATACAAAAAATCCAACTTTTTTGACAAGCTCATACATCAATATGAGGAGATGTGATTTCCGTTTATGGCAACTACTTTTCACTGTTAAATCTCTTTTCCATAGATATGAAGTTTGTGGAGGAAACAAACTTCGGTTCATAACTGGATTGTAGGAATCTTCTTTTAATTCCGTATATAATGATAATTAACAGTCGTTAAATATTTTTAATGACTTTTCTTGTAACACTTTCAGCGATAATTATTAAGCGCATTTTTTCACCGTCACTACGATTAGTTGTCGTTATATAGCTAGGGAGTAAGATGAAGATCCCTATAACCGGGGTAGTAACCAAATTTTTTGGAGTAGAGATGGGAGTCCAAAGACATTTACATGAAAAGAGAAGATGTTTGACCTAAATCAGAACGAAAGTAAGGTAGGGGATTGAAAGGATATTTCTCAAAGAACACGACGGGTTTGCACAACGTAGGACATGAAAAGAGTCGATGATTTCAGGTTATATTTAGTTAGTTATAATCTTGACGGTAATAAGATTTGTTACGAGCTTACAGCTAAGTTTGAAACGAATAAGATTTACCTGACCCAAAGTTGCCTGTGGTATTCTGCTCCGCAGAGCCTCCTCCAGCTCCTTCCCTAATGGCGCCGCTCCCGACATTACCATCCTAATCGAGCTCAAATCGAACTTATCCAGCGGGTTCTTCGCCAGCGCCAGAACCAGCGGCGGCACCACAGCCGCCACCGACACGCGGTGCCTCTGAATCAGCTCCAGCAGCGACCCTATCTCGAACTTCTGCATCAGCAACACCGCAGTGCCCGCCCTCAGCGAGCACAGGAGCGCGGAGTTCAACGAGTAGATATGGAACAGCGGCAGCACGCACAGAACTGTTGGAAAATATAGGCTTTGATTTGTATTTTCTACAACAAAATATTAGCAATACAAATAGATTAAACGTAGCAAAATAATTGAAAGTAATTCCATAGGAACTCTTGATAAAATTATGTAATCTAAAGTAATAAAAGGATATAAAAATAGCTCGTCTGTGAGAGTCGTGACAAAGTCACTGTCCTAAAGACGTTATCGCCTCCCTACGTGCAGGTGTTGACGGCAGATAATGTCTCCAAGATAAAACCCATTGACGCAGCTATATGTCTCCTCCATGTGCACGTCCACAGGAAGACGGTATGAACCAGTCCACGATCACGTTGCCCAAGTATAAAATATGAAAATAGTTATAGAGGAAAAACATTGTGATAGTAAAGTATAAAACACTAAGTATGGAAGCATAGTTACTTCTATCTTCTATGTCACACTTTATTGCCTTATATACTTTTCCAATCAAAATCCATTTATTGGCTACATAAGTAAGATTAAAAGCCTTTGTAACTCATGGAATAATTATAACCATTCTCAATAATGCCAAATAATAAAGTATATTATATACACCATAAACACATTTGAGTTAATAATATTCATTATTGCATTTGTAACTCATTTCATAATTTACATGTAAGTAAATACATAGAGCCATAAATTGCAATATAATAACAATGCTATAATGTAAATTTTATTTTATTAAAATATTCCAACAATTCCCCACTATTTTGATAAAATAAAATGATAATTTAAAATACTTAAAAAGTAACTAATGAAATGTTTATAAAGTCTCACAATTCCAAGACATTTAAGGCATTTAGAACCATATCAATGAACATTATGATAAAATCATAAACTTCCTCTCTCTCTCTCTCTTTTTAATTTATTGAATATTTTTTCTCTTTCGCAAAATAAAGCCATGGTTTATAAACTCATAAAGTAATAAAATATAAAAAAATATATACATAAATAAGATGGGCAACTTGTACTGTGTAATAGGTGTTGGTGCCTTCCGGGCTTGAACCAACACTTAGTGTTGACAACTTCCATTTGAGAGAGCCGTAATGGACTACGCCTTGAATTAGGTCCCTTGGCCAAACTTCTGTTGTCGCACACACAATACTGATATGGGACTTGGTTCGCGGGTTAGCGGTATTAATGGCCATGCGCTCTTATCTTGATTCTCATGAGAGTCTTTAGGGAATGGCCCATAGTTCCCACAGTCGCGGCCTCACGACCACTCTCACTTAGGTGAGTCCTCCAAGGGTACGTGTGACATGTACCTCGCGAAAATATTCGCCTTGGGCTCATTCAGGGAAAATCCCTTCCTGGACGTCACACTAAATAACACAAGCACCGTACGGATGGGGAGGAGACACTCTCCTATTAACAAAAGGGTGCTACTTTTATCACGAGTCATGCTCTACGGGCTATTCCTACCCATTGAACCTTCTTTGTGGAAACTCCAATTACAAAGGATGGGTTACTCCCACTAGTGACTCCCTATGGGCTCACGCCATCCGCCTCAGGTGAAAAGGGATCTAGCCTCTGTGCTAGTCCCGAGGCAAGTTGCGTAACTTTTGTGAAGCCTCTATAACTTATTTTCTCTTCATCGATGAAGTATTACAAGTCTGCAGCATTTTAAGGGCCCAATAGTGCACATCAAAGCAACATTATGGATCTCATCAAGTAAATCACGTTTCAGTGGTAACATCCACTTCGCTTAGTATCAAAGATGATACTAGCTAGTCAGTAGCCTCACTACTAGGAATCAAACCTTTGATCAGTAGTCTACTACTAAGAACTAGTCTTCAACATATTGTGACCAGTAGTCTTTCACTTACTAGGAGCCACATTTTCCTCAACATGCATCATGCTTCGCATAACGTAATCTCATATTGATAACAACATCATAAAAATCATCTGATGAGTTTCAAGAATTTTGATTTCAATTTTCAAGCTTTGAAAAAGCTAGATAAAATCCATATAGTTTCGAATTTGCAATTTTATTATAAATATTTAGTATCCAAGATTTAAAATATCAAAAGGTTCAACGCACCTTTTATTTTAGAAATCGAAACTTGGATACCATTTGAATAAATACCACAACTATAAATATCAAAACAACCAAGATAATAAGAAGTTAAAGATGTACTTCGGTTATCGCAATTTAACATCGTTACCAAAGTATAATTTCAATTACTAAACTTTTGCATCACTTTGAAATATATATAATTTTTTTTCCTTTCTTTTTAATTCCACGATTTTTGCTTACATAACAACCATACATGCCTAGAGATCCAAGCTAGCAAAGCTAAGTGCAAGAAACATAAATATATCCATGAGATATAACATAATCTCACTATGAATACATTCACGCGACATGCTAAAAAACAGACTTAAAACTTTCGTAGTAAGACTAGAGTGTGCTACTCCCAATGCTACCCGCGTGCGACTGCATGAATTTAGGCTCCATATTACACTTAGCACGTAGTACGTTTGCCGCGGTCGCGAAAAACGTGACTTAAAATTAAGAACACATACTGTAAATAGATGTTCTTTATGTCGCTAATCATAATTATCTTAAAATCATGTACCCCCACATTTCGCAGTCATGTATTTATCAAAGAATTTAACAATTAATTAAGGAGTTCCATAATTTGATCAAACAATTAATCTCATAGACACACTCTGCAAAATAAAATCAGCTCCAAGTTACTTGTTCTACAAAAGCTGGCAATTCATGACAATTTTTCTATTTTAAAAAGAACTCCATAAACAACCGACTCAAACTATATCTCTATGTGTAAAATCTCAGTATATATTATTTTTTTTAAAAAAAATATTTAAAAGGAAAAATGTCCCTTTATTACAACCGCTATAAACTATTTTTAGGTGGTTGTGAAAACAGAATTGTCACGTTATATTAAACATTACAAATTGAGCTCATTAGCCCAAATTTAAAGTCCATGTAAAATTCACATAAATATTTCATACAAGATTGAATAGACACATATTGTCTTACAGCATTGCCTTGATACGAGAAGTCAAATCAATTATATTTTTAACCATCACGCTACCAAGATTAGCAACTCAAAAATCACTTGCATGTAATTAGCAAGGAACCCACGCTATGTCACATAGTGTCAATTCAAATAAATATAATAAGATAAAAGGGCCACAAACAACACAAGATCTATGCTAATATAATTTAGCACAAGCACAAAGATAATTCTTAATTTTCCTTTACAATATGACTGCATTTCATATTACTTGATTAACTTGTGGAACTTCCAACTCTCGACAATATTACATCTTTGTAGGGATGCTACTATCTAAAAAAAAACTTTAGAACTATTATTAGTCTTCTAATCGGCATACCAAAATAGTGATTCAAATAGTAATTGAACACAATGGAACTTCATGCGGTGTATAGCCCAATTTTTTATTTCATAATTTTTTTTTTATCGCTCTAAAAACATAACTCATAAGGTATGCATATTTTTTTTACTCATTTTATTGCAAGTTTCAAGTATATAAATAGCTGACTATAAGTTAGAACTTACCTCAAGGTGATATGAAAGTATCACAGTCTCGTACCAATGTTCAGTTTTATAGCGTTCGGAGTTTTCATGACCCACATAAGTGATCTTTTGCAGCAAGTGTCACCATCTGAACTTTGAGTCCAAGACTTCGACGTCTTGACCCTCGTACTGACAATAGGAGGCAAAACTTGGTCCTTGTGAAACTGTGTAAGCAAGAACACAGTAAAGTTTGCCAACAACCCAATAGTTGCCGATCTCTCGAACGATGGATTTACTAAGACAAATGACGTGGACTTCCATCCACTAGGCTTTCTCTTGGTTGTCTGCGAAGTTATATTGGGAGAAAACTCGTTGTGTTTCTTTTTAGAATCATCATAATCCGGCACGCTAGAGGAGCTCAACTGCTTCTTCTTGTCCTCTAACACTATGTTTCCTCAGTGTAACTGACCATCCGCTTTAACAGATTTTAGCTGGCAGTTACTTCTCAGGGTACCGCTGTGTGAAAGTTTCCCATATGCTTGGACCACTGAGCCCTTCATTTAATGCCATTGATAACGGCAACAGATCTTGGCGTGTTGACAATGCTTGCAAGAACAAGGCTTCTGTTCTCCATTGCTAATAGTTTGCACAAATTGCATTTGCCAAAATAGAATTCCATAACACCTTGGAGGCCCCAAAGTCAAAGTCCACGCTAGCAATCTTTCCCTTTGTAAACAAACTGAACATGTTGGATAGAAGCTAACTTAAGAGAAAATGAAAGGTGAACAGGTCACACCATATCCGAGTGGCATCCCTTTCTCTTAGCCTCCTTCATGCTGCGAGCAAGCTTTATGGATAGGCTTGGAAGACAGACACTTCAACCCAGTCAGGAAAGGAGAAGCCCCATATTGCTGTGCAGCGGTAGCCTTAAACCCACTTCCCTCGTACATATATGGACCAGTCAGTGGAATCTTGTAAGGTTGACATCTCAAAATCACAGTTTTCCATGTTCTGGCCTCAGGCTTTCTTCTATCTCATGATTTATGGATCCTCTTCAGCACACTCCCCTTCATAATCGCCAAGATCACCAATGCCATAAAACGGGTAGTACAAGACTTGAACCCAAAGGGCACATTTCTCAAACTAGGAGACGCCCAAAGTCACACTACGCAACAATGGTTCCTATTTTCTGTGTTACAAACAGAAACACAACGTAAACAGAGGAAAACCAATGCCAGATCTAGAAACATTTCTTTTCTTCGTTCATAAATAAAAATTTAAAACTACACAAATAAAAATTTTGAAACAATACAAATCAAAACCAATAACGTCTTTAGATTGTTGGAAAATATAGGCTTTGATTTGTATTTTCTACAACAAAATATTAGCAATACAAAGAGATTAAACGTAGCAAAATAATTGAAAGTAATTCCATATGAACTCTTGATAAAATTATGTAATCTAAAGTAATAAAAGGATATAAAAATAGCTCGTCTGTGAGAGTCGTGACAGAGTCACTGTCCTAAAGACGTTATCGCCTCCCTACGTGCAGGTGTTGACGGCAGATAATGTCTCCAAGATAAAACCCGTTGACGCAGTTATATCTCTTCCATGTGCACCTCCACAGGAAGACAGTGTATAAACCAGTCCACGATCACGTTGCCCAAGTATAAAATATAAAATAGCTATAGAGGAAAAACATTGTCATAGTAAAGTATAAAACACTAAGTATGGAAGCATAGTTGCTTCTTCTCTTCTATGTCACACCCCATGGCCTTATATACTTGGCCAATCAAAATTCATTTATTAGCTACATAAGTAAGTTTAAAAACCTTTGTAACTCATGAAATAATCATAACCATTCTCAATAATGCCAAATAATAAAGTATATTATATACACCATAAACACATTTTAGTTAATAATATTCATTATTCCATTTGTCACTCATTTCATAATTTATATGTAAGTAAATACATAGAGCCATAAATTGCAATACAATAACAATGCTATAATGTAAATTTTATTTCATTAAAATATTCCAACAAGAACTACGTCGTCTGGCTTCAAGTAGAAGTTAGGGTTTTCCCCGTCAACCTGCTGAGGCCCAATACTAGTGAACGAGTTAACATCAAATGGTAATTTATGACTTTTATTACAAGCACAAAAATTACAATGAAAGGAATTTTTGGATGAAACGGGAGATTCTAGCTTTTGTGATTGAAGTACAGAACGAAGCACTAGGAGTGATGGGTGACCAAGACGCTGATGCCATTCAATGAGTGGTGATTTTGAAGTAGAGTGGGCTTGTGGAACGGGTAATGACGACATGCAGTAGACATCATTTACGTTCTCCCCGCGAAGAAGTGGCGCCCCCGTGCGTAGATCCTTCACCAAGAAATAAAGAGGAAAGAATTCAAGTGAGACATTGTTGGATTGACAAAATTTTGCAACAGAAATGAGGTTTCGATTTATGGAAGGAACACATAGAACATCATTTAAGGCAAAGTTGGTATGAGGGGTGCGCAATTTGGCATGGCCAATGTGCGAGATATGCAAACCTGAACCATCACTAATATGTATTTCATCGGGGCCGCCATAGTCCGAGTAGGTATGAAGATTGGCAGTGTCAGACGTGACATGATGAGAGGCTCCAGTGTCAAACAACCATGATGGCGAGATTGGACGGTGAAATGTGGTCGCGTTTGCAGTAGGTGGAGCAATTTGAGGCGAATGAACAGAATGCATGGTTTGAACATCATTTTCACGGAGAAAACGGGCAAGTTTCCGGCATTCATTTGTAGCATGGCCAGGACGGTCACAGAACCGACAGTGTAGAGATGACCGAGAATTGGTTGTGCGATTTTGATTATTTGGAGTTGACCAATGATTGCCGCGGGTAGAATTGGTACTTAGACGACCAGAAAATTGATTGGTGCCGCGGGGTGAACTATGTTCTGAGTGGCGCCCAAAAGGTACACTGCCAGGGTTCGTGGTGGTTCGATAGGAGAACCGGTTTGGGCGATGAGTGTAATTCGCCGTAGCTTCAGAAAGAGAAGGGGTGGAATCTTCCTTCTTCAGTTGGAGTTCATAGTCTCCAAGTTTGTCGTAGAGCTCATCAAATGTAATGGGTGTGTCACGAGCTCGAAGAGCAGCTGCCATTTCTTTGAATTCCGGTCCTACACCAGCAAGAATGTAGAGTACCAAGTCATCCTCAGATAGTGGGTTGTCGACAAGTGCAAGATCATCGGCAATAGCCCGCATGTGTTGAAGATATTCCTGAATGGAACGAGTACCACGAGAATTGGTAAGGAGACGTTCTTTTAGGGACATGATTCGCGAGCGAGATTTATTTGCAAAAAGAACTAGGAGACGTTCCCATGCTTCCTGTGATGAGGAAACGGTGGAGATGTGAGGTTGAATGGTGTCAATGCAGCTACCAAGCATTGCATTGAGAATGAGTTGATCTTGGCGATGCCAGAGAATATAATCCGGGTTGGGAATCTGTTTGGTGGAGGTGGAGGATTCAGGGATGGTTTGAGACGGTGGTGGATACGAACCGTCAATGAAACCCAACAAATTGTGACCAATGAGACCGGAGTATAGTTGAGTTTTCCATACTGTGAAATTGGTGTATGTAAGTTTGGTAGGAAGATGGGATGGTGCATTGAAGAGAACCACAGGATTGGCCATGGATCAATGAAACTGAGCTTTTAATCAAAAGAAGCTCTGATACCATGTAGAGAAAATGGTTTTTGTATTTGCATTTCTGAGTTTCTTCTCTTTACATAGTTACAGGATATATATCCTAATTTGCACAAGTGACGTGAGTCAGAAGTGGAGAGATAGATGGACTCTGTTTTACACTTCAAATATTTGAAAATGTGGAGTTTGAATCTGAGATAAGACAGCAGTCTTGCGCATGGATATGGGGCGGCAGTTACGGCTGTGCAAGAGCAGTTTGTGTGTGGCTTGCTTGGCAGGCTATCTATTAACACTCCGGTGGGTCAGTACCACGCCTTTCGGTAAACCCGTCGTGCCCGACGAGAACGGTAGCGCTACCGGGTCATTCGGGTCGATGGAAAGTGTGTTATGAACCATCTCGGTGTCGTTACACTCGGAGAGTAGTGAGAAATGAAGGCAGTCCGGTGGCGGGTCGTCAGTCGTGATGACCTTAAAATCTTGGCCGAGTTTCGGGTACTTATCGTCAGGGTCACGAAGCTTATCGACGTAATTGGACTGCGTGATAACCAGCTTTGTTTTGGAAGCGTTGAACTGTTTGAAAACTTCTGCGGAGGTGTAGAAAGGGTTGACGGTGGTTATAACAGCGCCAATCATGGAAGCGCCCATGAATGCGAAGACGAACTCGGCGCAGTTTTGGAGGAGGACCATGACGACATCGCCCTTCTTGATGCCGAGGCTGGTTAGACCCGCGGCGGTCTTTCGACAAATGAGGTGGGTTTCGGCGTAGGAGTAGGTTTTACCGGTGGAGCCTTCAATGAGACAGGCTTTGTCGGCAAATTCGGACATTTTTTCGAAGCAGTAGGTGTGGAGAAGGAAGTGACTGGAGATGGGTATGTCTGGTAGTTTTGATCTGAAAACATGGGTTGGAGAACCATGAGAAGGAGGTTTTGTTATTGAGAGGTCTGGGGTTTTGGTAGTTTCAGCAGAAGCCTGCACAGACAACATTTTTAGTAATGAGATTTCCCTTCTTCTTCTCCTTTAATTTCCTTCCAACTGGATTGTTTGAGTAACTAGATCGATGAATGTAAAAGTTGCTACTTGGTGTGATTGTATATATATGGGTGGATAAGAGGGGATAGCTAAGAAAATGGGGTAGAGATCGAGTGAGATATGGAGAGGCAAATTAAGGGAGTTGAGACAGAGAAATAAAGGGGAACGAGGCAATTATATATACTGAGCAACAGAGGGGGACCAGGGGTGGGGATTGCGGACTAAAATGAAAGGTAGGATTGAGCTTAGCTAGAGATGTGAGGAGGGGAGTGGAGTGGTGGTAGTAGTCGTCAAGCCCTATCTGCAGTTCATATTAAGCTACCTAACCTCCGCCCCTATTTCTCCATCACACATGTGTGGGGCGGGGGGATATCAATTCACGAAAACGTGCTTTTTTTCAGAAACCACAGATTTACTGTCAATAAATGTTCATTTTGCTCAAAAAATGGTGTGAATCAAACCAGTTCTTAGAAACATATAACTGCTCGGATTCCTTTGAAAGCACAAGCTAGCTAGCTTGCATTGATCTCCGACCTAATTAAGAGGAATGCTATGCAGAAAGACGCAGCAAAGGATATATGGCCAGAGGCCACGTTATGATTAGCACAACAGTACAAAGTTTGTGGTTTCCGGCCTCCCTTGGCTGTTAGCCGAGACGCTTTCGTTGTATTCAGATGAGCTGTTGCACCGAAGATGTTTAGAGGGTTTGTCTGTCTTTGTAATCGTGAAACTGATCGATGGCAAGGACTAGGAGTCTCATATTTTGTAAGGGCAAAAGATCTGTTAATCAAGGCAGAGACTAAGTTCAAAATGAAATCTAACATTGACCACCCCTTCATTTCTGGGTTCGCGTATCAGAAAATCCCTTCTCTGTACTTTTAGTTAAAATGTCAAACAATGCTGAAATCTTAAAGTACCTTTGAACGAGTTAACTCATCGATCTGGTTTTCATTCTAACTCAACTCCGAACTAAACCCCCTAAGTCATCATCTTCAACCTCAAGTGCCAATAATTTGATGTTTGAATCCCCATATCGATCTGGGACCAAACTTAAAGGACAGATCGATATAATTGACCATCACAACCAACCATTGGCAACCAGTGTCATTACAATTAATTGTTCAACACCCCCAAAACCCCACCAGCACCGCTGCCATTGTCCAACACCCAAAATCCACCATCGCCCACCATGAGTTGTTCTCGGGGACCAAATAAGAAATTAGTATTATCTAAAACACCAAAAAGCTGCAAACATAGAATTAACGAGGGACTCGTCCACCTTAAACTACTGTAGTTAAAATGCAATAAAGGATCCCACCTTAAGTACTTTGATAATTACAGAGCTCGTTAAGGTGGGTTTTTTCAATTCATCTCAATGTATGCAAGAGTGCACCCTCTATCTCGTAACCTCTCACTCGACATTGCATTGTAAAAGAATAGCACGAGACTCCGGCCAAAACCCGCACTGAAATTTTAGCTAACGGCATGTAGTAAGAAATTTTTAATTTTTTTTCCCCCTAATACGTAACGATAAAATTATATCTTTACCATCTACTATAGTATAGATTACAATGGTGAAAAAAAGGCAAAGAAAACGGCGAAGAAATGCATATTACATTTTACAATGCATAATTCGAGGTCTAGTGAATGAGTTTTTCATGATTTACTGAAAACGTTTTGCCCACCTTATGAAGTATTTTTAAGCTTGCAACTGCCACTGTCACCATTAATGTTGTTGACTCGTCTATATAACATTATTAGATCTGTTTTCACGCACCGCTGCATCAAAATTGATCCTCAAACATTGGTTTACTCTATTCACGAGCCTTGTTTTGGAGCACATCTGGATGAATAGAAATCAAAGGGTTTTCCAAAAAGCTGAGATGCACGCAAATGAAAGGGTTCTTCTGACTTACAAACAACACTGTGAGGCCTTATTTCCCATCAAAATTAAAACCCACCCTGTCAAAAGGCTGGAGCAATCCCCCTCCTTTCGGGTTCAAAATCAATTTTGATGCAGCAGTGCGTGAAAACAGATCTTTTCAAGCGGCGACAATTACCAACCATCTGCGTATCATAATTGCCGCCCAAACTCAATTGGCGACAACTATGGATATCCGGAACATGCTGAAACGTTGGCTGCTCTCCTGATTATTGATCTGGCTATCAGAAATAACTGCTCTCATGTCCATTTTGAAGGAGATGCTCAAACGATAATCAAGTGGCTCAATGATCATGATATTGCCCAAAGCTGAAAATTCTTTGTTACAATTGAAGAGGCGAGAGGAAAACTGAAGATCCTTTCTTACTGGTGCTTTCTTAAACTTAGCAGAACTGTAAATAGTTTGACCCATAACCTGGCCAAATGGGCAGACATCAAGCGTTTTTTTGGTGTAGTTCCAACGTCATCCATATCTCATTTCCTCTTGCTTATGGATGACATGGGGAACTAGCTAGTCTTTTGTTCTTTGTTTCTCTGTACCTTTATTTCATGAAATGAACTTGATAACCGAAATATATGCCACTTGACAGTAGAGCTTCACATTACCAATGGTAGAAAACATGAGAGATGTGCCATCAAATGCAAAAATGTCTGCTGTAAATTGAGTTTGTCGTCGTCTCGTCTATATTATAACATCCTTCTTCTCATATCTAGAACACGCTGTTTTTGGTCCTGTTAATTAATAACGTGTGGGGTAAAGATTACTATGTCATCTCAGTCATTAAAGCATGGTAGACAAAATCTGTTCAGGCCCATAAGTCTGTAAGGAAGCATTCAGCAATCTCTACCCTTTATCGTCTTCTTCGGGTTCAGCGTCGTCCACACGCTTGGCCTCTGCAATCCGCATGTAATATAGTTCATACTAATCTTAATTTATTGATTCTATGGGTATCTCTCAACACCTTTTTCAATTAAGCTTATGTTATTAAAGATATAAAATTTGCCATACTGCATGTGTACCATTTTTACGCCATTCTGGATTCTTAGCTCCAACCATAACTTAAAAAGTTAACGGTTGAAAGTACTTGCAAAATGAACGTTGAAAGCTGCGGTGGGAACCGAAAGCTTGCGCAAGTATGAGTTCAGTTACCATCTCCTTTACAAACTTGAGCTATCAAAGAATCATCCAACATATATACCATTTCATTTCAAAGTTAGAAGTACATAGAGTATTTTGTCACTATGAAGAAACTCGTTTCTCGTAAAAATTAAATATATTCCCGTGACACTCTTTATTAAATTAGACCATGTTCCTATTTTAAGGAGTATTCTTGTTCTGTCATTGGTAAATTGATCTTTTAAGAATTTCTACTATCACTTTCTCATATGTTTGTCAATATCTTATTTGTCGCGGTTTAAAAATAAACTCTTCTTTTAAAATCTCCAATGGCCACCTTAACCAGGACCAAGCAAGATCCTCTATAGTTAGGGGGGGTAGTGCAGAGGTGAATTGGGTTGCTAAAGGCCTTCATTTATTGTCTAAAGATGTGACCCATGCATTAGTGTCGAAATCACCTCAAGTGAACCGTAACCCTGTTCCACCTAATCCATCTAGCTCTTATTAAATAAACTTCAAAAAACTACCATCACATGTCCACATTCTGTCCCTCAAGAAGTTGATACACTGTGACCGCAATAGCCAAAGACACATATTTTTGTTTTTAAACCTGTTGATTAATTGCATAATTCATGTATCATCCGGTCCCCAAAATTTGCAGATGGCGACAGGATATTGATTGTAGCAGCATGCATAGAATAAATGATGCACGTTCTCTTGGTGTTGGTTTCACTAGGCCCAAGAATCGTTAACTACCTTGTCCATTTCATCAATCTCTCGTTAAAGTCTTCTGTGACATAAAAGCCACAGGATGATGGCACACTTGGAGATATTTTTAGAGGAGGACCAAACTAATTTCCAATAATTATCACGGTCATGTTGATAGGTCTTCCTATCGGATCATTGGTTTCACAACTTACCGCGACAGTATTGTAAATTGCCATTTGCTGTGGTCCTTGGACTTGACACGAGATTTTACAAACTTTTACGTCATTCTCACCCGGTTATTACTTAGTACTTTCCAAGAGAATTTCACATAATGCTGTAGTATGGATTGGCCAGTAATTAATGGCGTGACAAGTTTGGTTTATGGTAGTACATCAGAACATGTCTCTCTAGTTTTTCTGATGATAAATGGATCTGGTTCGCACAAATGATTAATCTTAAGAAAAGCTTTAAGTTGTACGTTGCCCGTTATCCGTGTAGATTTTGAATTCAATATTCATTAGCTTAGCAAATAACTTTGCCCTTTTGGACGAATTGATCATGATAGATCTATATCATATCACCATTGGATTAAATTCAATTTTTGAAATTGTTTCAGTTAGTTAGCACCATATATGGGTTGTCAACTATGACGAACATCATCATACATGTCATGGCCAACTCGATCAATCCGCCATGACGCTGCTGACTAGAGGAACCTGAATTTCGAGGACTAGAATCTGTCGGCGGAGGGGCTGGTGAAGGAGCCAGAATAAACCCACCAACTGGAGGTGCCAATGACGGGGCAGGTGAAGCTGGGGGACGACTGCTTGCACCATTTGAGCAAGTAGGCGAAGGTGGTGTAGTGTTGTTATGTTCCGGCGGTGAGGCCATGGCCGTGGCGTGCACCACCCCGTCTATACCATGGCACCTTATGGAGGACCTGAGAGTGCAGATGTTGGGGCTAATGATGCGGACGTCATTAAGAAAGTAATGCCGTCTGCCGTTGTTGGAAACCTTGAGCATGACCGCGGGGTTCGAAGATGTCGGGATCATGGAACCTGTCGGAATGTGTTCCAACTGATCGAAAAGCAAAGGAGACGGGATGGAATGAAGGAGAACGAAATCAGCAAGAGCATTTCCGGGGATTGTGGTTTTTGATAGTGTCCGGTCATTGGGCATCAAGAAAGTGATATTTCCTTGAATAAGGTCAGGTGGGATCATGTTGATCAGCATGACAAAGGTGAAGTAGTTGGCTTTCTGCATTTCTTCAATGGCCACAAGCAGGTCTTGGTTTCTTGAAGAAATGTCAGTAGCGATGGATGACGAGATGAGCGCCGTGAGAAGAAGAAGCGACAAACTCATGTAAGTTGCCATGTTGTGTTTGATGATTCTTGAAGTACAGGGTGATGGCTGATGACTTTAATCCGATCTAGTGATCCAATTGTGAACAAACTATTGACTGGTTTTGGGACTATTAGTAAAAGTTAGTTCGAGCATGCTTCCTCGCTGCTTCAACAACTAAGTTCATGCCTCCTAAATGATGAGTAGTTTTTAAGAAATATGATTTTGATGGGAAGGTAGAAGTTTCCGTATAACTCTCTGTCTCTATTAGACTTTCAAAGAATTTCCCTTTTCCGTTTCTGTTTCCTAATGGCCTCAGTCCCCTTTATTTGCTTGCATTTAGCAGGTCGTTTACAAGGTAGCCTTCAGTTTCAACGTTTGCCCGCTTACATTTCACTCGATGAACTACTCATCTAGATAGCGAAAAAAACGCCAACAACAATCATGAGAATGCACCGTGAAGACCGCTTTAAGAGCCAACACATTTAACACAATCTATTGCCAGAGTTAAGACAACATATTGATCTACCAGCCACAAACACCACTTTGTTATTATGATGCTCCTACTACTTCCAGTCACCAATACCACACACTGCTTTTCTATCTGTTGCCTTCCAAATCCAGGCTCATCTAGTTGCTGAAGCTGTTAAGGAGACCTTAAACGTCAAGTACTAGCACTAGCAATGAAATCCTTACTCCAGGTTTTCTAGATCATGTTCCTATTAATGAAAGGTTAAACATTTTGTGATGGTCTAGACCCTCTTTAAGTAATCCCAAGAAGTACGGAAGACCACGTAAACTCCCACAGGTTTCAAGGAACAGTACTTTTTTTAATCCAATCCCACCTCCCTGGATTACAAGAAAAAATATATGTACCTCTCAACAGCGTATAAATATTTTATATGGTATCAGACAGCATGCATTCATATCTTTTCTAACAAATAATCTGTATTACACATCACATCAAAACTTGAATAATGGATATGCCGATAAAACACAGGTTCTAAGTACGTCCACAACAACTCTACAAAGGACTAATGTGGTTGATTTAGCCTAGGATAGAGCAATAACAAGGCCTCTTGTTCAAGTTGAATACTACGATACTAAAATGTGTAAATGTGACAGGACATACCATCTGTATTGTGACTATGGTCCAGAAAAATTGGCTTGTAAACGAAAAAATTCAATGAATGAATTATCACCTTCACAGAGAAAATGATTTGTCAGGGAAACTGAAACGAGCCACCGATCTGATTAGAGCCTGCTGGAGGATTGATTGCTACCCAGAGAAGGGATATAGTGATTGCAATAAGTCCTGACCACACGAAAACAATGGTTGGAGTCCTCCCTCTTCTTCCCATCAGCCCTTTCGCGAAAGGGTAGAGATGTGCCAACACCCAAAAGCTAAAGAAAACCCCACCTAACAGACGACTCCACTGCGGTATGACACTATATATAGTTCGGCTAAACCCAACAGCTATTGCAATCAAGTTAACCATCATAATCGTGATTGGCGGAATCATTAGGGATGACCACTTAACAACATATAGATCAGCAAACTCGTCATCTTCATCATCACCAACCGACTTCGACGTCAAGGTGAAAGAGATTTCAATTCCAGCAATGACTTTCAAAAGCCCCTGAAGCACAGCAGCCAAGTGGGCACTGGTGCCTCCAATCAACCAAAACTGCTCATTTCTCCACCATTCCTCTAATGCAACCCCGGACCACTTGACCTCAAGAACAGCAAGCATACAGATAGTAACAGTGATGACCAGGAGGTATACAAGGAAAGTGACGTTGAGGGTTTGGACAATAAACTGGCCAGAGAAGAGGGAAAGTGCAGGGAGAAAGCAGTAGACAATTAGGAAGATGGAGGTGAAGGGGTATATTCCAACATTAAGGTATGCAATCCTCTGTAAAAATTTCATTTTTGAGGTTGCCAAGAGGGCATTGTTGCGGGAGAAAAAGATCTCAACTGAGCCAGTAGCCCAGCGAAGGACCTGATGGAGCCGATCTGTCAAGTTGATAGGAGCAGTTCCACGAAATGCATCCCTTTTGGTCACACAGTAAACTGATCTCCATCCTCTGTTGTGCATCCTATACCCTGTGACGACATCTTCAGTTACAGATCCATAAATCCATCCAACACGCTGTCCCCATTCAGTCTTATCCTCGTACCAGCATGAGATGACACTTATTGCCTCTGCAACAGTGGACGCATCAAGAAGTTCGCGAGGAATGGTGAGAGCACCAGGTGGCCGTCCATTCTTCACAGCTGGATGATCTGCAAGGGGACGGCCTTGGAACTCTGCTACTGGGATTGAATCAATAAGGAAAGTTGAATTACCAAACTTCTTAGGAGCTAGGGACAGGTTCATGTCTTCGTCATCAGAATCGCCCATTCTCAAGGCCCGATTCTCTTCGGGGGTGTTAGCAACTGCTGCATGCTTTTTACGCCGAGCAAAACAACAACTGCAGCAACCAGGGTGGGGTTCTTTCGAACGAGGTGGGTCAAAACCATAAAGGGCGATTCTTCGGAAGAGGCATCCAGTTCCCACATAGACTGGACCCTGAAGACCATCAAGGGCCCTCATGTTGCCATCAAAGAAAACAGTGTTGTGATTAGCATAGCGATCAGAAGGGTCAATACCCTCGAATCTCTGAGGGAATTGAACGTAGCAAAGGCGGTCCCCACCTCTATCCATCATGAAACACATACCTTCCCTCATAGCCTGGGAGTTGTAGATATAGTGGTCACAATCAAGGTTGAGAATGAAGGGGCCATTAGACATGATGGCAGAGGCTCGAACCAGGGAATTCATGGCCCCTGCTTTCTTGTTGTGATCATAGCCAGGGCGCTTCTCGCGGGAAACATAAACAAGCATGGGAAGACGTATATCAACGTCAATGAGCTCAAATGCCCCACTATCATCACCTGTACCCCGCAATGGTTCGTCACTTGGAGGTTTCAACATCACCTGCATCATTCAAAAAGGCCGTGGTTAGCATTTATTCCCCCTCTTTCACATCCAGTTGGTTTCTTTGGCTTAACGATCCTATGCATAATGTAAAAAACGTCAATAGTTAGAGTAAGCCAATAATACCTGTATGATTCCAGCATGATCACCCTTAGAGTGCTCCGATGAAGGATTCAACCAAGTCCCTGGCCAATGGGTTCCATCTGCCATCCATGTAGCTTTCGGTATCTTGACAATCTCCAAAGGTTCATCATCTCTCTTCTGTCTGTGTTGCTTCATGGCCTTAATTTCCTCACGAGCATGATAGGCATCAGACCGGCGGCGGATGGAGTCAGGCAGGCTATTGATGCGAACCTTAAACTCATCATACTCACGCTTAACCCTTCTGCGATCCTTGACAAAGTCTGTTCTGACCTTGTTCTTATAAGGATCCTTCTTAAGATTGAAATATGATTCTGGGTTGCGGGGCTCAATGTTATGCTTGCGGCAGAATGGGACCCACATGTTGGCAAAGCTTGCAGCTTCTGCCATGGCCTCAAAGGTTAAAAGTGCACCACCATCATCAGAAACATAGCAGGCAAGCTTTTCGACTGGATAATCAGCAGCTAAAATAGACAAGATGGTATTTGCAGTGACAAGAGGGGGTTCTTTCTCCGGATCTGCAGTAGAAACAAAGATATCAATACCTGGGAGATCAGATTTTCCAGTGCGGTTGTACTCGTTAGGTGTTTCAAATTTCTCCTTGAGGACATTAAGATCTGTGGAACGATTGATAGGGCAAAGCTTGGGCAGCTGGTCAAGAACCCAGGAGAAGGCAAACCATATTTCACAAACCACAGACATCCCCCACAGCCAGACTGCATCATTGTTTGGGTGCGCGACCCTCCATTGCAAGAACAACCCAAGAACGACCATCCGAATTAGAATCAGAAGCCTGTGAGAAAAATTAAACAGAAAAGGCATATAAATAACAAATCACATGGCAACATGGTGTGGCTTTCATGACATCGTACGAATAAAATTCATTGCAGAACTGACGAACCTATGGCTTTCCTATTTACCCAATTCTCAAACGGAATGAATCACCAACATGAAACAGTGGAAATAGAGAGTCCCTCAAGATATAGGATACTGTTCAGATTGTTGTAGTGACAGTCCAGATAGTGAAAGGGTAGCAAAAATTGTGGATAGCTATTTATACCTACGTTTTCTTGTGTTGCTACCGTTGCTTTGTTAGTTTGCCAGAAGTCGTGTGTTGGCCAAGGCGCATGAAGCTCTCCGCCAAAGTGTTAATTTTGTCCGAAGTTAAGTCCTCTTATCCTATGATTATAACGATCTTAACTTTCTGGATAGCCTCTTTTAGCATGAGTGTACATATGTCTCATAAACATAGTTTCACCCCTTTTGGCGGTTTTGTCGAAAATACTTTCTCATTAAAAAAAAAAGAACAATATCTAGTTGCTGGGAACAAAGCTGCCACTGTGATTGCACATCCATCCTTGTGGCCCTACATAATATCCAAAAATTTTGGGTGGAGATTGTACCAGTTGCTGGCAAAAAGATAACTAGTGATCCCCTGAAAAAGCAAATATGCTACCAAGGGATAAAATCACTCAATGGCTTAAGTTTAGTCGTGACTCAAAATTTTGAAGATTTGAGGTAAACTAATTACAACAGGCCCAAAAGGGAAATAAATGTCTTCGACTCAAAGCTGAATATCAATTGGTTTAGGGACCATTGGTAATAACACATTCCATGAAATTGGTTTGTATTCATAAAACTATTTTTCAAATGGTTCTTGTGCATCAACATCCTGGAAACTTTAGAATAGCATAAATGGCATATCTTACCCAAAAGTGTAAGAGAATGACTTGATTGTGGTGACCCTGAGTCTACTTATTTAATTTTCTGTCTCCGTCAATTTTCAATGCGTGTATGAGAACATTAATATGAGAACAAAACTTAAAGAGGAATTCAAATGTGTTTCAAGAACTTCATTTTCGAAAGATATCTCTTCTCATCAATGCGTCTCTGTAGCAATTTATAAACCATGCAAGAACATGTGAAAGATGAAAGAATAGAGGATGCACCTATATGGGCTGAGAACAGCAGCTGGAACTTTTAATTTGCGGGTGAGCGGCCTCCATGGTTTATTAATCAATTCTGAAGGCTCAATAACTCCATCACTCCCGTTCTGAAATCCTCCCTCCTTCGGCCATATAGCATTCCCGTACCCATAGGTGCCACTAGTTTCGAAAAGCCAGCGGTTATGATCAAAATCTCCGGTATGGCTTCTCATCAGCACCGACTTTGTTGATTTCATTAATGACAGCCTCCTTTCCATTTTTGACATCCCAGACGACGGAGGAAGTGGAAGACGCCGGCCATTTTCCACCACTTCATCCACATCAGTAATCTTATACTGCTCCTTACACCCTGGGCAGATGCCATCTCCAGTCTTAATAGCATCCAAGTAACAATCTCTACATATTTTAAAATCACACTCACAAGGAAGGATATCCGCTCCACGTTCATCACTCATTACCTTTGCATCACAGCCAGGAACGGAACAGGAAGATCCTTTCATACCAGCCATTTGGGGATGGTTTGCTTCTGATTCAATCACCTTGTCCATAAGATGAGCTCGAGTAGCAGTATTGAATCCACCAGTAAAAAGCGAACTCGACACATACTGTTCCTCAACCTTCTGGGAGATCGAATCCATAGGCTGATTGTCAGGGGTTGGGGGTATGTGCACAGTGTAGTCCATGAAGTCACTGCTCCCAAGTTCACTGTCCAGATCATCCCTCGAATAGCTAATGTATCGACCTGATGAAGTTCTGCGACCAAATGTCACAGTTGGGGGGAGTGGAGGCTTGTTGTGTTGAGAATCCTGCACATCCGAGGATGTCGACAGAGATGATCGACTCCCTTTAAGTGGTTTCGCCGCCATGTTCAAAAACTACCAGAGATGTATAGCCAGATCCTGAGACATCCATCACGTAATACAAGTTTAAATACTAATCATCTTATCTTTCTATTGCCATCACATCTTTCATCCTTCTATCCTCAATTATCGAAACTGAAAATGACACTTGATAAACAACAGAAGAACATCTAAATAAAGTAACTCATGTCGAACTCTGCACAGAATTCATTTTGAATTAGCGCCCTAACATCAAAAAGTTAACTAAAGATTGGCCTGTAAGCTTCACTGACGATGTTTGAATAGCGTACACTCACAAATTCTCAAGTACGTATTCTTTTGAGAAAAAAAATTCAATGGAAGTGCTGGATAAGTGTAGATCATCGTCAAACAGTGGGAAAATGCAGTACACATCACCAGGTCTCACATTTTTCTACAGTTTAAACCAACACGAAGAGGCCAAAAGCAAAGTTCTGCTCCAGATCCACTTAATAAATTGACATCAGGTCAAACATTCAGAATCGAAATTCGACGGCGTGCTTGCTTCACATTTCTACTCAAAGGAAAGCTACAAGCCTACAACACACGAAAAGAGCAATGCACATACACTTAAAGTGAAATTACATGTAATGTACCTTAACAGAGAACCAAAACCATATCCGAAGAACTTCAATCGTATGCCTACAAGCTAGGGTTCATGTAATGCAAAAGCTATTCTGCCTCTGTACTATAAATGCCGCAGATTCGACCTCAAATGCTCCAATTGGGCAAAGCGTGTCATTCAACTGTATTATTAGAGAGAGAATGAACCGACGTGCTTCTGCTTACAAGGTTTTGGACACCATGAACGGCACGTATATATAAATGTATGTGTCTCCGTATATCAGACATTGTTTAGTGGACATATTCGTTTATAAAAAAGGAGAGAGTTGAAAGTTTACCGAGTGGTGAGGTAATGCATATAGGTCTAAGAGAGTGGAGACAGAACAAGACGGCGACTCGTCGCCGGCCGGCTGTGCGACTCAAAAGGACGGCAATTCTCTTCGAACTGTCCTTCTACGAGACTACATATACGACTGTGTAGCTCGAAGAGTCGTCGTTAATGGCGTTTTCACCGACTATGCGTCTTCGGCTCGGACACTGAAGATATAACAATGAGACTCTGGTATTACCAGGGTCCAAATGCGGAGCTTTGGAAAATTTCTGTACGTGTGGAGGGTAATGTTGGAATTACGGTTGTAAATATTGAAGAAAATAAGCATTATTAAAAAGAATAAGGTTGCGATTTTAAGCAATTTATTAATGATTTCCTTTTGATTTTGCTGGCCTTGAAAAGTTTGGGTGCAGAAAAGCGCTTTAATTTGTAACGTTGGATTCATGATGGCGAAAGTACCCTTGGAAATGTTGTTTAATTGCAAAAGTTAGCACCGATGACTTTTTGCGGAATTTGCGGAATCTGGCAAGAGATTGGGGGTCGGCTGACCCCATCCCTTGTTTGGTTATTGGACCGTTAGACTTGACGTGGATATACGTAAATCTTTATTGATACCAAGAATTTATATTATTTCTGAGTTGCATTTAATTAGTGATGTTAAAAAAATAATATTTTTAAAAAATATAATTGATCATAATCATCAATTATTGTTTGTCGCTATTTAAAAAGACTATAGCGAGAGGGATACAATTTAAGAAGATCTAAGGTTTATACATTAATTTGTCTCTGTTTGATAAAACTAAAATTTAAGTGCTGAAAAAGTTAAACGCTGAATTCGTAAAATTAAAAACTTTAAGCGACTGAATTTTTACTGAAAATTATTTATTTACAAATTTATCAATTTTACCAAAATTATGCATTTGTTTATGTACTTTATAACTTTTTTGAGGGGTTAAAATCGTGTTGGTGGTGATGGTGGCAGTGATGATGGAGTAATAGTAGTGGTGGTGGCGACGGCGATGAAAAGGTGTTAATGGTGGCGGTAATGGTGCGTGAAGACGTATTGTTGGTAATTGTGATAATAGCGATAGGCGGCGACATAGTAGTCATGGCTGTGGTTGTAGTGTCGTGGATCTTTAGATAATTTTGGTGAAAATGGACGTGGTGACAATGACAACAGTATGGTGGAGGTGATTGTGTCCTTGTGGTGGTATTGGTGGTGGTGGTGATAGTGGCTAGATCGTGGTAATTGTGGTGGCGGTAGCAAAAGGAAATAATGGTTGTAGTGGTGGTTGTATTGTGGTGGAGGCGGTATAGCCAGCAAATTAATTGAGGCGGCATCGTGGTGATAATTATTTTTTTATGTTAAATAACATTTAACCATCTCACTTAGAATTATGTTAAATTTTAAGTCCACCCTGACTTAAAATTTTATTCTATTTTTGGTACGAATTAATTTTTTAAGTAATACAAGGTTTAGCGTTATCAAACGCAACTAATTGAAAATCATTAAAAAAAATAAGTTTTAAGTGCTTGATTGCGTTATCAAACACACGTCGCTAATGAAAGTCTCATTAGTCTCTCTCTAATATTAGAAATCCTATAATCTCGTTTTAAATGTTAGCCAAATGGCACAACCACATCAACTAGGAGTATTCAGTAGACTATGAGAAGACCTACGTCGTTAATTAGTCTTTCCGTAATTTCATGTCACATTTACTCGGGGTGAATAATTGAGGAAGACGCATGCTAATATCCTTGTATATTTTACCAAGTAAAAAATAAAATTTCTCAACAAATAACCAATAAAAAACCACACTGCAAAAAAGTCGTTTGCTTAGCTGACAAAAAGTAATGATTTTGTCAGTTCAGTCAAATATCTCGAAACGCCATGTTCAGATTGTACAGAATTAAGAAAACCAGTGATCAAGAGGATTGCATAGAAATGAGTCTTGTAGAGCAACTATCATACAATATCATATTGTACAATACAAAGAGGAGACGTCGGTGATGAGATGATGCACACACCACACCACGTGAAACAACTCATGTACAGGTTCACCCAATTCATGGTCTGCACGTCCTGCGGCTGCATGGGCTTTTGGCCAGCTAAAGACCGTGGCCGTGTGGGAAGCCATGAACCTTCCTCAATTTCCAGAACAGGTTTTTGACCAATAAACTATAGGAATGTGAAGGCATCACGTCACATGTAACTGATGTACTAGTTTTAGCAGAGAATATATGTACTGTATTAACAAGAAGCAAAAGAGCCTTGATAACCAAGACACAGAAGGAGAAGAGACACCCCACTGCGCATCACAATAATCTAAGCAGGAAGCCATCAAAAGGATCCAACAATGGAGGCCTTAATTAATAAGGTAACATCTCTTCTTACTCCCCCATCATTAGTTCCAACCATTAACTGCCAGTCTGCCTAGATGTTCCTAAAACCATCCGATTCCTAGATATCTACTTCAGTTTAGCTAACTAAACTGGGACACACATAAACAAGTGAAAATGAGCGAGTGCCTGATCTCCAAGCATTTGCTATCCGAGAGGAGTTCTCGGACTTCATATAAATGGGCTTTAATGCAGTAGTAGGAAGCATCTAAGTGATTGACAGGCATACATACAACTGAGGCATGATGAGAGATATGGAGCCGTGTTACTAGATTACTTGTTATGAGCAAGTGACATCTTTTACGCGACATAGAAACATGATGGGCTTCCTTTAATTAAAAAACGAAAATCACATTCAGAAAATGAGATGCCATCAACAGATTTACCTAAAATTAAAGAATGACTGCGGCCAAGCAGTAATGAAAGAACTTTCGCTACAACAGAGCGATGTTAGCGACAGCAATATTCGCATTCGCTCAGACAAATTTCGGGCCTATTGCTACAATGAAAAGGTCTTGGGTGCATAAATCATGATCCGACAATGATAAACTAAGAGTGTAATAAATAAATAAAAAAGACACAAAACTTTGCCATTCTATTTCGACTTCGAGGCAACAATAACATCTGCAGGAACCACTTGGGATGTGTTACAACCAAGATTGACCTTGTGCGGGACTTCAATTTTACTGAGACTATGAACCACCACTTCACGGCGTGTGCCATACCATGACACCACCTTGTAATCATCTGTGGAGGGGTCATAACAAAGCCCAGAAGCACTAATCAATTTTGTACCCACGCATTTTTTCTTCAGTCTTGCTTGGACGGATTCCACAAGAACAAATCATCACCGAGATTTATAAGCAACAAGTCGTTACACGAACCCAAGATTCTGAGTCCATCACGACCATGCATATGCCAACGCGAAGAACAAACTCTTCCTCGTCTGTCCATGGTTCAGGAATTTCTTTGACCACCGACCCACCTTCCTGGTCTAACCGGTGGAAGTTTGAATGCCGTCTTTGCACCCCTGACAGATCGAGACAGAACGACGACTTGCTGTCTCTGTAAAACTCTAAATCTCTTACGGGTTATGAAAGACTACCACGACTTGGAAACGCAGATGAATCGCAGATAAGACTTGGGAGATGGTCTTTCGAGTATTTCAAATTGGATTCCTTCAGGAACATGTGGCACATTAGCGGTTCTTATTAGGTGGCTTTTCTTGCCTTCAAAGATGTGACGGTAGCCCCCATTGTTTTACAATATTAGGCCGTAGCTTTCCGCCAACACACAACAAAACACAAACGACGTAATAAATTGTATAAAACTCTTACATGTAAACATCCATGTGAAACATCTGATTGAAATGAAAACGACATCAGAAAATGTCAATAAATCTATTCAGAATATGGACTGTAAGTAGCAATTCGACTAGTGAAAAAGTTAGTATATTCCCCTTTTCAAAAAAGCCGGAAGCCAGGAACATACAGTTGTGTCGAGCACCCCCCATTCATTGCATTGCTAGGCAATGAAGCATGAAGGGGAAGAGAGATGTGAGCCAGGAACACCTTTTGCACAATATATTACCAACATGCATTGACATTAGAAGAATGAAATGCAGCTCCTGTAAAAGACGTGCTTCACTGAAAGATCCCAATCAGACTATTGATACAAGTGATCTGGGCCTGTGACGTTGGCGCGCTTGCAATCACATGTGCACAGCCTTCTAGATTCTTTCACCACCCGCTGTGATCTCCGAGTATGAAGCTTAACGTTCACCAACTTACCTGCCATCTGCTCATACCATCCAAAAAGAAAAAAACAAGTCTAAATTTTCATTGCTCTGGTCTCTACTTGAGCAAACAATAAAAGAGAATCAACATTAGAGGCAGAGAAAATCCTGAAAGTCAACTTGAACAAGAAGAAAGATATCACAATCACAAGCGAATAAGAGTGCACTGCACGGAAAAAACAAAGAAAGTGACAAACCATTCTCCACACCAAGTCCTCTGGACCCATCAGTTGAGCTGGATGAGAGTAGAGGAAATGCCTCGAGTACTGCAACACAAAACAAATGATAAATAGAACCAGTTCATAAGTTTTTGTTAGTAAATCCAAAATTTCAAAAATTCAAACCGGAGAGAGTGTGGACAAAAGCCTAGTTTGAAGGCACAAACCTTAGCTAAGTTCGTTTGCGTCTCTCTGATTTGAGCAGGACTAACACTTTTGAGATATGTCAAAAGTGAGCCTGGCTGAACGGCATCACTAGAAGAAACAAATAAAGCTATCTGCAAAATGACAAAGTTAAAGGGATACTCCTCAAGGAGGGGAGAAATAACAGTCTTTCTCTCTCACAAACACACTCAAAAACTGATGCTTCCTTTATAGGAAAAAGGCTAAATATATTTGATTGTGACTGCACATAAGATGCATCAAAATCTGAAGTAGCAATTAGCTTCGCTTGACATTCCAATCTGCAACCTATTTATCATCCTTCTGCTAATACTTTCTTCTTCAGACGACTAGTGAGATGCATCAAAACAGAACAGAAAAGTACACCCCATACCTTTCGGTAGTCAAGTATTCCTTCAAAAGGAAGCTCTAGTTCATCACTAACTATAACAGGAATACACCCACTGACAATAGCATCAAATAATCTGGCGGATGATGGAGTGTCACCAGCTGGACTAAGGCAAAAGACAGACCTAATTCCAAAAGAAAAAACCAATTAGAACGTATCAGAACAATGTTGCATGCAAAAGATACCACTTGTTCAAGTTGTAATTTACCGGCGCATGCCACTCTGAGCTGCTGCTTTCCCTGCCTCGCCAGCAGATCCCTCCTGAATCACTACATCCTTAGCACCACTAAGTTCTGCTACCAGTTTAGCACGTATTTTTCCTCCCTGGGGTTAAGGACCATATCTTAGGCAGCTATACCATATGTTACAGCATAGCCACATGCAATCACAATAACAATCGACTGAAGTAAATAACAGAAGATGGAAGCAACGAATATCTCGCATCAGCTGTGAACCAGAGAGCAGATATGATACCATAAAGGGTATTTGACTATCTTAAAAACTCAATATTACCTACAAGCAAAAAAAAACACATACATAACCTCAACATTTGGATACACAGCCTTAGCAATGTTCAGATGAGGAGCAAAATCAAGTACGTAATATAAAACTTCGTAACATTTGTTCCTGGGCACCATAGTCAAGCTATCACATGAGCACGATCATGGTTTCAGTGACAAATAAGAGAGGCAATGGTGTTACGCAAAACAGGCCTCGAATACCTACATAATCACTTTTTTACTACTACAACGAAAGTACCGCAACTGGTGCCAGAAGAAGCATATCGTCTTTTTTCTGGTTCCATCAGTACATCTAAAGTGGAGATGGGGTATATTAACAGTAATAAAATAAATTATCCAGAAAAGCCACAAAATCTCAGAAGGAAAGAAACCACATTGAGCATCGCAGTAAATCAAGCATTAAACACGGAACATCGTCATCAGAACCCAATATAGAAGGTCTTAATCCCATCATTCCACCAGAATAACTGCCGGTCTGGCTAAAATCCCTTGCCATTTGACAAAAATCACCACTAGAAGCTTCCATCTTAAAGAGCAATCAAAATATTTATATGCTATAGTCATATGTTTACAAAATGATAATAATTAGAAAATCCAATCGGTAAGCACATTGTCTTGTGATGAAAAGATTATGAGGACGAGTGAATATATGCACATTGTCTAATACAACATCATCAATTCCTACATGTCACATTATAAAACAAAATGTATTTCACATGTCATACTTACAGCATTTCTTTTAAGCCTCCCACGAAAAAAGAGTAGTGTGCTCCTCTTTGATTGATTTTCTGATAAGCATGTGGCATCACAGAAATCAAGGTTGGGGACATAAGGTAGTATCAGGTCCTTCTCAAGTGAAACTTGTCCAGGCTTGTACCTGAAGTTGAGAACAATCACGCAACAGCAACTAGAATAAATCCGTAAAATGAGACACACACAATTTGATTGAGATACTGACCAATTCCCTGTGGAGTCCATATCCGGTAGTAGCCAAATCGCATTCTTCATATATCTGCGGACAGACTTGAAAGACCAGGGATGATGCACTGGAAGTATGTGATCTCTACCTTCAGACCGGTTCCAAGCAGGCTGATCTGTTACCCATTTTAAAGCTTCCTGCGACAATAGTAGCACATTAGATCTTTAATAGACAAAAGAAAACTCAAAGCTACAACATTGCAATTTTATAACTGGACTTCCAATTCACAGATATCCCAATGTGTAGAATAAGAAAACTCCAAATCAAATTCAAGAAAACAACTTTAATTCCAAGATTTATTGATGGCATAACAAAGCTGCAAAAGGCATCTAGAAATTAATTCCAACTGCAATTCTAACTCAAAGATTTCCAAACATGAGAAAAAACAGTAGTAACTAGAGATCTGACTGTTGGTGTTCCTTCTGGTCCCTAAGCAGGCAAGGGAAAGGGCAAAAACCACAAAGAACAGAAGCAAACTGCTTTACATATGAACTTCACAACAGGTATCATTAAACATACTCCACAAAAGTTTGTCACCTACAAACTTTTTCTTGATACATTGAAACAAAGCAATCCAAACAAAATTCTGAAAATTTTGGACACAAAAAAGTTTGCACAACTCAAAGGATATGATCACAAAAAAGTTCGTGTATGCATTGATATGATCACAAAAAAGTTTGCACAACTCAAAGGATGAACCAAGTAATTGAAACCCTAATTTTGACAAGTAAAAGTTATGTAAGAGAGAATATCAAAGGATAGAAAAGGCATAATAACCATAATCCAGTAGTAATCATAATTCCTATCCGAGGCTAGACCTATAGTCTAAACATAACCCCTATCCGAGGTTAGCCTGAACGGATAACAAACACATCATAGTTTATACCTATACCACTAATAATGAAACTTGGATACCTAAAAGTAAACGCAAATAGCATAAGGCCGTGGTAACTTCTCGCCAACAGGAAAAAGTTGATGGTCGTGGAGAAAGGTAAGAGCTGAATGTTAATCTAATACAAACATCTGTTGTAAGCTGAGAAAAGCGCTTGTATGAATAAGCAACATCTGCTATGTGGGGCAAGGCCTCATTTAGATGAGTTTTGCTAAGAGCCGGACAAACAAACCAACAGAGAAAAGAGAGAGAGATAAAGAACAAGCACATCATGTCTATACCTATTCGATTTGATAATTAACTTAAATACCTAAATTAGAAGCAAATATCAGAAGGCTGTGGAAACATGTTTCTCCGACAGGAAAAGCCGATAGTCGTGGAAAGATGCAAGAGCTGAATGTCAATGTTTAATCTATTAAAAGCATGTAAGAGCTGAATGCAGCAAGATGAGAAAAGCACTCACACCCTATAGAGTGCCTTGCATTGCTGTTTCTCCAACAGGAAGAAACTTATGGTCGTGAAGAATGGAATGTAGAATAGGTCCGCATCCTCTTGTCGACGAACTCTCACAACATGTTTTAAAACCCTTTCCGATTCTGGAGCAATCAAATCCCTCCATAGCCAGTAGTCAATAGAATGCTGCACAGAGATTGAACAGAGACTTAAACTAAGGATTAAACAACATGAAAGTACTGCCATTCCAATGGCACAAATATTTAAAAACACTACTGCTTCAGTCTCATAATATTTATCCACTTTGACTTTTTGTGCTTAAGAACTTTATGAGCATTGACCGTGTTCGTTACTTTACCCTACTTGTCAAACAATACCTATTTAGTCCATAACTACTACTTGCAATTTTGTTAACTCTTCGATTTAGCCAATTCCTAGATTGAGCATGTAAACAATGACATTGTTCATTGTTTTACTCTAATTTGACTAGTCAAACAGTATGTATACTACTGGGATTGCTGTGTTTGAGCTTAGCTCGATGCTTACGTGCTCAATTTTATCCTAGAAATTGGTAGAAAGTCAAAGGGGAACAAGATTACGAAACAGACGGGGTAATACCTGTTCAATTAGGCGGTGGACAGGGCTACCATTAGAGGTGAGATTCGAGGTTTCTCTGTACGTATTTCTAAACAACCAAAGCAGATCGTAGGTGAATTTGGCCGGCATCTCGTAAACATAAACCCTGATAGCGGATGGCAACGGCGACGTATCGTGGTAGAGCCGTTGAGTCTCTCTCTTCCAAACCAAATCGTCCAGTTTCTTGACGTCGCTCTCACTCGCCAAACTCGCTGGGTCGGCTCGGGGTCGGTGAGGGTCGGAGGTGAGGAACTTCTCGAGCGAGTCGACGAAGGAGTAGTCGACATTAGGGTTTTGAGAGGTGCGGATTGGGACGGCGCGGGGAGAAGTGGCGACGGAGAAGATGTAGAAGAGGATTGAGAGTGCGAGGAGAGAGAGAGTGAATAGGAGGATCGGAGATCTTGGCCTAGGGTTACCGGTTATAGAGTAATGCCTTCCGGCCATAATTCAGATACTTTTGAACAGATTTGATTGATTGATACCTCTGTTAGTAACTCCAAAATTTCAACACGCAGAGATTGCAGAGGCAATATAGCTGGAAGAAGGGATAAATCCTGTTAAACAATCATAAATCAATTTTCAAAAGAACGCTGAGACGGTGGGAGGGAGGGATCAATATCCCATCTGTCTAATTAATCTCCAACTCAGAACTCGAATTCTTCTATAGATTTATGTTTGCAGTGAAACAATTTTAGTGATAAAAAAAAAGTTACCAAAAAATAGTTTAATAGCAAGTACGTTTAAAACGTGGTTCATTTCATATAGTTCACGAGTCAATGTAATTCAGATTGACGATGTGAAACTGTAAGACCAATGCATATTTTTTAGCGTAAGTTGTTTGTTTGTAGTTGTGGATCGCATTGATCTCCAAGATGGGATCGTTACTTTAGAATGACATTCTTTCCACTTAAATAGAGAACTTTTCTTGGTTTCGCACTAATTGTCTAGGTCATTCAAAACCATTAGATAGAGAGTTGATGATGTGACAGGAGTCACACGACTGAAGACCGATACAACATGTCACGACCCACACATTTTCGTGCTGCATCAGAACGATCGTGAGGCTTCATGACACTTGCAACCTACTTGCGCAGCGTGTCATGAACCCCCAAATCTCACAAGGCAACACTATCTTCTCTGTAAGCACACTAACACCAACATTGCATAAGGATCTTGTCCAAGCACACGGATGACCCTAGAATAATAACAACACCCGATACAGTCTCAAGAGACTATCTAATCCACAGCCAGCGTTGACAAATTTCCTAACTTGCCAATGTATTTTTGTGGCTGTCCATGTTGGTGACAAATATATTCGAGATCGCTTATTATTTTAGCATACTTATGCCACCTGTACTATCATAGGGATGACAAACAACTTTGACAAAAATGTTCTCTCCCTAGTTCCTTCTCTCTATCGTCGGTGGTGACTAACGAACCGACGAGAGGCGACAGGCGACAAATAGGGGAGAAGAGTCAGGGGGATAAAACATAAACTAGTGGGAGAGGTTTTCGCCAGAGTCAGCTTGGGCAAGTTAGAAAACTTGCCAACAGTGTCAAATGATTAGAACTATAAATAAAGCATTCTGGTGTGACAAATGAGGCACCTATACTTATTTAAAAGGGAAAAATAAGTTTAAATTAAAGATGGGGTCGGCCAAGTCACAGCACATCTATCCAGTCTGCTAGGCTGTGCCCCAGTCCACTGAGGTTAGCTCCATTACATATTTTCCCATTTAATTTTCAACTCCAGAATTATACCCAGGGTAATGATATATAAAACCAAAAAGATGACAAAATGCCACCGTTGCACATCTTTGCGAAAGCCATGCATGCAGCAAGGCCGCGCACCAAAACTCACACAGTAGCAGCCAGGGATGCTGGCCGCTCAGAGAAGTTAAGAACAAGTATATTTTCATTATATCATCAACTTCTAGACAAGTTCAAACACAAATTACTTGCACCAAATGTGTAGAAACAATGGAAGTGAAATTCTGAGTACTTGAACCAAAAAGAGAAAGTCTTGAATTCCTGTTTATGACGGTTTGTTTAGAGCATCAAACTTGATGTGAACACCTAAATGGCCTCTGCATCGCTAAAGAACTTCTCTGTTCCACGTATCAAGGTATTCGATGCAGGGGCAACCTAAAAACTTATCAGGTCATCTTTCGATGGCTGATCCTTCTTCGTAGCATGACTGCCCCCTTCAGATGTGCCGCCTGCTTTCTTACCAAAGATCATCTCGTCGAGATCATCCATCATGTCGTCATTGTTCCCTCCCTGTGGTCCACCTCGAAAACTCGCTGGTTTTCTGACTAGAGCATCCTCTTTCCCTAGACGTGGTGATTCATCAGGCTCGACAGCAACAGGTATCATTGCGGGTTCTGGCTCTGCTGGTGCCACTGCAGGTTTCTTCATATCTTCGTAATTGGACAGGACTTTCTGGATTTCATCATTAACACTCAAGGCTTCAAAGAGCAGGGCCTCATCATCCCCAGCAGTCTCAATCATTCTCTGGATAGTAAATTGGGTCTGCCGACACTGCTGTACAAGTGTGGTTGTCAAGTCATCCTGTCAAGACAATTATAAAACCGAGTCAACCGAGAATCGACACATAACTGAAGTCTCACAACAGTGAAAAAAGCGGCAAGAAACCCCACGAGACCGAACTCAAAATTGATACGTACTTTTCTTAGCCTAAAAGAGAGGAACTGGAGCGGCACTGAACTGCCAGTAATAGGAGAAGATAACGACCAGCTTGTACTACAATATGTAACATTTGTATTGACAGCCCACATGACATGAACTGCAATACCCCGGTTTCTTTACAATGTAAAATTTTTCTTATCACCTCCCACAACCTAGAAGAGTTACTTCAAGCCATTTTAACGTTAATGATTAACTCGCTAAACACATCTGAATGAACACACAGGAACAATGACACAAACCGCAAATAAAATCTGATGTAAGCTAATACATTTACTGTAAGCTATTACACAGCGAATCATTGTGTTGAAGAGATTTTAATAGCCAATTCTAGACTCCTATTTCTCCATCTTACCTAGAAATATAATCACATATTCATACTGACTAGTTTATAGTATGGTCAATACTGCACTGTCTACACAGTCCACCTACCTCCTACATTTGCATGAACTGGTGCAGAAATCTTACTTGTTCACGAGTAGACCGAAGGATGAGCATCTCAGTTTGCTAGAATTGCCAAGAGTGTCAAAACTATGCTTTTTGAGGTTCAAAGGTCAAAATAAAACAGGACTCGGTCAAAGGTCAAAATCAAAGAGAAATATTGAAAAAGGATTTGAGGTATGACAAGGTTATTAGGGTGAGAGGAATTAAGCTAAGATGAATGACGAAGTATCATTATTTGGATGAGCAAAAAAAATAGATTTCACAACCTATTGCAAAAAATGAAGATTTGACGACCATACTTCTCGAGAAAATGGCAGAAGCATTAAAACTCAGCAATTCTCATTACAGCAGACAGAGAAGATAAGAAGTTGAGACTGATTACCAAAACTAAAGTCAAAAATAAAAGATTAAAAAGATGGCCTTGAAATTCAAAATGTGTGAAAAGTCGAGACAAGGATCTATGACAAAATTGAATCCTTATCCGTGGAAAGAAAGATGCGGGCTGCTATACAAACGCTGAAGTAAGAAAATATAACGATGATACTGAGGTCGGTAAGATTGCGATAAATGGCAATATGGTTTCATCATCCTTGAATCTAGAACTGGTTATGGATCTGTTCCAATCATATTGACGTCTTGAATCTAGAACTAGTTATGTGGATCTGTTCCAAATTATATTCACGCCATCTTATTCAGATCATATCTTAACGTAGTAAAGCAATTAAGTTGCTAAACTAGAAGAGCCTTTAGGCATCAGTAAACAAAAGAAACAAGGAATAAAAAGAAAAATAATAAAAATTTACTACTTTTCATAAAGCTTTCACAATATTATAGCCTCACCCCAAAGCATATGTAAAACCTTCCCTGCAATGGTAGGAGCCTTATGCCCTGGCCATCGTTCTTACCGCAAAGATCCTTATGACGCTAAAGCGCTGGATATATTTATCATAATAAAAGGGCTCCAATGCACAAGGCTCCTGCATATGGGGTCTGGGGAGGGTGAACCTTGTGCAATGGGAAGGTTGCACCAATGTGATCTGGATGCAAGGGATTAAAAGCACGGAAACAGTCTCTCCATCTTGTTTATGACAAGGCATTAATGCAAAAATCGCGAAATAAAGGCTTTGTGGCTAAGGATAAAGGACAATTCCCTGCTAGTGACAAAAGAAGGAATGCCCACAAATGATGCAGCCAAAGTGAAGTCACAATTGTCACCTGCCGCATTTTTTAATTTACAGTGGGAGTGCAACTTTAATATGTATACATGTACAGGAAGGTGAAATCCTAACAAACAGATATATTAAGCTCATTTTCAAGATAAACATGAGATATTAAGCTCGCACAGAAATAAAAATGTCTTGACGAATTCACAGTTGATAGGTGGAGACATAACTAATGCGATCGATTAAGCTAATTACCAACTTATACTAACACTACCACATGTTCGCAATGTCACCAAAACAAGTATGAAAGAGCCCAGAGAGGAATAGATTTAATTTTTTTGTCAGAATGAAAAAGCTGCACCCAACTCAAGTTTTATCTATTATCACCTATCTGCAGTATCAGGGTAAGTCAGAGTGTGAAGTGCAATTCATGCAATAAATAACTTAACGTCGACTACCTGAACCAACTGACGTGGTCAATCATAATCATTAGAGGGGGATATTGGTGAGCCAGGGAAGAGGGAAGTCAACGTCTTGCCTTCCTAGAACACGTCTATACCAAACACAAAATATAATAACAAAGGCCTCCTGTATACTAAATTTAACATCATAATACACATCAAAGTAGAATCAGGATCTGATGGCTGCTGCAATATGATAAAAGTACCTTCAAAGCATCTTGTTGAGGTGATGAGGATAAAACAGTCGTAAGAAGCTCAATGCTGTTTCTGGCCACATCAAATGCTTCCTTCGTCTGCTCAGCTGAAAAGCTCTGCACAGGAATCTCATGATGGATTTGTTGCGCGAGACTAGCATTTGGTTCTGAAACTGGGATCGATCGGGGAGGGGTAAATATAGGAGCTAAACTCTCAGTGTCACGACCGGGGAATCGTATTCCTCTTGATTTCAAACTCTGGGAAACATAACATGTTAATTGATAAGTATCCCAAGTACATTTCTGTATGGAAAACATTTCTACTTTAGTCAGCTATATCTTGTTTAAGCTCTTTTAATATCTGACAAAGACATTGGCCTGCAGGGAGAATAGTTCATGGCAACATAAACTTTGCCCGCCCAACAAAGTTATTGGCACGACGCTATGGGGAAACATATAAGAGCCTAACTACTCCGATTGTTTGAAAGATATATCGCTTTTTTATCAAGATGATTATTAGAATACATTAAGATCCCCATGAATCAGGTGAAAAACATTAACAAGGCTAGAAACAACAATATTGAAGCATCTCATGTCGACTGTGCCTGGTTATAATTTGTAAAAAGGGGGACTTTAAATCAGCAAAGCACCATTTAAACATTTTGGAGGTAAAATGTATCACTTCTTTTTATTGCCTGGCTCTTAAATATAAAATGACATAAGCTGTTCAACTGCAAAATACCTTGTATGTCTCCTCATAGACAGGCAAATACCGGAGCTCATCAGAGGACTCTCCCCATGCTTCGATCAGGACAAGAGCCTTGTTCCGATTGTTAACAACAGTCTGAGGATCATCAATCAACTTCACCATCTCATCAAGGATCCTCTCGGCTGCAACCTCTGAAAACGCCTTCTCGCAATTCTTGACAACCGTCTCAAGCAACACTAGAGCCAAGTACTGAACCCTAGGGACCTTTAACATAATCCGTTTCTTAATACCCCGTATAAGTTCAACGCTATTAATCTTCTCATGATTGATCATGTCACAGAGCTCGAGATTCATGGCCCAATCAGGCTCCTCTAACGTTTCAGCTGTGGCTTCCTCTGCAAGCTTATCGGCCTGATTGGGGCCTTGGAAGAACTCCTTCATCTTGAAACTCACGGAACTCATGCCAGCAGTAATCTTTTGGCCAACCTCGGAACCTCCAATCTTCAAACGCTCACTTAAGGCGTTGACTTTCTCCATCAAATTGTCACTCATCTTTCAAAACCCTAAAATTTCAAGAAACACCCGAGAATTTCTTCACCTATCCAAAACCCTCACCACGAGGCTTCGTTTGGAGGGAAACCAAGAAGCCCTAAGAAAAACGAAACAGAAAACCCACTTAGACCAAAACCCAATTAGTTCATCCCCAATCTCAAACTAAATTTCGAAAAATACGTCATTCCTTTCAAACCCATCACATGGACTAAAAATTGAGCTCCTTAATCACTAATTCTTCCGAGGAACAATAAGGAAAAATATAAAATCTTCGAATTACACGCAGACAAGTTGACCACATTACAATCAGATCATACAAACCACGTTAATACATGGTGCTGAACGGCTGATCAGACCATCTCTTTCCGATCAAAAGTCAAACAAAACACGAGTTGGGTCAAACGCAAAAACCCAGAAGAATTTCGACAAGTTACATCTAAACTATCAATGAATTGAGGAAATTACGCAAATTTCATCGATTAGCTCAAAGAACAAATACAAAAAAAAAAAAAAAATCAATTTTGAGTATTGACCAAACCATGCTAAAGAGCAGTAAGTACCTCGAGAATTTAGTCCTCGGAGACGTACGACTCGCTTGGGAAACTTCTGATGCTCCTCGGTGTTGATGCGGTCTCGTTTTTTATAGTTAAAGGTGGGCAAGATTGAAATTTTTACCTGAAATATGTTGTTGTGAAATGTACACAGGGTCAAGAGGCAAGAAGCCAAGAAGTGCTTTAACATAGGGCAAATCTTAGACGCAAAGCTAAAAGCCCTTTGACTCTTTGAGGAGTGTAATCCAAGCATACCAGTCTCTTCAAAATAAATAATTAAATAAATAAAATAATTGTAGGCCATCATAATATATGAGGTTTTATATTTTAGTGTCAGCAACAAAAATGTTGCATAGATATAAAATGTGTAACGGATAAACATTTTTAAAGGGAAAAAAAAATGAAAAGACCTTAGTGTTTATTGATGGGGAGTATTGTTTTTATAACTTTAATTAAATCTCGCTCTTCAAAGCAATAAAATATCTCGGTTTCAAATTTTTTTAGCTAGTAGTATTTACCAAAAACATGTTTGATATTTCATGTTTCGTATAAATAAGGTGCTTGTCTAATAAATCTGTTTGGTTTTATGTTTATTATCCTCGTCCTTTCAAATATTTCACTTCTTTAGTATTAGCAAAATAAAGATGAGTAATTCACAACAACAAAAAAAACGCTGATGCACCTTATGATCCTTAAGGCTGAGAGTGTTGACATCTCGTCATCGATCTTATCGTGGTATATTTCTAATGCTCTACATAGTAAAAATGTTTTCTTCTCTAGAATTTATTAATTTCTTCTGAAAAACTCCCTAAAATTCTCTTAACAATTTAAGAATCTGATTTCATTTGTCTTAAATTTATGTTAGCAATCTAAAATTATGGTCCAGAAATTTGTGAAGTGGAAGAACTCAAGAAGAAGCCCAACTAAAAAAAAAGTATGTTGGAAAAGAGAAGGATCCGACCTGCCGGATTCGAACCAGCGACCTAAGGATTAGCTGCACAACGACTACAGTCCTCCGCTCTACCAACTGAGCTAAGGTCGGTTGCTGGTGATTTGTCAGTCATTATATTATTAGAATAGTTACGGGGTCGCAATAATAAACTTCTTTCATCGCATTGACCTGCTTCTAGAATAGCAATTTAATTAAGCAAATCATTAAATGGGAGGGTTTGATGTCCAAGCTTTGGCGATTACACTTGTAAATACCGAGTCTTCTTGGCGTTTCTTTTATATCTTTTATTTGTTATTTGGCACACAACAATATTGTATTGTACTACGCATTCACGAGTTAGCACAACTGTTTGTGATAAAGATTAAAAACAATAACATATGTGGTTCTTTGGAAAAGAAGTAAAAAATATTGAGTGGTTCGGGATCAATGGACCCAACTATCGAAGATAATTGTATATACGGTAAATAACGTCTCTCTTAGCCCACTCCCTGTACTAGTAGCCCCTCCTGATCTAATTGTATTAAATGCTTGGAATCAGTGGTCCGGAACTGGGCACTAATTAATACAGTAATACTCCTCAAAAAATTGCTAGTTCCTCTCTCTTTTGGGACTTGCTCGACTAGCTGGTTCAAAATCGTTCCCAAGTGGACCATGTGAGTTCCATTTTTTTTTTGGTAGAAAGAAAATTGCATTGAAAATAAAGTTTAAGAGTACAGATTAGCCAGTTTGGCCATACATAATAGATCATGACTATGCTTGTCATGCAAAATAAAGGCCAGAAAGTACAGATACATAAAACAAGCATACAAAAGCAAATAAAGGAAATGCAGATCAGCTACATCATAAATCATTGACCCAGTCCTGGTAAACAGGAATTCGTTTATGACAAGCGAAAGCTGCTAGTGATAGATGTTCTGTCCTGACAATACTGAAACGAAACAAAGAAGAAACTACTTGACAGAAATCATACATAATTGGTGCCACAGTATCAGGTACATCTTCAACGTTGGTGAGCTGGCGGAGTAGCTGAGAGGTCCAGAGGAACAGATTTTGATTTTTTGTTGGCTTCAGGACCAGCTGCACCGATGTGTTATCCCTTGTTCTTTTACTACGGCCTATTCGACTTCCTCCATGCAAGTCAAGAAAGTCGAGAGAGTCCTCCGTTCGGACCATGTGGATTCCTCACAGTTCAATGTCATAGTAGGATAGAAAAAGAAAAAAGAATTATTAATTGAGCCCGATATAAGTGTTTGCATATGGTACTGCTTTCAGCGCCACTCACAAGGCCAAATGGTAATGGTAAATTGCGGAGAAACAAGTCAAAAACAAAAAAGGTTGGGGGTTGCAGGTTGTGGGAGCTGTGTGGAATTTGGACCAGCGGTTAGGTATGAACCACGCTTTTCACACTTGCCGCGAAAGGTCATCACCTAGCCGACAGCTATATGATTTCTTCTTGTTCGTTATTTGCACGTTCCGAATCCATTAAACTGACAGCTGCAGCTCTATGACGGCAGTACCTATTGCGGGAGCAGGACAGAGATTGATGAGGGCGGGAGAGAAGTTGCAAGTGAAGATGTTGATGATGGTGCTAGCTTTAGCAATGGTGATGGTGTACAACGCAGTTGGGCTGAGGTCAAGCCACCCTTTTCATGGATTGGTGGACAGAGTAAACGAGAACGGAGGGCCGTACGTAGGGCTTGTCATGGCGTATCCGACCGAAGAGATTGCACTTGAATCATCTGGTGTCTTCGTTCCTAGCTCTCAAGTCCCTTATCTTGACCTGTCTGGTAATCAATCTACTCTTATGTCCTCTCTCTTTGATTGTTAGATAGATTAAGAAGGTTGATAGCAAACTCCTTTTAAGTTTACTGCACCTTCTTAAAGTACATTGTGTGGTCAAGAACTGCACTTGGTTTGGTTGGCAGAACGAGCAAATGTAACACATATATGCAAAGGCTTTAGAAAAAGTTACTTACCCGAGTGTGAAGCTCAGGCATGAGTTGTCTCACCACAAATAATTTGAATTAAGGTTTGGAGCCAGCTTTAGGCAACCAAGTGCTCACTCTTCCCATTTGTGAAACAACAAATTTTAGCTGCTATCCGGGTTCTAGGCATCTAGGATTGTACTTTGACCAAATTTGACGTATCGGTTGGCTCAGGAAGGAGATTCAACATTGGGAAGATCAAGGATGTAGATGTTATACATGTAATGAGCGGGGAGCAAACTGTAAGATACAACGCTCTTAAATCCTTTGTATACATGCTATTATTTCCCAGAGGTTGATAATGCGTGCAGTTGAATGCAGGTATGACAGTGCAAATCCTTGTGGATGCCTTCGATATTAAGGGAATCGTTCATTACGGGACTGCTGGTAGTGCTAACAATTCCTTGTCCTTTGGCGATGTTAGCGTACCAACACATTTTGCCTTTACTGGCTCTTGGAAATGGAAGGTTAAGTATCTCATACACATACACTTGCTCGAAATATTGGAAGCAAATCCTTGGGAAAAGGACCAAAATGAACTTCACTCAATCTACTACAATTAATTAGTAAATATAGATGTCTTGTTACAGTGAGAATGATTATAAATTTCCTTTGCTTGGAAGAAAACGCATAAAATCCCTGCTTTAGGACTAGTATCGAAGATCAATATCCTTTTTTTTCAATTTTTCTGTGTGTTCCAAGTACGGTATAGCTTTTTAACTTTCGACTTTTGGTTCGTATTTGCACAGGAATTTGGCTCGACGACTAAGACGAGTTTAGCAGAGCTAAGTTTTGGAACCTATAATCTACCATCAAAGGGAGAAAACTTGTTGGCGGAAGTAGAATTCACACCGCAACAGCTATACTCAAATAGGCAACCAATGCAAGAGGTTTTCTGGCTTCCTGTGGAACCACATTGGTTCAGTGTTGCAACTCAACTGGAGGTATCACTATGAAGTCTATGTAACCTTTATTAATGTCAGTCTTCATCTCTTTTGGGTTCGTGGATATTTCAGAATCTTCATATTTAGGTGACAATGGATTGCGACAGGATTTGAAGCTGGAACAATGTGTTAACGAGACATATTGCTTGCCTGAAACACCGAAAATAGTTTACGGGTTAAGAGGGTCGACAGCTGATACGTTTGTTGATAACGCGGCATACAGAAGGTTTCTTTTCAAGGAGTTCAATGTCTCGACGGTGGATGAAGAGAGTTCTGCAGTTGTGATGGTTAGTCCTTGAACTTGTTAGTTCTCTGAACTCTCTGTTAAGCTAGCAGAAGAAAAACAATTAGTTGGTATTGGACTGTGCAGGCATCCCTCACAAATGGAGTGCCTTGCGTTGTGTTTCGCGGCGTGTCGGATTTGGCAGGAGGAGGAGGAGGCGGAGGCACAGAAGAGAGTACATTAATATCGGCGAGCTTTTCTTCTCTGGCTGCTGTTAATGCTCTTAATGTTGCAGTTGAGTTCATTGGACTGATTGGCAACCCACGTCCAGCCCTCGACCACTGAAACACCGCCATAGTATTCATTGATTTCTTCTATGATTCATCGCTAATGCACTTTTTTTGCGACAGAACGAAGCTAAGAAAAGAACCAAAAAATAGTGTGTTGTCTAGTGCCAGAGCAATTTTATCGCTATGTGTTTCCGATTCAACTTCATTTGCGAGTGCTACATAAATTCTCTTTGTTAAGAGGGTTTTACAAGACCAATTTTAGCGTAGAATGTAAGATCTTGTAGACCAACGCCGCATCGCCTTGATAAAAATTATGTTATTTCATATTTTCGTTTGTCGTTAAAAGTTAACAATTGTCTTTAATATGCATTATTAGTGGCAAAAAGATAGGGAAAATCTAGAAAGGGTTGAAAATTGTTAAATTATCATTTGCTCTAATAGCTTAAAGGTACTAGATAATGAGTCCAACAATTCAAGCTCAGATTGCAGTGTAGTGACACATTGATGAGATATAAATGAAGGTGTACCGCCAGTAAGTGCACAAATAAATAAAGTGTGTATGACACCAACATGAGAGAGCACGGGTGTGGGGTGGGGGAGCACAAACGCAAGCGACAACAAAAGGTCTGGTATCATTTGAAGTTATCATTTACTTTAAAAACTTAAGTTGTTATAGCATCTCCCTTTAATTAGTAATGTCGAAATCCCATTAGGAATAAATATTAATGCTTAGTTAGGAGTATTATTTTCAAGAATATCTTTATACTTGTTTGTATATGAATAATAATATCATTGATATGTGCATGAAACTGCCACATTTTACTTCTTCAAATAGAGCTTTAATGGGAATTTCACTTTCATGGTAATTGATTGCTCTCCTGTCAGACTTTCTCACATCTCACCGGCCCAAATCAATGAAGTTGGGCTTTTGCAAAACGAATCCCAAAATACTGAAATGGACTTGTTCACGTGGCAGGCCGACGGCCAGCCCATATATAAAGTCTAACGGCCCATCCTGAGAGCCCCACATATTTGGGCTTGTTGAAGCTACTTTAAGCCTAAGGATGTGTTTGATAAGGCAATTAAATACTTGAAAAAGTTTTCAATAATTTTCAATGTGCGTTTGATAATGCTTAACGCTGTATCACTTAATAAATTAATTCTTACAAAAAATAAATTAAAATTTTAAGCAGGGTGGACTTACTTAATGCTTATCACTTAATCGTGAGATGGTTAAAAGTTATTTAACATAATTCTACATAAAAAAGATAATTACCACCATGATGCCGCTACAATTAATTTGCTGCCAACACCGCCTCCACCACACTAGAACCATCACCACAATCATAATTCATTTTTGCTACCACCACCACAATTACCACATTCTAGCCGCCACCGCCACCACAAGGATCGCCATTTCCACTACACCATTTGGGCATTGGCGTCATCATAATGTTCATGTCTGTCAAAATCATCTAAAAATTCATTACAGTACAATCACTGTAATAACCGTCATTTCGCTGGTGCCTATTGCTACTACCACAATTACCAACACCACGCTTTCACTCATCACTACCGCCATCATTGACACATTTCCACCGCTGCGGCCACCACCATCACCACTATTATTACTCTATCGTCACTGCCGCCACCACCACCAACAACACGATTTGGGCCAAAAAAATAAAAGTTATAAATTACATAAATAAAAGAATAATTTTGATAAAAATGGATAAAATTGGAACAATTTTCAGACATTTGTTATCAAACAGATTAACTTATTTTTCAGTAAAAGTTTAGTTGTTTAAGGTTTTCAGTTTTACGAATTCAGCGCTTAACTTTTTAGCTCTTAAATTTCAAAAACAGCTCCCAAGTATGGTCTTGTAAAAAAAATAAGGGCTAATTACACATATATCCCTGAGGTTTAGGGGTAATTACAAGCAAGGACAATAGTTTGGACAAATTACACTTATGTCCGTTGACCAAACGGAATACAAAAATACTTAACGGTTTTAAGAAAATGACTTCATTGCCCTTGAGTTTGAAGGCTATTTACTTTCAAATGTAATTTCTCTTTTATTTTATTTTTTTCCTGCTCTGTCTTCCCAAACCATTTTTTACCCCCATAAATTTCTCTCTCTCTTCAGTTTGTTTTCTCCTATCTCTTCCCAAACCACTGCTTACACCCACCATGCCCCACTGCCGTAACCTAACCACCGGGCACCACAGTCGTGACCCAAGCACCCGTACCACCACCGTGACCCAACCATCCTGCACCATGTCGTGGTCCACCACCTGCACCATTGCCATGACCAATCTACCACCACCAACCCGAAATCCACCACCGCCTCCACCAATGACCCAAATTCCACCACAACCACCACCATTTGACCACCCTAACCTTAAATAGACAACTACCCAAAACCAAACCCACCATCACTGACCACCCTTGACCACCAACTACCACAACCAACTCCATCAACCACTGATCTACCACTGTGTTTAAGTCAACCTATCAACTAAAACAAGATTTAAGGTAATTATCCAAAAAAAAAGTAGAGATGTTACCGATTGGACGGGAAATAGGAGATGGGGATCCGTCGGGAATAGTGGTGGCAGCACCGACTCTATCGCGGGCGCTGTTGATTGATTGGTCACCGGTTGGACTGGAAAGAGGAGATAGGGATCCGTCGGGTTTGGTGGTGGCACCGACTCCATCGCGGGCGCTGTTGGTTGATCGGTCGCCGGTTGGACGGGAAATAAGAGATGGGGATTTGTCGGGGGGCTGCTGTGAAGAAGATGAGGTGAAAAAAGGATGTAAAATAAGATTTAAAGATAGGAAATTGAAAATTTAAAGATTTAAAAATAGAGAAAGTAAAGAAAAAGGGATTTAAAATAAGAAAGAGTGAAAACAAAAATAGTATGAAAATATCCTAATTAAAAAAATATATAGGGTTAAAATCTTAATTTGAAAAGAGAAAGAAGTAGATTTGAAACCCTAATTTTGGAAATTAGGGTTGAAACCCTAATTTTTTAAATCAGGGTTTGTAATTTTTATACAGTGTTATGTAGATATATGATATAAGGGTAGTATTGGCATTTAAAAAATACGTATGAATGACATTAGCCAAAAAGTACAATTTTTTAACGGAACCCTAACGGATGGATAAGGCTGATACATTTTCAAAGTTTTTGGTCACGGTATGTTACATTTTGAAACTTAATGTCATTGACTGTAATTATACCCTAACCTTAAGGACAATGCTGTAATTAGCCCAATAAATAAATAAATAAATCGAGTGAACCACAGAGCCACACATCATAAAAGTGAACCGTAGAGCTTCCCTCAAAAAATTCTCTAGTGTCATTTTCTTTGAATTTTGGAATAAAATAATCTTAGGTGTCAACTAATAATATAGTTTACATAACATTTTGACCTCCTTTATTTTTTGTGACATTTTGATTTGAAGTCCTACGAGTCATCATTAATACTCATTGTTCTCTCCCAAAGTTAAAATGTGGGATAATTCTCTCCCAAAGTTAAAAGAGTCAAAAGTCTATGCAATGAAAATCTATCTATTAATACTCACTGTTCTCCTAAAGTCTCTCATAGGATAATATTTCCGTTGAAGTTGACTCAAAGGACTCATGATTCCTTGATCTCTTGAATTTAGTGCTGATTTTTCGATTATAGTCTCCAAAATATTTAAAAGTTTGGTTATAAATGATGCTTTGAAATTTCGGTTATAGTTGACTTTAGAAACTACTAATTCGACTATTTTATTAACACCTTTACTTAAGCTTACAAGTTTTTTTTATTTTATCTAATAAAGTCACATCAATACTTCTACCGTGGGTGTGACTTTGAGGACGTGGTCATGTTGACCTCTAGCTGCGGTAGTAGTTGTTAGTGAGTTAACCATTGATCAGGTTATGAATCGGCAATGACTTGATATGTTTCCGCTGCTTTTCTTTTTCGAACGCCTTTTTCTTAAAATTATCTTTGCTCGACACTGTTTGCCTTCATCTAAAATTATTTGCTGACTGTGTCCTCACTTCAATTTTCTTGAGTACTGCTAGTCCATTAAAGTTTCATAACAAAGGTGAATGATGCAAGTCACAACTAAGCTTGGGTAAGTCTTATTGTTAAATAAAGTAGAATTTTTTAAATACAAAGTAACGAATATACAATAAGTATTGCAACGTTTGTCTCTCGATCCGGTGCGTGCTTCGACAAAGATGACTAGCTACAGAAGGAGAGCCCGGCTTGAATGCCGGGCAAAGACCAGAGACAGTGACAAAGGTTAGAGAGAGGGAAGGCCAAGCCCAAGCGATGGCTCATGGCTGCAGTGCCCGAGGAGGAGGAGGGTTGCAGCAGCAGTAGCAGTTGCAGTTGCAGTAGCAGTAGGAGTACTGGTGGTGTCTCGTCTCCATCACCAACGCAAATTAAAGCAGCGCACTTCTCCCCATGCAAGTCGATCTGCACTTGCATGCATGCATGCACATCAGTCCCTGCAACCCCACTGTTCACTCTGGAGCCTGTACTACTCCACTTCTAGCTATCAGGGGAATCGACACACAAACAATGATACAGTAATGGAGTGCCAAAATCATTGAGCTTTTAGGGAGTATTAAGTTACTCCCACTTCTACCTGTTGGTCAACCTGTATTTAATGCTTCATTCTCACCTTTGTGTAGCCAAAATCCTTCTTGCAAATCCCCCCACCTTCACTTTAAATCTTGATATATGTTCCACAAACGTTTCTTCAAAACTTGACACCATAATCCGATTTCCCCCTTACCCATATGGTAGTGATACGTGTACATTTACATATAAATTCTGCGATATTATTTTCTTTAATGTTGCGTAGCAATATCGCCATGAAAACATTTATATAGAGTTATCTTCATTGCCAATATAGGCACGTAGAGTTAGCGAATTTGAATCTCTTGTTGTTATAGTAGTACATATATGCTCTTCGAAAATTGTATACTGTTATAGCAAAAACTTAATGTATACCCATAAACTCTTTAGCAACAAAAACCACCCTGTCTATATGTATTGGAATAAAGAAATGTTGGTCATTCATTCCTTCTGAAGAAGGAAGGAATCTCGCCCAACGGGAACACAAAAATACAGTATCACACAAGTAATAATTTACAGAACGGACTGACTTTGTAGATTGCATGGTGGTGTCTCTCTCCCTCTCTTTCTGTCAAAGAAGAAGAAAGAAGGACATAGTCAATTAGATGTGATATTTACGTGGTGTATAGAAACATATCAAAGATTAAGGTGCTCGCTTCCTGTCTTTTTTGCCTTTCTTTATTCGTTTCTCTGCCTTCCTTTTGAAAAGGGTACCTGATGCCCAGTTCACATCATAAACAGTGCCAACGTACACATCATCAACAAGAGATATGATCATTCCATGACCTGCCCAAGGTGAACTCCAGATTAGGTTTTTCGGGGTTTATTACCATCATGCAGGAAGGCTTCACATGATCAGATGCTCTAAGTATGTCCTGCTAACAGAAGGAAATCACAAAGGATCACTACAAATACAATTGCCGCAGAAGTTGGGGAAACACATGGATGTAGGTGAGAGTTAATGATTGCATTGTGATTACCTACTTCAATTATTTTAAAGCAACCTTGAGATCGATAAGGTGTCCAAAATGGAGCACAAAGTCTGCAAATCATACAAGCTTAGATGCTTGAAATTATTACTCCTAATTGGGAGCGTATAAAGGAGATTCTTTTCTCTTCTTTTCATGCAATCTTAAAGGGGAAGGCTTCCTTGTCCTTAAATTTTCCCTTTTGAAACTTATCCTTCTTCTTCTCAGGAGAACATCTTAAAAAATTGTATGGTAATTGTTGGCGTGAACCAAACGTTAAGTCAATTCTAATAATAATAATAAAAAAAAACCCTTATTTTCCAGTAAAATTCTATTTCACCTGGTGTAATAGCTAATTAATAGTAGTTTAGAATTTATTATTCGAGTTAAATATAGGTAACTGATACCCTTTGCTTAGCTGAGTTTTGACTTCAGTTTTCAATAATCTGCAGAGGAATCAACATCCAGACAAGTTCTAAGCAGAGATGTTAAGCTTCAACGAATAGCTAGTAGCTACCTCAAAAGGAGCGCTTAAGCTTCCTTTGACGTCCAGTGGCTTTACATGCAACGCAGCATCTCTGCAGTCGCAGAAAATCATATTAGTATGCATCAGTAAAAGCCATGCATGTAAAGGAATCTCACGTGCCAAATCTATCTTCTCCAGTTTCCAGTTGTTCCCACCTGCGTTGTAAGTTTTATATCCAACGGCTAACCATGTGGCAAGAGAAAAAATTTCAAGGAATCCTTCAAGAGTGCAATGGTTCGATATCTACTCTTACAAGCATAGGAGGTTCCAATAATGTGTCACCTGGTTTGGACAAAAAGAAGAAAGGCTAATTCAAAGAGTTTCTATTCTCTTTGTCGTTATTGCTATATAAATCTTCTTGTCGATTAACAAAACCCTCGTCTCCTCTAGCTTGGGGTTAAGATTGCTAGTTCAATACTTGTTATGCACTCATAGAACAACACAAATTGGTGAATTTTAGGACTTCCGCTCGAGTAATTAGTGTCGCTCTTTTATCAGAAGAACTGCTTACACAAAAATGAAGTTATCCTACAAGGGTGCTCAGTTCTTGGAGGGTGGAGGAAACTTGTAAGTAATAATATCCAAACTCATCAAATCCACATATGGGCAATTTGCAATTATTCTTTTTCTATAACAAATGGTAGAGAGAAGGAGAAGAGGGAAGTAACATAATCAAACATCACACATCCACAGATATTTAATTGCATCGCACGTTTATACAGCTTGAAATTCACTTGTCTGATTGTTTATCATCTTTGTATTTCGTTATGTGCTTAGCCTTCTGCAGGAATAAAGTACAAAAGATCAAATCACTTTCAGCATCCAAAGTATAGCTAGATGATCTATGACAGTAAACTTCTGCTTGCCTTAGGTAAAGGGGGTTCACCTTGATGATGAATTAGTACAGAGACCATAGTAGTGGTCTTGTTCTCTTTCTGGGATCGGCCTTCCTTCATTGACTGATAGTCCTGCATCTCCTTCAGAACTGTTCTCATCAACTAAATCACTTTCAAGAAATCCATCTGACCGGCCTAAAGTTTTTTCAAGCAAAAAAAGCGCCTATCAATAATTGAAGGTAGTTTTCAGCACCAAACTTGAAAAAGTTACTTAACTGACAAAGTACTTATGAAAGACAAGATAAAATCACACAAGAGGTTGTTTGCCTGTATAAATTGCAGCTCTATCCGTGGTCCTAATTGTGCGATACATCTGTAAGAAAAAGAAAAAAAAAACATGTCAGAGATTTTGTAGTAGATCTGAGACAAACTTTTATATGTACTTGTGTGTTTGCTTTGGTAGCAATTTTAGGTTTTTTACCTGCACTAATCACATGGTGTAACTACAAAGAGCAGTGCTGTTTCTAGTTTTGTAGACAAAGTGAGAACACATACTCAACATTCAACAATCTTTCTGCCTGATTGGGTAATGAGTAACACAGCATTTGAAACCCAATTTTAGTGAAGGAATCATTAAAGTTGAAGAAAGCTGTGAACATTGCCTGTAGGGTAACATCTTTCTTAACTACGACATTTCAATGTGTATGTTTGCTAATATTGTGCACGAACTTCGAAACTCGACAGATAGCACAAGAAGTAATGCAATACCTCTCTTTGAGTATTTTTTAACTGGAATTACGGAAAGTGGGTAACACTTTCAAATGCACCCCCAACTGGTCCTAGGCTCCTAGCTAAAGTTGTTTGGCTTTTGTCTCAGTTCTCGTCCCTGAAACCGAGAACACAGTGGTTTGCTACTGACCATATTAAACCTAATTTTCAGTTTTCTATGTTGGGGTCGGATTCATTCTTCCAAGCAAAAAAGCTGCTTAAATATTGTGCTGCAGCGGACACCACTCGATCAAATAGAAAAGAAAATACTCCGATCCTACTCCTCTGCCTGTGAAATTTTAAAGGTTGACAGATACTTCTACTACACAAAAACATTGGAATAAGTGCATTATGCTACTAGCTGCTTTGTAGCAGTAAACTACAAGCTAGTTTGTGCTAAACACAGTTCTTAACAAAGATTAGAAAGTTCCCCTTTTTGCTTTCTGTGTTTTGATGTGTTCTTTAAGCATGCAAATGAAAACTCATGCATCTGATTCTGATGTCGTACAGACAATATCGTTAAAGGGATTAATCTATTTACCTGTAAATGGGATTTGACATGAGATAAGGTGAGGTCCTTTACATCCATGAGTTCAAGGACCGACTTCGGTGTAGCTCCTATATGAATATATAGTTAAGCAATAATTCAATCTGATTAACATGAACCCAAATATAAACTTTGTGTGCGTGTGTTTAGGCTTGGGATGGGTTAAAGAGTGCACGAAGTTAATGCAGATACCGAATTTATCAGTGTAACAACATAGACGCTAAGACACATAGACAGTGAGTGAGAAAAAGAAAACCCTAGCTAATAGTACTTACTTTCATGGCCACCGAGTAACTCAACGGCACGAACAAAGCGGGCGTGCAGGCTAGTAGTCCATCGCATACGGGGAGCCCTCCTCGCGGTCCGCTTCCTAATTGGGATTAATCTTCTTGATGGTGATGATAATGATAATGATGAGGATCTGTTGGATGAGTAGTAGCACTGCAAATTAGTAGTTGAGCTAGTAGTGCCAGAGGTGGAGTAAGAATCTGAATGAGGACGATGGCTGGAAAATACTGGGTTATGAGGAGGGTTTTGACAATAGACAGGGATGCCCCTAATGGGTCTCAAGTAATCAAATTCTTGCCCTAACCCTTGTTGCTGCTGTTGGCAATCGAAAAGATGAGGAGGGGATGCAGTTCTAACAGTGTTGGTGTCATCAGCTGTGCATGATGAAGATCTTCTCCATTCTGAAGAGGTGGGTTTGCTGATTGGAGGGCTGATTTGGAGAGATAAATCTGGATGGTGCTGTGCTGGAAATAGCTCCATTTTCTTTCCCTTTTTTTCTCTACTTCTGTTACTTCTCTCGTTATGAGTTCTAACCCTTCTTCTACTCCTCCTTCTCCCTACTCACAGTAGCTAGCTTGGCCTCTCTCTGTCTCTGTGAAAAGATTTATGGGCTTTCTTCAGAGAGATGGAGAGAGAGAGTTCAGCAGTTGATAGAGTAGAAGGGAAAAGGAAAACAGAGTGAAAGGGTGAGAAGTGAAAACTCATTTGGATTGTTGTTGCTTAACCATTGTGTGGAGTGTGTTTCCGAAAATGACACCAAGGTCCAAGGACGACACAGATAGACGGAGACTTTTCCTCTTCTCTTTTTATTAAGGAAAGTGGGGTGGGAACCTTTGAGGATGGAGAAAAACAGGGAAAGAAAAGGAAGAAAGTCTGTGACATTTTGATTGCTACAAAGCTTTGATGTGATGTGAGGACTATAACATCTCTCCTCATTCTCTGATGAATTAGGAGAGTTATGCATTGGTTCATGATGCCCTTTTTCCCCCATGCACTAATCCTTCGTTTTTGGAAGAATATCGTATTGTTCGAGATCAAACCAATTTTAGAGTTTGAATCGAGAGGAACTGTTGGAATTCAAAGTTGCAACAAGATTATGGTAGCTTTGATTCCAATGTATTCTCGAAATAAATCATGCATTTGAACAATAACACGTTCTTTCTTACTTGTAGTGAACTAGAATGAATAACGAGAATAAGAGACATTTACGCTTGAGTTGGTTGTTTTTAAGTAGAACCCATTCGGAAGCTTTAACCTTCTAGAGGAATTTCTTATGGATCGAGAAGGGTGGATTTTTCAGAGCATCCTAGAAATGAGAAGAAAAGAGTCAGTCGCGGTTTCATATCTCTTGGTGTTCCTGTTCCCTCTTCTTTTATAATCCGGTACAAATATCATATTGAGATCCGCTCTTGAGCGAACATACTTGCACTCAACGTGAGTAAGACCCAATGAGCAATGACAGGGTATCTCACTGTTACTCCAACTGTTAAAACGTTTCATGTAGGACGCTAGCTTTATGTGTTAGATGTCTCTAATTTATGGTACGGGTCATATATGCAAAAAAGATTAGAAGTTGAATCAAGAGGAACCGTTGGTATTTAAAGATGCAAAAAAATTATGGTACTGTTTGAAACCAAACCAATTTTAGGAGAGTTTGAATCGAGAGGAACTGTTGGGATTCAAAGACGCAAAAAGATTATGGTACTTTTGATTTCAAATGTATTCTCGGTATGAATCATGCATTTAAGCACAACATCTTTCTTATTCGTAGTGAACTAGACTGGGTAATAAGAATAAGATACATTTACGGTTGCGTTGCTTGTTCTTAAGTTGAATCCATTTGGGAGCTTCTAAATTTTAGAGGAACTCCTTATGGACCGAGAAGGGTGGATTTTTTAAGAGCATCTTAGAAATGAGAAGAAACGAGGCAGTTGCGGTTCCAAATCTCTTGGTGTTCCCGTTTCCTTATCTTCTATAATCCGGTAAAAATATCAAGATATATTGAGATCCGCTCTTGCGTTAACATACTTGCATTGATCAACGCGAGTAATGATAAGGTATCTCACCGTTACTCCAACTGTTAAAACGTTTCATCCGGGACGCTAGCTTTTATGGGTTTGATGTCTCTAGTTTATGGTATGGGTCATATCACTACTCCAAAAATTGTTAGTCCGCTGGGATAGATTCAGCACTACACACAAGTGGCAGCGAGCGACTAACAACTTAGGAGGAGAAACATAGATCGATCTTGCGAGCAGGTGTTGCTAGCTATAACTGGGTATGTATGGTTTCCCTTTATAGACAACAGGTGTTCAAATCTTTTTGAGATGCTTTGGCTCAATTCCTTTTGAGTGGGAAATGCTTAAAGCTCATACCAGTGACACCATGGTACGTAGGTAACGGCGAGACATTATTCGATGGAGAAAATAAAAAACAAAAAAAGAGAGTGACAACATGCTCATCTGCACCAGGGCAAAAGTTGATGTTGAGTCATAAGGTAACTTTGTGTGGAGCCTATCTTTGAAATTGTACAACATACAGCATAATTTTCTCCAGGTATGGTCTGTCTAGATTGTTCACCTGCTAAGCTTCTGCTACCCAGGTTACTAATTAAAGTCTTCACATGGCCAAAAGCAAAAAAGTTGTTCACCTAAACTTTCTTCTAGAATGGAACTTGTTTTGGGAAATCATTGTTGAGTTTCACTAAACTATGGAAGACAATGATGTTGCACAGTACCTCAGCTGAATCGCGATACTTATGTGTACGACTTAACGAAATATCGTATGCATCATGTATAATGTGTTCGCTACCAAATTCCAAGTAGAAGATGCAAAATGCTAATTTATTCTATTCTAATTCATATACATACAGATTGCTTCCAACCTTAGGTATCTTCTCAACCACTCAGCTTCAGGAGCTACTAAAAGAGAAAAAATATGGGAGAAAACTACATCAAATGTAACCTATACTCGATCAATGTATAACAGCAGTAACTACTTCTAGTGTGGATGGTTGGGGTTACAAATGTAGCAACGCAATGGACTTGTAGAGGCTCTGAAAGCAGGCTTTCTGGAACTCTTTTCTGCCAGTCGAGGACTTGATCTGGTTTGCTTTCCACTCTTAGATAATGATTGGCTTCTAATACAGCACTTTTCCCCGTTCTCCATAAATGTATCCGCATCAACCCTGTTATTTGTTTGACAATCTCTCACTTGGATAGAGCTTATATCGTTTTCGTTCACAGAAATTGCTCCAACAATTCTTCCTTGTTCACAATCAAGTCCTGCAGCATGACCCTGATCGAACGAAAGAGAATGTTAAAGGAAGAAAGAATCGATTGATTAGTTTGTCCATCTTTATGCACTTATCAAAGGCTTGTGTAGCCTACAGAAAATGAATTCTGCGGACATAAGACTTACTAGCAAGATAGACGACTACATAATTACACGTCCTCTTTACCTAAGGCCAAGGGCCCTATAACATTTAATTGATTTATGCGCATGTTTCACGTTGCTGGACTTGTTGATAAAGAGCCAAAGTATAATATGGTAAACAGCCGTTTTCAGGCATCTGAGGTACTTAATAAAGAAAATAATGTTGCTGCAATCAGAGATGTAAAGGCATCTGAGGAACTTGCAGGAAGTTACGTCATGACTAGAGATGATGAGGTGCATCAAACCGTGTAACATAAGAAGTTTTGGGGGCACATATTAATTTGATTCTAAGCGATTTCAAGTTAATAGTCTTTCTCAGGATTAATGACAAACAGGACCATACAAGTAACAGGAGAAGTAAATATACTCACCGCTTGCTGGAGCTTCACAGCTGCAATATTCTTCACAATTCTTTCTCCCTTGACAGAAGATTTCTGTTTAGCCGTTGATGTCGATAAGCCAAAACCGCCACACTTCTGATCTTTCGAAGGCATGAACTGTGAGAGATTTAAATCAACTCCATCTGATTAATTATAAACTGGCTAATTCATGTTTTCCTTATGTGCGGATATACTTCATGAGTAAAGCTTATAACCAAAACTGGACCGATGCATTTGTTTCATGACACAATGAACTAGAAAATCCACAGAATTCAAAAGCTAGAAAGCCAGTCTCTGTTAACTGGTCCAGACCAGAACTACAACATCGTAAAACAATCAGAATCCAATTCTAAATTTACCTCACAATATGGTGTATATCCCTCTAGCATGCAGGGGGTTATATTCTTTATCCGCAAGTCACATTTCAGTCGTTGCTCAACATCCTCCAATATTCCTTCTTCTTGCTCAAATATTCTCGCAACAGCTTCCATTTCCAGTAGGTCGCCTCTTAACGACAGAATGCAGTTGCTTCCACACAGGCAGTTAGAGCTTTCAGTCCCTGCAATAGGAGATTAACATAGATATAATGCAGATGGCAGATGCTTAACCTTTTCACATACCAGACAGACTGGTGATTGGTGAGAATGAAGAGAAGTGTGATTTCACTTGGGCAGAAATATTATACGTTAATTGATTATCTTGCTGAACATTTTAACACTCAAAAGTAAAATCACACTGAAAGTTCTATATCATACTTGAACTGTTTTTCTGAACACTTGTGTAATGCACCTCAACTGGGATTTAGAACACTCACTATGGTTGCAACATTTTGATGTTAGTACTGTAAGCAATGCCTCCTATCACATGATTGCGGCCGAAGGATGCTCCAAATCCATAAAAGCAGCATAAAATTAATCGAAAGTAACACGTCTGCAATTGGAGAAAAGTTTCATTACCATGAAAAAGGCAAATCGGATCTGTCTGACAGTTGCACTTAATATGTGCTACATAACAGTCACGCTTGCAAAGGCTGCAAAAAATGGTTCCTTGAGAATTTGGAGAAAGACTCAGGGATGCCTGTAATCTCTTTAGCAACCAGCGGACACAGTGATGTAATCGTATTAGGCATGCAAAAGAAATCTTAACGCAACGGCTAGGGAGTGAATCTTTGGAGAAGTTATCCGAGCTTGAAGACTTTGAGAGACTTATAGCTTCTCTGCATAGAAGTTCTTCATAAGGAATTATCGGCATCCTGGCAAGAAGCGCATAACGGTCGCTAGCCACTGCCCCAAATGGAAGCCAGTCACCAATTGCAAAGTTTACTGCCTCACCACAATTAAAGCCTGAAAGACATGAAAGTAATTCAAACAAAATGTCCTTACGTATATGAAAACCTAGATGTGTGCATAGATTTCTGTGTATAGAGAGAGTGATTAAACAACTCAAACGTCGAGTATCTTACCATGACTGAATCCTGCATGATATGCTCTGGGAAATGTGATTACATACTCCCCTGGGATTTGCACAGCCTTGTAAACAGGCACACTATTTTCTAGCAAAAGATTTGGAGGAAACATGGTTGTTTTCTCCACAAGCAAATCAAAAGCTCCATCCTCTCCATCAGTTAAGAGGATTTCTCTTGCATAAACATAATGCTGCACGACACTCTCAAACTCAAAAGCTGCATGCCCAGGGACTCCATACCAAGTTTTGGGTGCCCCACAGTGATGATAATTGATGCTGAAAGAGTATGTTTAAATATGTTAACGAACAATTGAAGCATATATAGCATATATGAATGGAAAAGCGTTGAAGTATACCTGTACAAATAATGATCTTCAACATGCCATGCAAACATACTGAATAGCATTCCAACGTAAAGCATGGGATCTGTTACTCCCTGAAATGAAAAGGTAGCTATATAAAACTCATGCTATAAGCAATTTATTTTCAACCAAAGATGTATAATTTGATGTTGATATACCGGAATCTCATTTTCCAGCAAACGCAACATAGATCCTGCCAACCGCGGAAGTGTCTGAAAAATTGAGCAATGAGTATGATAGCAACACCCTCAACTTTAATTACAACAACATTAATTCCATACCTTCAAATTCCATTTGCTTCTGGCAAGGCGATCGTTAGAAGCACTAGAGAAGGCACTACCATCAACATTAATTCCATATTCGACTGTTTCATTCTTCCCATGCATCATCTGATGCCAAAACTCCCTTTCCAAGAATGAAGAAGGGAGACATCCCGAGATACAATATTTGCGAGCGACTACCCTATTTGCCATGTTCTCAAACTCCCTTAAGGTATATTTCCTGCAAGAAAGCCACTGTAGTTAGGTGGTTGGTATATTTCCATGTTAGATTAATGCTGAAAATGGTGCATGTAATCTCCTCATAATTCCTATTACTTGCATAACATGAAGCAAAATATTGGTTGTTTGATTGCAACATTTTTTTTAAGACATGTAACTTATCTTCTGGCAAGGACTTGGATCCTGCACCTCCTCGCGTTTTCTAGGGGAGGGGGTGCCAGGATATCTACAATTACCAATTAAAAGGTTGCTTTTTCTTTCAAGCAAGCAAACACTAGCATCTTGCAAAAAGGAATCCTACTCCTAAACCAGTTCAAAGTCTAGTGTTTAAAAAATATAAGTCAGTCACAAATGTACCTTCCTCTCATTAAGAAGGTGATCTTGTCATTCATATCCCATTCAGCAACGCGAAGAGGTTGCACATCAGTCCTAAACTTAAAACCGCTCTTCTCCTTCATTAGCACTATGCCGGGTGGAACTGAAGAGCTCAGAGGTGAAACAATTTTGCAAATACCTGAAATTCAGAATTTTTATGGTTTGACTCAATAGAGAACAGAACTGCCAGCACACAGTGACAACAAAACCACAAAACAACATGCATAGATAATGTGACTTTGAAACAATAACAATTTACCGAAGGCCATGAAGATTGGAGTAGGTGATAACCAAAAGAGCAAAGTAATGAGTGTGAATTTCAAAGCACTTAGAGAGTGATGTCTAAATCTCATTCAAGGACACCAGTTACTATATGAAAAGTATGCAACCAGTGTTTGAGAAAACTAAAGTCATCCTATATGAAAGGCATATAATCACGTCAGTGCTATGATGAAAGAAAAGTAAAGACATACTATACTGAGCAGAAAACTGTTCATACTCTGGAAAGCATGAGCCAATTGTATCGGTATATGAGGCTATAGCACTGCTGACAACTTACATACAGGAAAAAGTTTGCTGCTAACCATTGTATTAGACTATACCATGCCTTATTACAGAATAGAAAAACAAAACCTTACCATATTTTGAAGCTTCTGGAGCAATTTTCAGCAGATAAACCAAAGGATCCTCAAATTCCTCCAGTGTTGGACGATACACTGGACATTCTGTTAGTTTATTAGTCCATTCTGAATCAGTATGCTTTGAAGAGGAACCTTTTCCTAATAAAGGACTATATGAATGAGGAAATGAATCTGCATTAAGAATGTCAGGAGGCGTCGCGCATTCCATTTTTGGAGAAACTTTCAAAGCTTCTATCCTCCTGGTAGATTGCATGGTTGTTACATTAAGAAAGTCAGGAGGCGTCGCACATTCTGTATTTGGAACTCTTTTTTGCTTCGGTGTTGCTAGTCTGTTTTTGACTTCAATATAGGGACCCCTCCTTGTTTCCACCTAGCAATAAAACAAACAATTCATCCACAAAAGTACATAAACTGGAGTAGCATTAAGGGTCTTATAAGTGCCACTAACAAAGAGTGTCCATGCGGTGCATGTAGCATAGATGTTATGAGAATTTTGGATTTCTTGAAAGCACAAGGAGGTCTCCTTGTTTCTTCAGATAATCAAAATAGTAGTTTGACCTAATGGTAGTATCTAATCGCATGGCCACCGTGTTATATTAAGATAGGTGACACAAACGATATCAATTCGGAAAAAGAAGTGGGCATCAGATATATCAAACAATTGTGCCCAAATTGAAATATAGTTTTACAGCAAAACATCCATAGAAGTTGCAAAACAATAACTAAACCAACATGTAGAAAGGAAAAGGAAGGACAGACAACATTTAACGGATTCGACAAATTCTTGCTTATATCTTTGAAGTGATAGATTCACAAAATCAAGATTTGATTATTAACCCAGTAATAGTCCAGTCCAGAATCAGTGGTTTTAATATATTTAATCCCCTGAAAACGGATACTTTCAAGATACGTGAATGATTCATGACACAATCCTCAAAAGAAATGCGAAAAGTGAAAGACCAAGATTACCATCTTTGCGCTGTGAATTTACTTCTGCAAGAATTGAACTCGAAAGTTGCACAAGGATCAAAGAAATTGGATAGAAATTCAAATCGGAAACTTCTCTCCTTACCGATGGAAATTTTCAAGAGAGGCTGCAGTGGTTTTAGAGAGAGCAAGAAGGATGAACAAGATAGAAAGGCCTTTCTGTGTGATGCAAATTCAAATATTTATAGGTTTATGCGACCGTTGGTGCTGCCACTTTTCAAATCGTAGTACGTACATGGAGGGGAGGGCCATGTGGTGCCGGAACCTAACTATAAAAGTAGCCGTTGGTTAATATTCAAAACACTTCAAAGTCGGTGTTCACGTCTTTGGGCAACAGCAAAAACGACCATTGTGGTTCTAACTTGCGCTTTTCCTAAATTTTTTTTTTTTTTTTTTTGGTACAAAGTGCTTTTCCTAAAATTATAACTACAAATTGCTCATCTGATAGTACATCTTGCTTTTTATCTTGTTTTCTGCTATCGCTTGATAAGGTTTTACTTTAAACTATGTACTTGACTTGACGACGCTACTGTAAAGTAAGAGTCTGACGACATTTTAACTATGTACTTGACGACACAAAGGTAAAGTAAGAATCTGACGACATTTTTCTATTATATCAAAGATACTGTACATCAGAAGATCCTATTTCTCAATTTTATATTTGAATCAGCAACTATGAGTAATTCCTAATTTTGTATTTGAGCCAGTAACTCTTGAGTGACAAAATTACCTTATTAAAACAATATTTAGGAGTGAACCCATGGGTGACAGTTTGACAGTGCTTTTAGCAACGAAAACAATTTTTACAAAATCAAAAGGGGTAACTGAGAATTTTTCCTAAGCAGTAATTCAGGAAAAGTTAAACAAAGTGAGAGAAAAATGCGCGTATTAATTCCAAGCTGGACGCAGGAAATGCCATCTATCTACCTTCTAAACATACAATGTCATCAATATCAGGAGAAAGAAAGAAAAAAGAAAAAAATAAATAATAAAAACCAAAGAATCCAACAATATATAACAATCTATTCAAGAGTGGGTAGCAAGAGACTAACAGGAAAGGGGACAGGGAGACTTCCAAGGCAACAAGATTTCAAGAAGCTTTGCAATACAACGTTTATCTACACCAATTTCGGCATATGAAAGTTCCAATCCATGAGCAGGCACGTGCTTGGAAGAGCTTACTAGCTAATAGCAGCTTTTTTGGGGGATTCAGCGTCGTGAACTTGAGCGTAACCTTCCGCAATGTTTCTTCCCTGTTCTTCCTCGGCAACTTTTTCCCTCGTCTTCTGCCCCATATCCCCTGCAGCTTTGGTGACCTTACTGAAGGCACCAGTCACCCACGAGGTCCCAGTCAACACGTAGCGATTCTTCATAATGGCCGATCCAGCAGTAGAAACCGTCTGCTCAGCAGCTGCGATGGCTGACTTGGTCTTTTCGGAAACCTGAAACTTCTGGTCCATTTCTTTGACTTTGTCGTTCACAATGGTCGCCCCGGTGGTGATTTTGTCACTAAGACCAATCTTTTGGTCAAAGGAAACAACTTTCGCGGTTGCAGTGGAAGTGAACTGATGCTTATCATCGAAGGCCTTCGCTTTGCCAACTGCGTCCTTTCCCAAGACAAAGCCCCTCGCCAACATGCTGCTGACAACATCCTCTGCCTTTTGGACAGCAGATGCAGGCCCACCTGCACTTTTGTCCTCTGTTGCCTGGAAAGAATGAAGAAATAAGTCATCCTCCAGATTATGACTGGGAAGTATATAAAAGATGGCCTAAAGATCATACAATTGATGTTGCTAAAGCAGCAGGTGGTAACTCGTAATCTGGAGCAAGGGCTATGGTAACAGACTGATCAACTATTGTTGCTCCCTGAAGAAAAACCAAGATGCCTTACAATACACAACCAACATTGAAAACACAGAACAGAAACATAAAAATGTGCACGACTAGGAACAAGTGGAATTGATCCGTTAAAGATATGCAATATCAAAAGGAAAAAAAACCTGGAAGGGCTAATAGGACGGACAACCACAGGGGTAATGTCAAAGTAAAGCCTAGCTTCGCTGAAGACATAATGAGAGCTGAGAGGAGATTGGTTTTTCTTAACAGCGGATATGCATGGGAGGTAAACTGGATAAAATCAATGTAAACCAGTCACCTAACTATGTGTGTAATATGTGGACCGAATCAGAAAAGACTTGGTCCAGAATCATAACAGATATATGATTTTTCCCATCCAAGTGAGCTGAAGCTGACAAGATGTCATCAGATTACATAACATGCAATCTTGGGTTATTCAACAGAATGGATCTTAGACAGACTTGGTCCTCAAATCTAGATAAATGGGAGTAATGACATCAGTCAAGTCAATCGCACACATGAATCCTCACATTAGGATAAAGATCTCTTACGCCCGTTGACCAACCAAAAAGAGGATGGTGTTAATTTTCCAATCACGAAACTCCACTACCGACCCACCCACACCACCTCGACCTTATATAGCCTACCACAAGTGCACCATCCCACCAAAGATGCAGTTCTCAATTCGATCTGGACTCATCTCATGAGCTTTTGATAATGGATTCACGGAATTTTCAATTGAAGATTTTGATTCAATTTGAGCTGGATGTAGTTTGAGTCTAGGGAAATATTCAATTTTGACATGGTTTAAATACACTATATGCACCTTGCACGCAGTGTCTTGTCATTTTCAAAATATTAATTGTACACCACAGCAAAAAAACGTTAGTATTGTAACAGATGTCTAGTGGAGGAATCTGCTACATATTTCTCAGATTTTGGGTTAAAATGTGCATTTGGCCTAAACTTTCGGGCTGACTCGGATTCCTCCCTAAACTCAAGGAGTTAGCTGATATTATCCCTAAAGGGCATGTGCCCTAGTTCTATTCAAGTGTTAATTAGTACTTCCCATCATGTCTACATCGTATATTTAATGTGAGAAGCAGACAAAAGATTTTCAGACGACCAAAATCCATGACCAAGAGAAGAACCATCAAGTCTTGAGAAGTAAGCATACCGAAAGAAGAACTGCAGTCACTGCGCCCTGAGAATCCTTGAATGTGACATATGCATTTTGAGACCGCTCATTCTCGCTAGGAACAGAATTTAATCAAAAATGAAAAAAATACAAACAGAAACTTTACAAGTATTTCCAGAAATAATTCATTCCATGATCTAGAAGGCAGGAAAACAAAAAACTTGAACAACTAACCTCTGCATCTCAACATACTCAATATCACCAGAAAATGAAAAGAACTCCTTGATGTCTTGTTCAGAAGCCCCCAAGGAGACATTGCTAACTTTCACTGTTCTCACCTGCCACAATATATAATCCAACCGAAAAAAAAGAGAATTAAAATCTAAGTATAATGTCCCTCACATGAGATGAGTTTTATTTTTTTTTGGGAGGAAGAAGGGGGAAGCGGGTAAAATAACGCCATCAAAGCAGACACATAACAGAGATGGCCATATACATAGCATGATGTAAGCCAAAAATGTTGTCCAGAAAGCAAGAAAATTGACCCTAATACAATTGCCTTAGCCTACCACGGGAGTGTCTTCAGTGCCAACTAGCAAAGTCCATGTTAATGTCAATTACTAATAAAAAAAAGACAACATGAATTCTTAAGTCAACCTATGTCCATGAGATCTATCCTACCGTATGCACTCACTGGGTCAACGGGTCAAACAAGTTTTTTGAAAGTTTCTACCTTGTTGTGAGAGACTATTGCGACTAAATTATACGTTCATGCGGAAGATCATCATATCTGGCACGAAGAGAGATAAGGGTCACCGCAGGCCATCACCACACGGACATAACAACTGCAAGGTCCTTAGTATATCAGCTGGTGCAGACACGAGAACCCCTAACTAAGACACTAAATTATCCTCCCTCCAATTTTTTTTCTTGGTTCTTGAAGATCTCAAAACGAGATAAACCATGTACGACTAATGCAAATGCAACCAAATCACAGACCCACTCACAAAATTGCATGTAAGAAAGGAAAGTAAAAACCCTTCTTGGCATTCACACAGACATAGCCAACATGTAAACTTGATTGCTCCTAATATTTAACCACTGAAGTATTACAGACAAAAAAGATTAGACAATCATGCCCTAAGCTTTGTGCTGCAAATTCCTGCAACTAAATTCTATGCAATGTGATAAGAGAACGATAGAGCGATGAAGGTGATGAGAATTGCAGCGTTGTCAACAACAATGACAATCCACTGGCAATGGCCAGAAAGATCGTTGCCGGCGAGGGGGACAAACAGAGAATAATCGTGTAGGGGAAAATGGTAATCTGCAACCAAGTCTAACGGATAGTTGCACCAGAAGACAAGAGCGGGTATTTGCTGGAATCAATCCGCTAAATAACTAGCAAAAAAAAAAACCAGTCGTCCATTTGGCTGACATGGCATTTGCGAGATCAAGAAGTTCCCAATGCAGATACAAACGTACCTCTATATATCTAGTTATCTACACAGACATAAATTTTCAAGTTGCTGCGTTGGACAATATCACAACTCATATATACCATTCTGCAGTGAGGCGATCAACAAAAATCCTCCAACTTTTAATTTGAGATCTGTACTATAAAGAGAATTATTCCCAATAACCTATTACAAGTGACCATATATATTAGCCTCAACTGTGGACCACGACCTGAAGTGCTATGCGGCAAAAGACTGGCACAGTTTGCTGTTAGCTCTGTCTCTATACAGTACTGCTTAGGATATTCCATGGTTACTTGGTAAGGGTTTAAAAGTTTGCGAGATGCAATTTCACAATGCCTGATTAGGCTGTTTCTAGAGCAAAGGATGTATGAGCTTCCACGGATGTAGGTTCGCCTACCAAAAGAATCAAGACATATTATTTAACATACTTTTTTTCGCTCTGTGCTAAGACACCGACAGGATGTATCACTTAAGACTCCGTCACGACTTAAAACCTGCTAAAATTAGCAGCAGTTCACTTAAAATTGATTTATGCACCATGTGATCACTCTGCAGGTCCCTATCAAGTCTTAAGTAATTGAAACGGGCAAAGGCCATACTCATGCTAAATCCTTCATTGGAAGTACTTTAGTTCATATTGAGAGACAAGATTCTTCTAGGTCATCTTTGACACAAAAGCTGAAACTCTTGCACAGAGATAAATGCCTTCAGGAAAACTGAGAGAAGTGCAATGTGGTAGCCAGAACAGACCAGTTATCCAAGGAGTGAATCGCTTATGGGTACACATGTAATGAACAACCCCTGTTTTGTAAGTGCACGTCTGAGAGACATTTGGCTTATAAACACAAAATCTGCTTTGCCGCTATCACAGGATATATATCCATGAATTTCTCCATTCGGATTGTTTAACTTCTAAACTGAAGAACGCATCTTCTATCACACCACATAAAAACTCATTAAAACGGTCTGGCTGTACAAAATCGTTCAGGTATTCAAGGATGCACATAGTTATGAGAGGATAGGTGCTTGTCATATAGAGAAGAAATCTCACCTCTTACTTTACTTTCTCCCACCCCCATCCAAAACAAACCAGAACAAGAAAACAAGATTAAAACAAAACAAACCTGTTCGCTAAAGACAAAACGAAAACGTTTACACAGTTATAGTTGCTCCACCTTTGTGAAAGGTAGAAATTCCATCTCATATAGCTCATGTAGTCGAATTAGTAAACCCTACCCAGCGATCATGATAATATCAAGATTTTGACATGGCCAAACTTTAGGGCTTAAAAGCGTAGAGGAACTTCATAAACTTCACAACAGTCGAAAAGCTTAAGCCAATCAGCAGTTTCAATGGGTTAATCAGTAATCAGTAATCGACCAGTCAAGTGAAATCGATCATAAACAGTAACAACCCCAACAGGAATTGACGAATAACGCAAAAAAAAAAAATGTTGAAAAAATCAGATCCCAGAGGACAGAATCACCGTATACTAAAGCAAATTAACAGGGACCAAAAACTGATCCAGTTAAATAATTCGAACAAATGGAACGTGTTCTTACGAATCACATGCAATTAGATGAAACAGCAACTAAAGATTCAAAACACTAACCGTCATGGAGTCTAGGTTGAAGAAGACCGGTGGCGGCACTGTTTGATCGGGAAAATGAATTTAGAGAGGAGAGGGCGGTGGGATTTTGGGGACGGGGAGGGACGAGTAACGTGTGGGCACGCCACGCAGTTTTTATTTTTAATTAATTCTACGAGTCGGTGTCTTATTAATCGGAGTTTTTTCTTTTCTGGAAAATTTTATTAAACTCTTATTAATTCTAATTCTTTTCTCTTTTTGGTCGTCAAAATTTATTAACGTCAATTAAGCCCCGCACACTCACCTCCGGTTAACTATTTTCACTAATCAAATGATAATTTTTAATTTAGAAAATACATGATCGGCCTCAAACTAGTTTTAGTGGTACAAAAAAGAACATGATTTTCATGAGAGGCGTACCCAATACTAAGATTTCGAGTAGAGAATTTCGTACTTCTTCATTCATCAGCTATGACTGTCGGAGATGTGACACCTGTTTTTTATATCTTGAGCAGTCATTGAAGTACATAATAAAAAGAAAAAAAATTGAAACGAACTTGAACAGTAAAGTGAAAAAAAAAGATTCATCAACTCAAAATCCAAACACAAATAAATTCCATGGCTGTAATTCTCATTTAGGGAAGAAGTGAAAATCCTCTCCCTCTTTCGCCCCAAATTGCCTAATCTTTTCATATTCCAGATTATCCCATGGATCACTGCCTCCACAAAGTCAAATCAATGCCTATCATGGCTATGGGCCTCTCCTGCGACTTAGGTGGAGGCCAAAGAATGCCTCCTTTCTGGTCAAAGCCATATATGAGATACGATTATGAAAGAGTTAAAAATCTAACCTTATGTCATGACCTACAAGTCAAATAACAATATAAGTAGAAAGTTTCAATGGCACATAGACCCCAAAAGGGTCACATAGGTGTGCAATTTACAAGTAGCAACTTTTGCTTCTTAAAAATTTTCAATATTACGAAGTTACAAGACTATTTTGCCAAGTTGTCTCACATCTCTAAGTATTATTTACCTACTCACATGTGTCGGTTTCGGGTATAAGTACCCTTTTGTTGAAAATCGTTTAAACTTTTTTTGAAAATATAAATTGTTTCAGTACCGTAACGCCCGGTACTTGAACATTGGCTCGAGGCATTAAGTGGAGTAATATTTTATGATCTAAATAAAAAAATGTATCGCTCTTTTGGAGATGACCGGATCTGGTGTGACGTAACCGCTCATCATCGGACAAAAGGTCAAACGCACCCCACACGAACAACAAAAGTAGTATAAAAACTCCAAAAAGGCGTGAAATTCCGCAAGCACCTTCCTAGCCGTCACCGTCATCTACAGCAAGCACGGCATACCTCCTTCCTTACCTATATTTTCTCCGCCAAACCTTCCCTTCAAAGTAAACCCAAACGCAAACTCTAACGCCCCAAAGTCCAAAATTCTCTCTCTTTTCAATACCCAGTTCCCTTGCCTGTGTCAAAACATCTTGTCTTGCCCCATATGCTTGTGTGCGCGTCAATTTGAATGTATTCAGCTTAGAACAGGATGAGTTTTGAAGATCTTGAATCGGGTCGCAGTCGGCCTTTGACTTTGATCGGAAGGAACTCACAAGACCCTTCACAGTCCATTGTCGCCGGCGTTTTTCAGATAAACACGGCTGTTGCCTCCTTCCAACGCCTCGTTAATACCCTCGGAACTCCCAAGGATACGCTCGAGCTCCGCCAAAAGCTGTCAGTGCCGCTTTATTTATCCCCCTTTTTATTTTCTCTGTCATATGTTTGTATTGGGAATTATCAACTGCCTGATTGTTTATTGTGTTTGATTAGGATTTGTTGTTTTTTAATGTTGGTAACAACTAGAAATTTCAATGGCAGCTTGATTTTGTATCTAATATGAGTTTGCTTCGAGATTAGAAGGGAGGAATTGCATGAAGGAGGACATTCACAAAAATTGAAACGGCTAATCTATACCTAATTTTAGTGGGTAATTAGGATCCGTCGGTAGAAAGTATATGATGGATTTTTGGTCTACTTGCTGATAAAGTGATTTCTTGAATGAGCAAAACAAAGATTGTGAGTTTCAACAATTCAGTACCATTGTCTGTTTGCAGTCTCACTTTTGCCATCAATTGGACTTCATTTTTTCCTGCCCAGAAACAAGCTAGTAAGTGTCTCTTTATCACAGTATCATTTATTACACCAAAGTCCAGATATCACCACTAGAAATTTCTCAGATTTCTTGAAAAGGAAAGAGCAACAGTGGACATGTCATATTCTTTAGTGAATTTTTGTTATCTTCAGGGTCTGTGTTTTCACATCGAATCCGGGCAGGCAAACTTATTAAGTCAACTTTGGATTGTTGTATCCTGAATCCCTAATTTTAGGTGGTTTGTTTGGGGGGGGGTGGGTGGGTGGGGCAGGGGGTGGGTGGGTACATAGGGAGGAGAGTTGTAGGTAGTTACATAGAGGATAAACAAGTTTTGAGGTCCCCCAGTACAAGTACCAGGCTCTTTTCAACCCTTTCTTACTGCAAATCAGAAATCCTTACCAAATCTAACAAGCTAACATGCTGAAGCAGCAAAAATTCCAACTACTTGTATCCGCTTCATCCGGATGTGATTCAAGATAAAGCAGAGTTGTCCACCATCTGGTATAGGGGATCTTTGAATCACACTGTGTGGTCCTGGAAAATGCGAAAGGCAAGCAAAAGCACTCCTATCCTATAGAATCGCCCAATTTGGATAAAAAGCAGAATTGGCACCCTACATTATTTCTTCCCCTTTTTTGTGGAAAGACTTGTCTAACATCAAATTGGTCTTTTGAGCTCCGACCTCGCTAAATTGCACATTAAACTGTGGATTTCACTTTGCATTGTGATGCTAATATTTCTTTTGCTAAAATGGAATTAATAAAACTGTTGGAATGCATTGTGCAGCAGAGCATCTGTAGATGTAATCAAATGGTTGCATTTTGCATTAGTCTGTTGTTTTGTTCCTTACACTTGATTGACCGGCAGGCACAAGACAAGGCTACATATAGGTCAATTGGTGAAAGAGACTTCAGCTAAGCTTAAGCAAGCTAGTGAAACAGACCAACATACTGAAGTTAGTGTGAGTTCATTTCCAGTTGGCTTTCAAACTTAACTGTGTATCTTTCATTCCTTTTACTCGTTGTATTCTTCTTTTCTTTTGACTTTCTTGTATCATACGTTTGAGAACGTCAGGCAGGAAAGAAGATTGCCGATGCTAAGCTTGCAAAAGATTTCCAGTCAGTTCTCAGAGAATTTCAGAGGGCTCAACGACTTTCAGCTGAGAGGGAAACAGCATATGCTCCTTTCGTCCCCAAGGATGTTCCTTCGTCCCGGTAAATTTTCTAGACCTGCTAATATAGACTTGTTTGCTATCTTTCCTGGTGTCTATTCATTGTAGTTTCATTCTCTCGCGTTGCTGGCGTTGTCATATGGACGTTTTTGTATATACAGCTATTATGATGGGAATTGTGTAATTATACAATTCAAATAATATTTATTATACGTAAACCATGGTCCTAACTTGATGAACAAACATCCTGTAAGACTAAACTTAAGATGACCAGTATTCTTCAAAGCCTTTTGGTATAATTTGGAATACCTATATAGCTTCTAACTGATTACTTGAACATTGAAAGCTTATGAAGCTTCTTGAAGTTTTTCGCCATTCAGCCAGCAAGTCTAAGCTGTTTGTATTAGATTTGCCTCACAGTGCTCTTTTATACCAGCAAGCTTGGTCTAGTGCTCGACTCAACTTAGTCCTGAAGTCTTTACCTGTTCGGTGTACACCAGCCCATTAAAGAGAGTTCTGCCAGTTATGGTAATGAGTGTGTGATTCAGGTTAACCGAACTCTGTCCCCAAATATTCTTTGCATAAGAGCATCGCCAGCCGAAATCGAACGGTTCCAGCGCTTGTAGAAAAGGGACATCCTGGGTCCACATCCCAACTCCTCCGTTCAACAGAATTCGACTCATCCAAGGCTCTGGTGCAGTTGGGTGGCTCGTCAGTATCTCCTCCCGAATCAAAAGTTATACCCTGGGCGCAAGCCTCCCTCTTGTTGCGCCCCATTCACGAAAGCGGTAGCTGTGTTGGTGCTAACATTAGACGTCATCCACGCTCACATTCCATTTTCTTAAGACATCTTTTGTGTGCAGTTTCTTTTTGCACGGCATCCACATCTTGAAAGAGCCCTTAGGTAAAATAACAGTAAAGTAGACAAATTAGATCCTGTAACCAGAGGTCCATGTTGTCTAAAGCTCTCCCATGCAGAAGCATAGTAGTAGTCAATCTGAACTTAGTAGACTAACAAAATTCAAATGCTCTATTAACTTGACAGCATATATTAAGTTTCGGTTTGAGCTTTGTCCAACGTCATCTTATGTCTCTAATCAATGTTCTTGCAGCAACATTGCCAGTGAGGTGGAGATAAGTTCATCCAGGAGTTCTGAACAAATTTCTCTTCTTGTGGAATCTAAAAGGTAGGACTTTACCTCAATGCAGTTGCTCCAAATGCCTAATAGACTACCATAGACTGGTACATAAGGTGGCTGGCTACCTCAATGTATAATTTGTGGCTGGTACTAAAACTTTTTTCGTACTGATTGACATCATGACTCAGTACCGATCAAGAGCAATGCTACTTGTTAGCATGACAATTTATCTCATTTCCTTAAGTAATAAGGAAATGAGCTAAATATTGTCTATCAAGCTCTCAGGGATGCATTAATTAGCGCACGTCTCTCATAGATGTACTTTCACCTATCACAATAAGGTTCATTTGCAATTATTGACCTGCTGTAGAAAGTTTTTCTCATTTTAAGCGCTTTATGGGTCAAGGTTTTACAATTTGTGCCGAAAGTATATGTACATAGTTTCTGCATGGTTCAGTGCAGACATGAGGCCTTACAATTGGAAAATGAGATAATTTTCAATGAAGCCGTTATTGAGGAAAGAGACCAAGGGATCAGAGAAGTTCAGGAGCAGATTGGTGAGGTGAATGAGATTTTCAAGGACTTAGCAGTGCTGGTTCGTGAACAAGGAGTTATGATTGGTTAGTGGTGTGCAGACTTCTCCAAAAATTCCCTTTTATTTATGGTTATCCTCTTCGAGAATATCCTGATGATCTTTGCCAATACCTGTATTTTAGATGATATCAGTTCAAACATTGAGAGCTCCAATGCTGCAACAACGCAAGCTACTTCCCAACTTACTAAAGCTTCAAAGAGTCAAAAATCTGTATCATCGATGGTAAACGCTGATTCTTTCTTCTTTCCAGATGTCAAATAGAAAATATTTTGAGGCCAAGTTACAAAACTGCCCGTTTGACGTACATTACCGGCTGTCACCATCAGATGATTAATATATATAAACCTTGCTATGCAGACCTGTTTGTTGCTGGTGATTTTTGGGATCATTCTTCTTATCGTGGTCATAGTTTTCGTGGCATGAGCATCGGAGCAGCTGATCTCCTCAGTAAATCATTCGCGGGATATATCCTACCCGTCTTATGTTGGTCAAATCTGGTTCAACTGCGTAGCATCTAAAGCAGGTTGCTACTGGATTCGTATGTACAAATTGGGCAAAGAAATGTCGGATCTCTCGTATAGGGCGGTTCCAGAATATCATGTGAATGATCCTTTTGTTCATCAGTGAATGGGAAATTCTTTTTTCCATCATGCAGTCATTTGTCACAAGAAAAAAATTTGCTACAGCTCTTGGTTTACTTTCTTCTTGTTCAAGAGGCCGCACTAGTGCCACGAGTGGTAAAAATGGCATTTTCGGGTGCATCGAGTGCCATGTTCTTTCAATTCTGGTACCAAGCTGACGAAGATGTAGCCACTCTTGCTAAACTATTTCTCTTCTTCCACCAGAAGGATGTTTACGATGAAGAATAGAAAGTCATCCGTCTGTGGCACGCTGTTAGAAGTAAGGATGTTACTGTCAATAAGAATAATAAGATCCCTTTAAAGTAAAAAGCCTTATAATTGTCATCTCTATGCCATACCGCATTCTGTTCGCACAATCTTGCAGCAAAGCCACGAGGCGAAATCTGTTACTATAACATAGAAGAGCCGGGGCAAAGCATGCGTCGTCCCTTGATAGCCCAGGCATCTGGAGTTCACCAAAGGCGTGTTCAAGTAAAAATGAATGAAAATGCCCCACGCAAGAAACTTTGGAAGACTGTCTTTATATGCAGAAAAATAAAAGGCTTGCGAAAGCAATCAAAAACGTGCCAGGCGCTTCTAAGCGCCATAATTGTTCAAGAGATCAAGATCATGATGCTCGGTCCACGTAGCACCAAGTCTTAAAAGGAAATGGGAGATACCTGGTGAGATTTACAGCAGAAGCTCTATTGGTTTGCAAATAACTGTAGCTGGTGAAGTGCAGGACAAATGCTGGTTTAATGCAGAGCACAGCATCACACAAAGCAATCGCGAAAAGTCCACACCAAAATGCATCAAATACTAAAACTAGTAGAAAAGACGAGAGAAGACGAGACAGAAGGCGTGACCATTGTCAAAGGATGTCAAACTACAAAACCATTCTCTTGTAACAATGCTTTTCTATCATTATCCCCCCCGGAAGATCCGTTGCCAATATTATACCGCATTGGAGATCAATGTATTTTTATTATCTAGGGTAAGAAAAATCTTGTATATTTCATGATAACGGAAGAAGACAGGAAAACAATGGAGCAACTATCAACTAACATGGCTCAATATATCACCGGCCAACTGGTTTCTCAGCTCCATCCTGTCCGTAGCTATATCCTGCTCTTCATTACAATTCACAAAAGCCTGCAAATGACAATGCATGAAACAACATGATACATAATTCTAAAGCTTCAACGATAACATCCTCCTGAAAACAAAAGCTTTACATTCCCAGCATCTCCAGAGCATCCACCTACAGAAAGACCATGTAACAGAAAACGGATGGTTCAGCAAATTATGCTATCTCACTGCATTCCACCAAATCAAGAACTTCCTCAATTTGGAGGGACATCTTTATAATATGGCCATTAATAAGGGAGAAACTATCTTAAATACGGAAGGCAAATGTATCAGCAACAAAAGAGTAAAGAACGTGTAGCATCTCAAGGAACAGAGAGAGAAGTATGTTTATGCTCTTGATTCATGCAAAATGAATGCAAAACTTTAATTAAAAGATCACATTCTCTTTTCTCTCTCCTAGGTAGCACTCTCCTAGGTAGCACGGACACGGTGTAACACGGACACGGTGTCGGACACCGGTCACCGCAATTTCTAAAAAATCAGATTTTGGACACCGCAGGACACCGCTATTTTTTTAATATATATTTTATTATATATATATATATATATATATATATATATCTGAAATTAAGTAATAATAAATATACAAGCAATATTTATTTAGTCAACGTACTGGACAAAAAAATTAAGTCAAATATCAAATATTTAATAAAAAAATGTGCTCACTTGGTATGCATCAGATATGCTATGCCTATGCCTATGCCTATGCACGACAGAGTGAGAAAAAGAAAAAAAAAGGAAAGAAACGAGAGGCGGAGAGGGAGATGAGGAATCAAAGACGAAACAGAGACGAGATGAGGAAACAAAGAGAAAAAGGAGACCTGTGGGTCAGCGACGGCGGCGGAGGACCTCTGGCGACGGCGACGGCTACAGCGGCAGCAGCTGGCTTCTCTTCCTTCGGCGACTGTAGCCGTCAGATCCATTGGCTTCGGCTTCAGTATCTTCGTCGACTGAGCTCCGGCAACACCAACGACATCGGCGACAACCTTGATGTGGTCGGCAGACAGTAGCCGTGAGGTGAGAGAGAAGAAGACGGTAATAGTTCAAAAAATCTGAAATTTGGCCCAAACTGTCCGACATTGCTCCATGCCGTGTCCGACACGATGTCAAAAATTAAAAAAAAATTCCGACACCGATTAGGCGTGTCTGACACATGTCGGCCGGTGTCCGGAGGGTGTCGGGGTGTCCATCCATTTAGGACACCATACCTCCACCTAGGAGAGGTGCCCGTGCTACCTACTCTCTCTCCAATTCAACACAGTCCACTGTTTGAAGCCATGGCCTCCCTGCAGTCTCTGCTTCCCTCCCTCCCTCCCTCCCTCAAGGTTCCAATTCAACACGCCGTGATAGCAGACCGTCAACTAAGAACATGCTATAAGACGATGCTATCAAGTAATTGGCGGCGAAAATTACATCGAAGACTCTCAATTGAACTAATTGTGATTATGTACGATAATGATTTGTTTAATGGCGTGGAAGCATCCAACTCAAAACCAATTGGCAATGGGTGGAGAGTCCCACAAGGCATGTACATTGAATTGTTTGTTACATTTTTCCCAATGTGGTATTATATCTCAAAAATGGAACTTAATGTGATGATGTGCAACAATGATTGCTGGAAGGGCGCTGTTAATGGCTGAATCTGTCAAATTTTCTCTCTTATTTGTCCGCCGAATCAAAGCGACCATTTGCTATCACCAAGGGGTGAAGTTGGAGGGTTATGGTGGCTGTCGGTGATGCGGTAGCAAGGTTTGCTAATGGGTGCTCCAGTGATGCAGACGCAGGAAGGGGCGACAGAGTTAGCAATAAAGAACTATAGCTATGAGCTAATAGTCGTACTAGTTAGTAAAAAGGAATTGAAGCTGATCATTGATCTTATTACAGTAAACAGTGGAGTTAAAAATTTACCTCTGGATGCAAAAGATCAGTTATTGAACTAGTTACCCAAGATTACCCAGGTTTGGATCCCGATGCAAGAAGACCCATGTGCTCAGTCAGATGAGCCATATGCTGGGTACTGTCCCAGCCACTCGCTCGCCCTGCCCAGAGCTCCTGTTCCTTGGCAACAACACCTTCCACTGTGCTAGAAATATCGTCTGTGTCCCCATCATGAGGGCTCGCTGGAAGAAACTGCTCCCAGAAAACGTCATTGATGCCTGGAAGCTTAGGGATATCAGTCTCATCCAGCAAGACATCGACATCTGTACTGGAAGATAACTCGTCTGGTGCACTAACAATTGGCCGATCTACGAACCCTGGCATCATATTCATGTAGTCCATGGCCTCAGTCTCGGAACCATTGAAACGCATGTCAGGGACCTCAGCAGTGCTCTCCTGGATGACTCCTTGAATCTGACAGTAGTCGGGTAACACCGTACCTTCCTGAGAATCAAGCACATCCAATTCTGGAAACTGAGTAACTGTACTACTAGTAGATGCTGCAACAGGAGAAGATTGGGTCACAGCTGATGGATGATTAAAAAGTGATCCTGATTCTGCAAAGGCCTGAGAAGAAGTTGGTAGCACCTCTGAAAGTGTCAATCCAGACATCCGACTAGGAGAGCTACCACACTCCACTATACTAGATAGAGAAGGAGAATTATCAATCAGGAAACCACTAGCACTGCTAATTGAGGGTTCCAGCCTAACAGATGCATTTATGTTCAGAATTTCTCGAAGCATTGCTTTGGCTGCTTCATTCATTAATGGCTGGTACTTGACAATCTGTCCATGCACAGAGCCAAGCTTGCCAACTAAAATTTCTTCTTCCTGCTTAGGGAGTCTCCTTTTCTTATTCACTCCAGAAAGGCGCCTGTTGGTATCACTCTGCTGCTGTACCAGTTGGGCTAAGAAACCAGGGCTCTGCATGGCTTTTGCAAGAAATGACATCATTTGTTGCTGCCGCTGCTCCATTAGGTGAACACGCTGCCCAGCGGTTTGCAACTGGTGATCTGTTGCTTGCTGCTGCTGCCTCAACCTCACAAGCTCTTGCATAAGGACATTTTTATCCTTCTTAAGACTTTCAACATCCTCCTCTAGGCCAAAGCTCGCAACTTCAACACAAGATCCAGCCGATGTACTCTGGACCTCCGGAGGCTGTGGAGGACCATGCACTTGGCCAGATTTTCGCCTGCTAATACTCTTCAAGAGGTGCCTCTGGCCTCTGAGAAACCCTTCATTCGCAAATTCGTAGCGGTCTGGATCCACTTTTCTAAATTTCTGTGCAATTTCAGAGGAAAGGGGACTCGGTATAAAACAACGACAAAGAGCATTCAACATTTATATAGAACATCCTAGTAAAACAACACAGGCACATTATAGTCCAGAAGGCCAACAACTTCTGGTACTCTGGCAAACCTCGGAAAAGCATGAACAGAAATCGTCTGATAGAGACATCAGTACAGCGCAACTCTCAACAGATTATAAGATGTACAGTCAGGGCCACAACACATAACTTTCCCTACCATTGTGGTTATCTACAAAAACAAAAGCAATTCCTAATTCTGATACCAAGACATCTAACGGCCTATGAGGAGACCACTTGATGGTAAGCCAGATTGGTTCACGTGAGCCTTCTTTTGGTAAACTTTTCTATCACATTGGTTCAGTGACTTCAGTCTGCATGTGGTAAAAGAAATAGACTAGAATGTCAGGAGTGATGAGACCTGAACACTCTTTAGACATGTCAGAAATAGAGTTTCATAAAGCACATGGTTATAGGTTCATATGACGGTAGTAACCCATGTACCTAGTTACAAGACTGAGATTTCAAAACAGTCGACATGAGCATCCTTCCTAGATATATGGATCCCTGGATCTAGAACCTGCCAGCGCAGCTCAACACTTGACGTGTCGTATAGGGAACAGGAAAACATTCCTAAGAAAAAGCTACATAAAACCACCAGGGACAAAGATAAGTAACTTATGCAAAAAACATTGGGCTCGTTGATTCTTTTCTATACATATTTACTTGTATCTTAAGTGAAAAACTAATTTATATTCTTTTTGATACAACCACATATAATATAATAGTCAGTATATGAGAATAACCTTAACTTTAATTGATGACAACTCGTAAATAATTGATATATGTACAACCACGTACATGATAGGTGTACGGTTAATATTTGCTCCAAATTGGAGGTAAAATTAAGACCTTGCAGTTGAATAAAATTGTGCATACGAGTAACTAACCCATAAAAGGGGGAAAACAGGCCTAAATGCTATGTGAAATGTGATCTCCCTCCCTCCCTCTCCCTCGTAATTATCTTCTTCTTCGTCTTCTCTGAATTTTCCCCAATTTTCTCTCGTTAGCTTTTTCTTATTTTTCCAATTGCAGTCAAATTCTACAGCTGAGATCATGCAACCGCCATGGCCAGTAGCATTTGTTTTTCTTTTTGTTGTGCCCCTTCTATTTATTTGGAAGCTGAAATGCTTCAATTTATGCAAAGTAATGGCTTACATAGCACCAAACAAGGTTTAATAGATATTTGGTTAAACTGGAGACAACACTTTTTACATGTAAGTTTGGCCCCCCTCGATACAGCATCCAAGATCCGCCCCTGCACCCATCCACCCACCCAAGATAAACATTCAAACATTAAAATTTACTTGACAAACAATTCAACTTGCAGTTAGACAGGATAACATACAGGTCTTTCAAACCCACTCTTTGCAACATGAATAACGAGAATCTCCACCATTAGCTTGCTAGTGGAATCGACAAAAATATGCATGCAAATGTATAATTTATCATTTTTCAGCTTTACTCAACAATAAAAAAAAGCGTGAATAATGCTCAGACATGCTCTAAATAGGCGAAACAATCCACCAGGTCGAAATTAAAGCATACGAAGAGCATAATTTCAACACTATAGAGTTTAGTAAACAAAAAAGCAGAACAATAAAGCGACGAGATGGCGGAGACACATACGTAAGTGTTTAACTGCCGGATGAAGCTAGACAAGTTGCTGTGCTTGAAGTACTTAGGCAACAAATCCGAGGTGAACTCGTGCGGCTGCCACACCACGAAGCTGTTGCCGCCGCTGGTCCACGACACGACCGAGTCCGTCGACCGATCGTCCACCATGTCGTACGTCTTGCTCAGAAACGGCGGCGGCGGCGACGAAGTCGTGGCCGAGCTCCGCGCCGAGCCTGCGATTGCCCTATTTTCTCCGTCCATGTCGCCGGGAAATTCTATTAACAGCAAGGTCCGCCGATCGCAGTTGTATCAGTGTAAAAAAGGCCGGAATGAGGTGTACATGATTATCAAGGTACGAGATATGAGGGGAAAATAAGCCCTAGATCAGAGGGATAACAGTGGTTGTACGGACGATGAGAGTGTGTGAGAGAGGATACTTTTAGAAAGAGGAACGGGAAGAAGAGGCATGAAGCGGTGCCTGAGGAGCACGTCAAGACGGTTGGTTGAGCCAACGAGCAGTTTCCACCATTTGATTTTCCAATTTTACCACTTCTATTTTATTTTATTTTTTAATTTTTTTAATAAATGAGAGAATTGTTAATGTAAAAGATTACAAGGTTTTCACGGACAAACCATTTTTTTTCTTTACATTTGTAACATAAAACGAAAAAGAACTAACTATTGACTATCACAATTACAAATTAAAAACTCACAAGACATCGATAAATGCAGACAACCTATAGAATGTCAACCCAAACAAGGGATCCTCCTTATCGCAAGATTCAAACGTCCACCGGTCACAACAAGGGGCTAATGTCACTGCCCTAAGCATCTCACCCCACTCCACCCTCGAAACTTAGTACCCCACCACCCCCTCCTTCCCAAGGCCCTAAACCCCAAGACCTTGTGAGGCCTATGCCCCCAACCCTTCCCTCCCCTAGGACCCATGGCCACTGGCGGAGCTAGGCATGTACGAGAGGGGCTATATGTCAGGATATATATATATATATATATAGTATTTTTCTGCTCCTAAGCTCTCTCTCGGCGACTGGCCTCTCCCTTCTCAGTTCTCACCACTGTCACCAACCGAGACACTCACTCCGGCAGCCACGACGAACCCACTTCACTTCGGCTCACTCCTCCCGTCGGCAGTCGGCACCCAGCCACCCACGACGAACCCAACCCAGTGACCCACGTCTGACGTCGGCAGTCGGCACCCACCGGCCACCTACGGCGAACGCACTTCGGCGCGACGGGCGACGGCGCCTCACGGTCACGGGCTCCCTCCAACGGATCTAGGGCGACGGCGAGTCGGCGACGGAGACCCCAGTCTTCACAGTTCACTCCAACAACGGTTGACCCCGGATCTACGCCGACGGCCTACTGTCTTCACTCCAACCACTTCCCTCCCTAGGACCCATGGCTGACCCATGAAATTAACCCTAGCTAAAGCAGGCTGGGAAACAAAGGAACCTACAGATCAAGAGCAAGCCCCCAGTAAAAGGAAAACCCGTACACCCCACTAACCCTAAAACAACATCAAAGACAAGGATGAATGCGAGGTGGCAGTGAGTCTAAAGACGTGCGTCTTGGTCGCTTTCAGAAGGAAGTTGCAGTCTAGAATTAAATTTGCTAGCGGATGAAAAATGTTGGATTCCTTTGACACTAAATCTTTGGTTGTTTCTGAGTCGTCTCTAGGATTGCTTATTCTACATTGTTGTCTTTAATCCACGTCAAGCCTTTTCGGATGCCATGGAGTTCAGCTTCAAGTGCACTGCATATTAGTAGGTTCCCGATGAAGCCTCCCAGCCAATGTCCTTTTTCATTCCTTATGATTCCTTCAAAGCCCCCCATCTCTTCTTGCTTCATACTACCAACAGTGTTTATCTTCAAATGACCTGCAAAAGGGGGAGAGCATCGAATTATACTGGGTAAAGCCATTTGCATTTCTTTTGCATAATCCAGAGTATTCTTTCAAGATAGATTACTCTTGACCAGAGCTCCTTCAATGCTTTATTTGTTTCTGTTTTGAAGGTTCTCCCCCCTCAACCAGTCTTTGAGATTTAGATTGGCAGAATTAGTCCATTGGTTCTCTGTCATCATTATTCTCCGCATGGTAATAGCTTTAGGACATTCTCTAAATATATGATTAGTGGTCTCTAAATGGTGTTTACATCTAAAGCATTGACCTTCACTATTTATTTTTCTACTCATTCTTAAACTGTTAGAGAGCATTATATCCATCAAGCTAAGCCAAATAAGCAGAGTAAGTTTATGGGGAATGTTTAGTCTTCATATCCAGGTCCAATCCTCTGAGTGTTCCTATTGTTGGTGATCAACTCATAAGCACTGACTATATTAAACTTTCCTTTTGAATTATCATTCCACCAAGATTGGTCTTCCTTATTGATACCAACAGGATCTCCATGCTTTCTTTAATGCTAACATATTGGTTTAGCAGGTTTTGGTTCCGACTGTTATTTTGAATGAACCTAGCAACCTTAAGGCCTCAAATTTGTTTACTATGATTTGTTTATCAAAGGCTCCTTACCACACCACCAATCTTCCCAAAACTCAACCTTTTTTACCATTTCCTATGGTCCACTTGGTGCCTTTTTCCAGATAGGGGACCCCTTGCAGAATGTTCTTCTAGGTTTGAGATCTCTTTTGGCAAGTATTCCAATCATTAGGACTTTTATTTTTGATGTATTTCTCTCTTAGCACATTCACCCAGAGCAGATTCTCCTTTGTAAGGAGTTTTCATCCTAACTTAACAAGGTTATAAGTTGGTGCTCCTAGCTTTTCTAAAGCCAAGACCTCCCCATCTTTTAGGTTGGCAAATTTTTTCCCAACTAACCAGATGTATTTTCTTTCTAGTTTCAGTGTCTCCCCATAGAAAGCCTCTACTTAATTTGTTCATTTTTTCACAAATGACTTTAGGGAGGATCTGCACTTGCATAATGTGAGTAGATACAACAAAAGTCACAAATTGGATTAAACAGATTTATTATTCACCCAGCTAACATGTCTTAAACTTTCTGAACAGTTTGGTTATAAAAACTCTTAGATAATCTGGTATGTATAAGAGGGATGCCTAAATAAGTTCCCGGAATATCGGTTAAAGGTATTTTGCACCTGCGACTAAGATCAAGAGCCCTTTGCTTAGGGATATTTTTTGACACAAAAAGTTTGGATTTACTAAAGTTTATACTATTACAAAATTGAGTGAACACGTCAATCACCTTATCACACTCCTTTTTCCCGTCTTTACAAAACAAAATGAGGTCATCAGCGTAGAAAAGATGAATTTATTTTCTCATCGCATTTATTTATCATTTTAGATAACCTCTCAATGCATAGGACAAAAGTATAAATGAGATAGCAGGGCAGGGCTCCTTGTCTTATACCTCTTTTAGGTCTAAACGGTTTGAGAGGTTTTCTATTAAACAGGATGGACGTCTGAGATCCAGTAATAAGATCCATAATAAGGTTAGTCCATTTAGGTGGGAAATTAAAATCCTCCAAGGCATTTCTAATGAAAGAACAATCAAGTTTATCATACGCCTTCTCCAGATCAATCTTAAATATCATTCCCCCTCCTTTTCCTTTTTTTTTTATTTTTGAGGGTGTGGATAAGTTCTTGAATTACAATAGCATTGTCTATAGTGGATCTCCCAAGGATAAATCTGCTTTGGCCAGGGCTGATCAAGGTAATGAGGAGATGTTTAATTCTATTGATCATAATTTTTGACAGGGCCTTATAGTAAACATTCAAGAGGCTTGTGGGTCTAAATTGAGATATATATTGAGGATTATCCATATTTAGGTATAAAAGTGACGAGGGCTTTACTATTATCAAAAGGCATTTTCTCATTTTCAAAACAGTCTTTTATAAAATGGCAACAACTAGGCCCAATTATGTTCCAATACTTGTGATAGAATTGGCCATTGAGGCCATCAGGGCGGGGGCTTTTTGAGCTTTTAAATTTAAAAAAAACTTTTAGAGCTTTTATATTAAAAAAAAGGCTTTCTTGATCTCCATGTTATTTATGGGTAGCTCAAGCATTTTGGCATCAATTTCGCTTAATCTAGAAGAGTTCAAGTTCAGATGCCTTAACTCCGTGGTTGTGGGAAGTTACATCATCGTGATCCGAGTGAGTTGGCTTCCATGATAGTAATGTCCTTTTTTCCTTATAAATGAAATTACAAACTAACCACGATAGTAGGACATCCAATGATGTCCGTCTCTAGTACCGTTCTTAACTTTTTAGGGGGTTGGTTGAGGTAAAAAAAATCTCATATTAATTCAGACCTATGTTGGCAAGCATATCCGTGTGTGGATGTTGGAAGCCGTGACAACGAGCAAAAGGTGACGGTCCTTAATCAAGTTGCTCAATGGGTTGAGGAGTTGTCCATGTTCATCTACCAGGAGTTGTTCGGCCATGAGTGAATTAGTTTGGATGTCTCTAACCTTGATTAGTTTTAGTTCCTTCAAGATCTCATGGAGTTGCTAGGTTATGACGATTGTAATGCTGATAATGTGGAGAAGGCTTTTTGTAAGTGGACGTGAAAGGTGCGAGCTTGATCAAGCTTGTAAATTTAATCAGCTTTTACCACACACAAAAAAACCATAAAAACATGTCTATAATCACAAATTTGAAAATCCTGAAAGTAATATAAAAATTGAATCTCCCGTGTGAGTAGCTATATAACGACTTTAGTAAACCTTCACTATGGCCGGGTTTGACAAAGCAATTTCATGTGATCAACCACTACAGTTGTTGGAGCAATTTCAACAAGAGATGAAGGCCTCAAACCTTGCATAATCTTCAATAGAGCACTAAAAATCTGGCTATTTAGTCACAATGAGTTACGATTAGTGCTCGCTTCCGGTCACCACCACACAACAGAAGATGATTAGGAATGTCGATTTTAGGTGAGATCAATTTCAAAGGAAATGTTAAACACAGATTGAAGATAGAGAAAATGAGATGGAACCATCCCGACTCCCAAGGGTGGCTACTTGGACATTGTTGTATTTTGTAAGGAGAATGAAGAGAAAAATCATACTTTAGTAGGTGTACGAGCTTCTTCTTGTGTCATAATATTGTCACGAAATACTTAAGAGTGGTTTGTAATCGATTTCAAGAAACGCAGGAGTGAGTCGATCGGAGAAATCGATGATAAGGAGTGACAATGATGTCCCTTGATGCTGTACATAAAAGGGGAAAGATTTTTTGTTATGATAAAATAAAATTTTCAAGATATACGTTTGAAACAGTTTTCGTTTTCAGTTTTGAAAACTGAATAAAAATTATTGCTGTTTAACAGACAACTTAATTTTTTCCCCTTCAATTTTCAAAATGGGACTGTTTTTGAAAGCTCGATTTTGGAGTTTTCAGTTTTTTTTTTTGTTTGTTGAGATTCACCTTTCAACTTTTGTCGGAAGTATTTTATGTCTCTTCTTCTTTTCAATCTTCATTACCAACACCTATCACCTAAGAACACCAAACTACCAACGTGGCCAACCGCCACTACCACCAATGACCAACATCCCTGAATACCAAATTACAAATGCTGCCAACCACCACAGCCATTGACGTTGATTTGCCACCACCACTGATCAACACATCCGAACACCAAACTTGCCAATACTGCCAACTACCATACTCATTCCCACTGACAGTCGCCACCACCACTAGTGACCAACATCCACGAACACCGCCAACCACCATATATAGTCACTGATAACCACAATTACCACCACTGACCAATACTGTAGAACACCAAACCCTGTAACATCGGTTAGCATTACGGCACCACCACTCCTCTAAATCCAAATCACCATGATATTGACCACCATTTTTTCTACAACAAACACCATCAAAAGATTTCATGCATTGATTAACCCTAATATCTTTGATTTGTATAGGTAAATTCCAAACCAATCAAACAATTCACCCAATAAAACCTCAATCAAACCATTCACCCAATCAAACCAATGAAACCCTTATTCGTAAGCTGGTGTATTACTACCATAATAGTAGTTAGACGAAGGCTGATGAGACGTGTTGGTCGTGGTGGGGGGGGGGGGGCTTCTGATTGTTAAACATAGGAGTTCAGAATAAGCTCTCAAGTATTGACAAATGAAAGAAACGAGAAGAGCAAAAATACAGAAAAGAAAAGAGAGAAAAAATAGGTGGAAAGAAAAAATAAAAGTAAAAACTAATTCTGCAAAATTGTATCAAACAGTTCATCGGTTTTGAAGAAAAAAAACTCAAAGAGGTTTTTTTTTATTTTTTATTCTGAAAACCGAAATGAAATGAGTTTGAAACACACCAACGGTGTAACAAGATTGTGTATTAATCTTTGGGGAAAGTAGGGAATGACTCCATCTACTTTACACGATGTGTGTTTTGCCCCCCCCCCCCCTCCACTTCAAACTTAAGCATTAAACCGCCCCACAGTTTAAGAAAATGGGCACGGTTGACGGATCCGTTATGAATAGCGTGAAATGATAAAAAACCCTTATTTCCTTACCCTATTTAATTTTAATACCATTTTTCTAACCTCAAATTAGTTAAAAAAAATAGGGTTTGTAACATTATTCCTTCTCAAATTAGGGTTTAAAATTTAAAATTTCTCATTTCCAAATTTGGGCTTCCAAATTGGGGATTCTCTTCACCTTCCCCCTTACCCTTCGCCGCCCTCACTCTCCCCCTTCCCCGTCGCTGCACCCACCATCCCTTCACCTCACCGCCGCACCTACCATCCTCGTTCCCTGACGCTACAAACCCCACCTTGTCGTTTGTTTATGGTGGTGGTTTGTATGGCTTGACCGGCCATGGTGGTGCGGGTGGGTATATATGGCTGTGGTTTTCGTGTTGGGTTGGAGTTGACGCTAGTGGTGGGTTGCCCATGGTGGGTCGTCTGGTGGTGTGGGTGTCAATTGAAGGCGGAGGTGGGCTGATTGGATGGTGTTGAGGTGTGACGAAGGTACAATGGGGGTCGTGGTGGCAGTGGATCGCGGCAGTGGGTCGTCACGGTATGTGGTGTTGGGATGGTGCGGAGGTGGTGTTGAGGTATGATGGTGGTGCGATTGGGGTCGCGGCGGCGTGTCGCGGTGGCTTGTCGAGGCAGAGGCTCGTGGTGGGGCGTCGTGGCTGTGGCTCACGATGCGGGTGTTGAGGGAGGATTGGGGTCGCAGCTAAGGAAGATGGATTTGAGGGAGGATTGAGCCGGGGCTGTTGTGGCGGCGCGATAATTGGTTGTAGTTGAAGGCTACTTTGACGCCGGCGTCGGCACCGTTCCGGTGGTGTTGTGGTAAAAGGTGAATATGAAGAAATTGAAATTGAAGAGCCAAGAGAAGGGGCAAAATTGTCATTTAAAAAAAAAACTTTAGTCAACACATGTGTTGACCACGCGCTGTTTAGTTTAACAGTTTTCGTCAACCGTGCCCATTTTCTTACACTGTGGGGTGGTTTAGTGCTTAAATTTGAAATGAATGGGGGCAAAACGCACAACGTGTAAAGTAGAGGGGTCATTTCCTACTTTCCCCTTAATCTTTTTGCATTTTGTGACGTGGCACGAAGCAGCGGGTACAGCATAAAATGGAACCCTATCGTTATTGCCTCTGCTGTAGTCCATTCGCGCCATTCCGTCGACGGTGGAAATTCAGAAGAGGGTGGCAATGTTACTCAAAGCACCTGATTGCTTCTCTCCTTCTAGGGTTTACTTCTTCACATCTTCTTCTTCCTCGTTTCCCCAATCCGGAGGTTCCAGTGTGAAATTACGCAAGACAGGTCGAAATCACGGTGTCGGTGGGTGTCGAGCGAATCTGGTCACGAATCCCGATTCTTTCGAAGTCGGACGGCTCATTGGAAGCTATGGCTTCATGAACATCACCAGGTTTTTGCGTGTTTCCTGTTTTTCTCTTTCCATTTCCATTCAGTATTGGTACTGAAGGTCGGTGATAGCTAATTTTTCACTATTCCATCCGTTTCATAATCTTTATCCCCTTTAGCTTTGAATTTGAACGTGTAAATATTGAAGTTTCTTGTTGCTTTTGTCATTGACTCGTCAAACACACTATGTTTGGTCTGCAAATACTGTTTGAGTTCTACGCCGTGTTTATATGGTCGAAGTCCAATGTAGGAATTCTGAAGAAGTCTAAGGGGACAAAAACTATGAAGCCGAGGGAGAAGTCATGAATTTCTACGAGAACCCTTAGATTACGCACAGAATACTTGGATCTCTGATGTTAAATTTGTTTTTGCTAGCATACATTGTACTATTTGTAGACACTTTTTCTTGAAACCTGTTTGCTTTAGTCTGTCATTTCACATGTCAAGTTGATATTGTGGTCAAGGGTGTTTATGCTTCTCTATTTACGGACTGCTTCCTTAAGTTTGTCTACTTCATGGAAGATTGAGGAGAGTTGTTTATGCAGTTACTCGGGATTTCAGCCGGGTTTTGACATTGAATCTTCGCCTGGAGATGTGGAGCGATTGAGAGTCCAAGATGTAGGGGAAGGCAGCGTTAAGATCAGGTGCAATTCATGAATAACTCTCTGATTGGACGTTGGAAGTGATACTATATTGTTCCTTCTTGCTGCTGATACTATCCATGGCAGTTTTCCTGCAGGCTTTATGAAGGAAGAATAATACAAGGTCCACTCAGAGGTACTCAAGTAGTTTTTAAGGTGATTATTTCTATTTTTTATACAACCTATTGCGAGTTACAGCAGTGCGAGATAGTATATTTGTTATCATGCTGCCGTTTATGTCTGTTATCATGCAATTTTATGTTTCAGCATCATAGGTCCAGGACTTAGATATTGCCAATGGTGATGACCATGAATTGCAGAAGTACAAGATTTAAGTGAAGCTAAGATCTTTTAGTTAAGCACTCCCTTTCACATCTGAAGTGATAGCATCAAGCCAGAAGTTACACCAAATAGATGTGTGAAGGAAAATTTACAAAGTAATGATTATCTTTCGCTGTCAAAATACCTTCAAAAGATCCAGTCTTAACTTGAGCGTCAATTAGAATTTCATATTAACAACATGGATGTTTCTTCTATGTGCAATATAAACAAGTTGCACCCACAACGCACACACGCATGCATAGACGTGTGCGTGCACACATAGACATCTTCCTTATCCTCCATTTGAAGTGGATCTCTGATGCATTCTTGGTATATATTTCCCCCTTTGTTTTTTTTCTGTCAAAGGGCTGTTGGACTCTTAAGAATTCACGATTCTATAACTTAAACTATATGGATGAAGCCTAAGGTTCAGCAATTATTTCTTTGCCAGTTACTTCAGCTAAATACAGCCTGTAAGCTTAGCACTTAACAGTCTCGTGTTATTCTGCAGGTATATCCTGGAAAACAAGTAGGTGGTGCAGAGGCTGACATGATGGCTGCAAATGAGCTGAATGCCCATGCTTTCCTTCAGGTAGGTTGACATGTTCTGTTAGTTAATGGATCTATAATATTCAGAATTGTGGTTTCCTAGAAAAATAAATTACAGCATATTTCATAATGGCTAAGGAATCTTGTCAAGATACATATTTATGCGCTTTTTTTGCAGAGCAGTTCAGAAAATGTATGTCCAAATCTTCAAATACTTCTAGGGGGGTTTGAAATGAAAACGGGGGAGCAGGTCTGTTTTGCTAAGTGCCTTTTTTTGCTTGCATGCATGTGCTTTTCAGCTATATGCATAGAAGATAGCCATAATAAATATACATGTGATTTGTACAGTGGCTTGCATTTCGTAATGACGGAAAATACAGTGCTGCCGACTATGCGAAGGCCAGGAGTGAAAAAATGTCAGAAAATCTTGCTCTAGATTGGAATCCATATGAAAAGGAGCAACTTATAAAGCGTAGAAGATTTTTTGTCGTTAAGCTCCTTAATGGTGCACTACGTGGCCTAGCTTACATGCATGACCACGACAGATTACATCAGAGTCTTGGACCTGCTTCCGTTGTTCTGAAGTACGTTTTTATAAGTTCACTATTTGAATGCATATCTTCATAAGTTCACACTTGAAATTATAAGTCTCCTATTGGTTCTTCTCAGCTCTTCGTTGAGTATGATACAATTTTCTGTTAGCCAATTGCAGTACAATGGCCGAGAGAGAAGCTAGATACCTGATTCCACGGCTTCGTGATCTTGCCTTTTCGGTTGATATAAGGTACTGATTTGGCGTTGTTTAATTATTAACGTGTGATTAGATTATATTTGTGTTTACTTTTACTGAAGTTTGCACCTTAAGTTGTAACCAAAGGATACTTCTGTAAGGGAATGTCTAAATCTTCTCCCTGTTACACCTCATTTGTCACTAAAAAGTGTATTTTTCGATTATATTTTGCCTCTTCCTTGGACAAAGACGACCAAATTATCCTCAACCAGGGTCCTTGCGGACCAAAACATCCATATAACATACAAAAATATCTCCATACAATTCTTAGGTGGGTGAGTGGCCACATGGGAGGAGGGTGGAATAAGAAAGAAGGATATTGCAAAACGGTGGAGTTGACGCCAGTTGAAGAGGTGGGCGAGTGGCCGCATGGGGGAGGGTGGAATAAGAAAGAAGGGTATTGCAAAAAGGTGGAGGTGACGCTAATTGAAGAAAAGATGTGGGAGCATCGGTCGAGACGGTTGAGATGCAGCTTGTGCCAAGTTGACGGGGGAAGACCAAGAGCAACTGGCTAGAAGTCGTGAAAACTACTAGGTTGCAAGAAATATATTGCAAGACACTTATTTGGGTTGTAAGATGCTTTCAACACCAACTGGTTTGAGATACCTAGAGCCAGTTTGGCATTTTGCATGAAATCACTAAAAGCTCTCTTGAAATGCTAAAGCAGAGTTGCTGCTGTACTTAAGCATCTCAATTAAAAGCACCTAGCAAGGTGCTTTTGCTCAAATGCCATTTTCTACATCTAACCAAAAGCAGATACGAATTCAAACTGGGCCTTATGTGATGAATTAGCTTCACGACATGCTACTAACCTTTCAACCTCAATGAAAAACTTGGCTTTCCAGGTATACAAACCTTGAAGAAAGGTCTGGACCACTGTCAGAAGGATTGTGGAGAAGGGCTTCTATTGCTGGAGCGTTAACTCCTATGGAAAAAAGAGCTTTTGGTATAGCAGATGACATGTAAGTGTGCTTATTTTGCATTCTTTTTGATTGAGTTCACGATCTACCGATTGCATAGCACCACCCTTTCCTGTTTGCAGATATGAAGCCGGTTTTCTATTTGCGTACTTGGCATTTATTCCATTTTGTGAAGCAGGAATCATGGATAGTCTTTCGTTACAAGTAAGCTACTATACGACTTCAAACTCTTTCCACATTTATTCATGGCTCCTGTTCAATTTCTTATAGTGTTTGAAGGAGCACCCATCTTACTTGTTTTTGCCATGAACTTGCAGAGACTTCTAGAGAGCACCTTCAAACTTGATCTTGAAGCTACAAGAGAGTAAGAGTCCTTCTCTTCTATTCCATGGTTCAATGCTCCAATACTCATACGTAGGCACAGTATCTGTTTTTTGCATTTGTCATTGCTACCAATGGTATAAAACTAACCGTCATGTTTGACTTTTTCCTGGAAGAATAAAATTTTCGATGCTCTTGAAAATTCTCTCATGCTATTTTTGGATGACCTCTAATAGAGAACTGGGATAGTTTTCCACATATAAGTAACTTTTTTAACTCTGATGGATTTTGAATCATCCAGTCAATTCACACTCGGGTCAGAAGATTTGCATGTGGTATCCTCAAAGTAAAAGACATCTCACAAAGTGACGAAGTACATTTGGAGTTGTAGTAGATCTGTGCATGTTCTGCATTGTTTTACCCCCCACAACTAAGCTTATTTGTTTACTTTTCTGATAGGTATTGTCTAGCTGACGACCGATTGTTAGAAGCTGTCAAGTTTCTGGATCTTGGTGATGGTGCTGGTTGGGACTTACTGCAGGTTATATTACAAACTATGGCAACTATGTTGCTCCCATTTCTAGTTTGCATTATGTACCTAGAGATATAGTAACTTATTTTCTAAACATGCGTGGTAGATGATTATCATGATCGAAATTGTATATTGTCGGACATGTTTCTGAATAAGGTGATATATACTTGTCATCATAGATAGCTGGTAAATTAATACTAACTGTTTTCATTAGGGAGAGCACTGAGGTGATATTAGTCCAAGTAGTTAGAGTGAGAAAACAGAACACGAAAAGAATCTCATATCATGAGGCATATACATCTTAACCTTCTTAATCTCCGCCTTAAAAGTCTTGTCACACTACTCGACCATCCAAAGCAAAAGTTAGTGTCGCGTCTAATGCCTTGACGGAGATGATGTGTACTCGTAATCATGCAACCCCCCCCCCCCCCCCCCCCCGGCGCGTCCCCACCCCTCAAAATCCTCAACCCAAAGAGAACCTATGGTGATAGTGGAGAATATGACATGCTTATCATGGGTTATATTTGTGCAGGCAATGCTGAATCCTGACTTTCGGAAACGGCCAATTGCAGAGGCTGTAGTGAACCATCCATTCATGACTGGTGCTGTACTTTGACTTCTGTATGTTACTGACCGGAATATCTGTTATCAATTGTAGAATAATTAAGTTGGCAAGTAGCTCCTTCACGGAGAAGCATGTTTACACTTTGAAGAAGTAGTATTCTTTTAAGCACATATATGATTTCTATCCTGCAGTTTGTAGGTGCTTTTACCGATGAGGTGTAAAGTATTTATTGGTTTGAAGCAACAGCATTTTGGCATGTGCATGTTTAAAATTTTCTCCACGGGAAGTTATACCGCAAGTGAAGTTGTTTTCTTTTTTTCTTTTACTACTAGTTTGTGGCATATCATGACCGCGGTGGGAAGATGGTTTGAACTTGGGGCATCAGTGCTTCCTCAAGGGAAGGCGGTCCGAATTTCACAATTAGTGTAGTTGGTCCGGAAATTTATGAAGAGGAGGTGATAATGTGCATTGGAAATTGATGGTGATGCATACCGGTGGTGGTGGTGGTGGTGGACGACTAAGTATGATATTGTTTTTCAGAATTTTCACTGGAGAAGCCTATTGCCAAAGCGATGAAGGCTTTTGCCAAAGCAAATAGGTTTATCAGTTATGTTGGACAAAATTGCCCGTGGTGAAACCGTTCCTTCCCTCCTTTACCAGCTCATACTCAGTACGCCGAAGGAAGAGAGAAAAACAAGGTCGACTATAGACTGCGACGATGCTGGCGATACGAGAGAGGTGATGGTCTTTTGAAACAATTTGCGTGCCCCTACAAACAACAACAAATTTATGTAGGTGATATCTGCTGATGACAAGGTTAATCGTTAATGAAGATGATGACTGGCCCGCTTTCTTCATTTTTTCGCTGGGTTGAGTAACCGGATCTCTAAGGCTAAGGTTTCCGTTCGAGAGCCCCCCAAGCGCAACTGCTCAAGTGATTGAATTGTGTAGTGGAAGTATACGAGCTTGATTCGTGAACAAGGCTTGTGTTTTGTTCAATTGCATTGGTATCGAAACGGGTTAGTGTTCTTGCCCATGGATCACATAGAGAATGAGCACTTACATAGGTTCTCAGGATCGGCTCGCATTCTATATGAGTTATATGCTAATAAATCTAGTTTGGTTATGGTGGAAAACTCAGACCAACCAGCAGTAGGTACAAAGGAGTTATGCTGCCCACCTCACTCCCAAACCAGATCTCGATGATGACGTCTCAACGGCAACCGTTAATCTCAAGCATGTACCCCCTATTTGCCCTCGCCCCCGTCGAAGTCTCCACCGACCCAAGTCGTTGCCATTGTCAACCGATCATTCATCAGGAAGTGGGGGAGAGTAGTCATTTGGTTTTGTGGTTGCCATTTTAACTTGGGTGGAGATGACAGGATCTCATTGTTGATGTGGATGTCTACTGTCAATTTGTTTAATTTTAATTAGACCGTAATACAACTTCAAGAGTGATGGCGTGAAACCCCCGTTGCACTAAAAAGGACAAAAGCCTTTATTACTTTTAGGAAGGTAATCAAAAAAGAAAGAGGAGCTTGCATTCCATTAAGCGAGTATAAATTGTCTTTTTCTCTGCTTGAAAAATGGATTTCTTAACATTTGCAAAAAAAGTTTTGAACTAATTGGGTTGGCTTGCAACTCTTAAAACTTAACGGTGGCCACTCGCAAACCACGTAGGCGCTTCAGTTTTTTGTTCTTACAAATGAAAAAAAATACTATTGAGAAATAAATTGGGAAATGCTATTTGTGCGTCTTTTTATTTTTTATATATTGAACTTTTAACAGAAGAAGGAATCATAAAGTGGAACAGAAGAAGAAGAAGTAATAATAAAGGAAATGAGTACAGATAATTAGCCCAAACCATGAAGGAAGGAATCACTCAAGCAAGGGCAATTTGGATACTTCGCCTTTGCAGAAAGTTAATTAAAGACTCAAACAGAAAGAGGCAGAAAAAGGACTTGATTTGATTCTTTTGCTCAATTTCACGTCAAAACAGAATAATAAATCATCTCCTATTTCTACAATCTTTCTGGGTTTCTCTCCTTTCCCCTGTCTGCAACCGTGCAACTTCCGATCTCCGCTTCAGCCTAATCAAGCCAAGCCACTCCACAAAAGGAGGTAACAATTCTAATTCAGATTCCAATTTTACTGGTAAAGATCACATCTGGGTCTCTGTTTCTTGAATGCAGAAGTTCTAAATTTGGTAAATTTCGTTCGTATCACTGCTGCCTAAATCTGAATTTCGAAAATCATGCTGGGTCTGTTAGTGATGTCGTATTCTTGCAATCGGGTGTCTCATGGAGATTATTGCTGTTGAATGAACTTGGGCTATCTTATCATTCCATCTTTATTTCTGTGCTTGCTTGTTTCCAGCTGGGTGTTGATTGGATCACACTTTTAAGCTTTGAGGAATTCTTTAGCAAATTCTGGTATGACTGATATAGTGCCTAGGGTTTGTCTCAGCAGGATGCAAATGACAGTTATTTTTTGTTTGTTCCGTTAAATAAGGGAATCTCATTGGTCTTTGTTAGATCCAGCTAGCTTATCTAAGAAAGTATTATGATCAAGCTCCAAATTTGTTGACTTCATTGGATAGTTTCTATTTTTGAAAATGAAAAGTTACTATCATTAATTTGTTTTCTGTAAGACCATAATGCTTTTAATCGAGTGAAATACCCATTTTGAACACTCTTTGTTGCCTAAATACCACTTTTACTCACTTAAATGGAAATTGTATACCAAATGTTATATTTTCCCGTGTCCACATGTCTTTAGCCATGGAAAGTAGAAAAATCCAATGGTTACACGCAAACAACACTGGTATGAGGCCATGTAACATAGCCTGAACTCCAAATCAACGAGCCAAGTCCTCATTTCCACCAATTGTACTTGGCAAAACTTTGAGAACCCTGAGTTTTTCTTAATTCTGATGACCGGGCACCGTTCAGTCCACATTTCCATTTCTTGATGCCAAATCCACCCACCTATTTCTTTTTCAACTCCCTGCAAAACAAAATATGAACCTAATAATAATATTTGGGCTGAATGATGAAGGTTTCATATTATGTACATAAGGGCACGAAACATGCACATAACAAACACAATGCTTTATTTTATGCATGAAAGTGTTGATGCTAGATTTGTTGTGCCAATTATGGTATCAATTCTTCTTGCTTTTTGAGAATGAAAAACTACTGTAAGGTTGGGGAAATAGTTTTTGTCGCATAATCTTGCCCAAAAACAAGGACAACACCACAAGTGCAATACATAGATGCACCTGAAATATTTAGAGCAAACTGACCTCAACTGAAACAGGACCAGTTATTGAACCAAAGAAATCTTAAATTTTTAGAGCCTTCTCAGTTTTGGGGAGTTCCGATCAACGACACTCGGTCAGTTTGTGGAGCATCATGTATGTCCACCTTTTATATAGATCTTCCTCGAGTATGATAAGATGCTATTCAGTTTTTAGCAAATTCAATCTCAGGCTACTAAATCTATTGTAGGAATTAGGCAAAGGTCAAAGGGGACAAATCCAATGAAACGAATGGACAACATTTCTTTTTTTGCTTCGTATATTCACAATGAACAATGCTCTTTGCACTGAATACTACGAATGTGTAGAGTTAGTTTCTGCAACTTTCATTGCCATTTTTCAATGGTCTTTGCTTGCTGTATCTGCATTAAGTCGACAACTTTGTTATTGGTGAGTAACCAATCTACTTGATTTCTGCAGGTTCGGCTTCAACGAGAAGCTGTTTCATTTCACACGAATTCTTGGATCAGGCAAAGAGTCAAGGTTATAGTTTTTAAATAAGGAAAGCTTGCAAATCCAATAGCTGTTGTGCACGAATTTTTGCGACATCTTTTCTTACCCCCCCCCCCCCCCATCTTCTACCCAATTTAATGGGTTGTACTATGAGCACTATTTATTTTTCGGCGATGACGAGCTGGGGTCTTGCTAGTATTTGCCAACTGAAGCATCAAATATGATGATATTTGGGACGATGCATATTATGTTTTTCGTTTTTTTCTCTGCTTTCTACTTTTATATCTTATTGCTTTTCTTGTTAACATAATAAAAATGATTGAAGGATAAGATAAGTGGGTATGCAACTACTGCAGCTGTTTCTGGACCTCAATGGCTCAATGAAGATATAGAATGAACAGTGGCTTGTTAGGGCTATTCAAATTCTTCTGGCATTCCATATATGATCTCTTTGGCATGGCTTTATATTAAGTATGGGTTTCTAACCTGTTTTCTTTTCTCTGTGTTCGTGTAGTTTGCAGCATGAGGAATTAAGGTGAAGCAAAATACCCTTGCCAGGATCGAACTGGATGGCCTTTGTGGCTGATGTGGCATAAATGGAAGGAGAAGCTCTCGTACCAATCCTCCAAATACGCCAAATCTTTGCTGGTGATTGATGCTGCATTCTTCAATGGTAGACCTGAGACGATCCCGTCGTCCAACTATATCTTATAGGCCTATACGGACTTCTGATTTGGAGGTTCTTGAGAAAATCCATGGTGATCTATTTCCTATCAGGTCAGATGATCTCATTATATGTAATTTGGTGGGATATTATCTTTTGGATACTGTGGTTCCTTCAATAAGGATCATAGCGTGATTTTTCCAGGTATGAGACTGAGTTCTTCCACAATGTTGTCAATGGCCATGGTATTGTATCTTGGGGAGCTGTGGATCGCAGTCGGCCCAATGGTCAGAGTGATGAACTTATTGGCTTTGTCACTGTACGCATTGTTCTTGCAAAAGAAAGTGAGGTGAGTCCTTATTTTCCATGTGTTTTTCTAGCAATTGAGCCTCATACTAAATGCATGGCTTCTCAAGAACATCATGCATAGTTGGGGTGAATTTTGGAAAAAAGCCTCATTCAAGAATATAAACTCGCGTGCGCGCGCACACACATTCACAAAAACACATACTCATTATGTCTATACATATTTGATAAGTTTTATTGATTAGAAGGGTCCAGGGGTGTTACTCCATCTGATGTGGTGTACCTCATTGGAGTAGTTATGATCGACTATTAAGCATAATATGTGCACCAATAATTTATGTTGCATAAGAAATTATCAACTAGACCAAAAACTGGTATTGCAGATAGAGGATCTGCTCAGGCTTGACATGTCACGAGCAGACCAAACACTAGTTTATATTCTGACGCTGGGGGTGGTAGACTCTTACAGAAATTTCGGCATAGGTGAGGGGTTTGTTTCTCTTTTACATGCTTTCTTGAGTTTTTGAAATGCTGTTATATTAAGATGTCTGGTGTTGGATTTCAGCTACTTCACTAATACAAAAGGTCATCAAATATGCCTCAAATATACCAACTTGTCGAGCGGTTTACCTACATGTGATCTCTTACAATGATCCTGCTATTCATTTGTACAAGAAAATGTCCTTCCAATGTGTGCGAAGGCTGCCGGCTTTTTATTACATCAACGGCCAGCATCACGACTCATTCTTATTCATTTACTACGTGAATGGTGGTAGATCTCCTTGCTCACCGCTGTAAGTTTTCTCTTCCTCGTTTCCGAACTTTTTGGAAGTGGGAAAACAATAATGGGCCTAAATCTTGCAAGTATTGATTCTTAGTGAAATTCGTTAATGGAAAAGCAAAAAAATGGAAATGAAAAGTAAGAAATAGGAAGCAAGAACGTTTTGTGCTAGCGGTTTCTTTGAAGGAGAATTAGGTTCATTCGGTAATGACGTAAAAGAAGTGTGACGGACTATGAGTGCTGGGTTTGGGTCAGGGGCATGAACAATAGAGTTGAAGTGCAGTATAATATGTGAGAAACCGTTGAATCAAAGCTATTGGTCCCTTTTAACAAACAGGAATACTTCATGATTTTATAACACTGCTCAATGGCAACTTTGCCCGAATAAAAGCATTACCAAATTTTGACCTGCTTGCTAGAGGAGAGACTGTATTCCAGTGTCTTGAAAGCGGTTCAACATTAACCTTGTATAAATATTAGTAACAGATCGGTATTCAAGTCGCTGAATAATTGTGATTTACTAAAAGCTTTTTATTCTGCAGGGAGCTTGTTACACTTTTGGTGACTTGTGCGAGGAGTGGATTCAAATCAATGGCTGCAAGACTGTGGAAGAATGACGGGAGGAAGGTCTCCAAGTGGCTCAGATGTAAGGAACCTGGCGGCCTTCTACCTACAACACAAAACAAGAGTCCTCACAACTGAGGCTACTGGGTCTCAGTTTGTTTGATCTTTTTGGTTATCTGGCTGATGTTAATAGACCCAATGTGTCCCAAAGGTCATGGTCAGGTCATAGACTGGTGCCTTCCTTCGTCTTGATGTTATATCCCCAATGCTCTAATTTAAAGAGGCCGGTTCACCAGCAGAAGTCCACAGATATTTACGTATAACATGCTCAATATTTGATATTTGATTTATTTTTTTCCATCTCTTACATTTGAGTTTATTATGTAAAATCAATATTCATTATACCATCGTTATTTTCATTTTGCTCTGATGAAATTGTTCATGTTGTTGCAGCTTGGTAACTTTCTCGTTCCTTGATTTTTGTTCCTTTTTTCGTAAAAGAAACAAAAACAAACAAAAAATAATACGTTTGGCTTCTTTGGGAAACAAACAAAAAATAATACCTTGCGTTGAAGTGGCAGTGCAACGACCACCATAGGGCGGGTTGGGCAACTTGGGACCTGTTTAAAAAAAAAAAAAAGATGTTTGGCTTCTGTTCTTATTCTCTTTTGTTTTGGGGCTGTTACTCAGTTCTGGACAGAAAAACAAGATAAAAAAATAAAAAATAAGAATATATCTTTTTCTTTTAATGAAATTTCAAGATACGTATGCCTAACTTTGAGTTTAATGAGATTTAATCATCAAACTCTTTAAAAAGCAAATATATACAAACCTCACTTGGTACACATAAAAATCCAAAATAACTAAGAAAAACCAAATCATGATGAACTCTCTTGCAAACACCAAGAATCGCAACTGCACAACCTGTCAGGACATTAATCGTGCGAGAGAAATCATCTGTTTTGCTCATGAGCTCCTCTCAGAGTAAGAGTGGCCATTTATGACTCAACAAGGTCGAACACTAGACAGATGGTGATAGGGATGAACATGGTTTTTGTTTTCGCATCTTCCTCTCTCTTTTGCCTGTCAACCTTGATAATGCACTGCAAGAGATGAGTGGCAGTGACTTTCAATCACACACACGACACAACGTATGACCTTAGAAGCTTGACATGTGATATGTTAAGTGCTTAATGAAACGGGCTTTCACCATTTTTTGCACAATAGCCATCTCTATATTCTGATGAAATTAGTGCAAGCACCAGTTCAAATTTGGTGATATTTTATGTGCCTTGCGTATGTTCGGGCAAGCATCAGCTAACCAACACAAATACAGTAATATGTTAGAATTAGCGAAGAGGCAAGTTTCACGTCCCACTAAACGAACTGCGCAGAGGATACGCTGCTAATTCAGATTTTAGCGTGGACATACTTGGTCATCAGTTGCGACCAGACTTACACAACTTCATTTTGAGGCTGGGCTCTTTGGTTCAAGATATAAACGAGGCCCAAAAACCACAAGAGTGCGTTCGTCCCCTGATGAAAAGATTACTTGAGAACAAAATATATATAAACGTAATGGGTATCCAAGTTGGTGACATTTTTGCTCCAGACATGAGGAAAATATAATGCTCCTTTTTTTTTTCTTCCATCAGATTGTTTGGTGGGTACATTTCTCTTGATATGGAATTCTTCTGTTATTTTTCCCCCTTTTAAGTACGAACAGATAGGTCATGTTTTGGAGCAACATTCGTAGTCATGGTTGGATTAGTTAGATAACGATGAGCTGACTTGCGAGGTGTGATGCATGGCATTGTAATGCCATGTCTACGTTCTTTTGACAGAGAGATTTTCAACTATTCAAGGTATGGATGGAGACTGGAATCTGCTATGATTCGTTATACAAATTGTCTAGCTGTGCAGTTCTGAGGACTCACCTTGAAAGTAGCTCTTTTCTATGTGCTGTGCTCATTCTGCGGACCAGCTTGTTTGGGCATAATATATACCTTGCATATGTTGAACCCTGCATGCCAAACAGAACAGGCGGAAAGAAGATTTTGGAAAATTGGCTGAGTCTTCTCTCCCAAAGACAAAGACCACTCTCCTTCTCTTCCCCTTCCTTTTGCATTTTCTTCCTTTCAGCAGCTCTGCAGTGGCAAAACCCGAGGCTGGCCAGATTTCATACCACAAAGGTCCTATCCTCACCAAAAGTGTTGACCTTGCGACATGTGGTACGGCCAGACGGACGTCATTCAAAAAGTGGCCGTGGAGACTTTTATTGAATCCTTGAACAATGACCGGGACGTCAACTTTGAGCCGCGGGTGTCGGATTGGTAGAACCGGGTGGAGAGATAACAGGTGGCTGTGGCTCCGGCCAAGAAGAAGTCAAGGAAGCCTCCGAAGATTAACGTGAAGATTGCGACCCAAGTCGAGGATGCTAAATATTCAGTGGGAAAGGCTTTGAGCCGTGGTTCTCTTGCAGGTCTTGTGAAGAAAGCCACAGACGGATTGCCTGCTGATACCGTGGCTGTCATTCTCGCCGCGAAAGATGTCAAGGTGGAAGATTCATGCTCATAATTCTGCTACCTACATGGGAAAATTGGTAAGTTCTAATTTATTCAATCCAAGCCGTTGCAGAGTCCAGGCCTGGCAGCTGTGGGGAAGACCCGACGCCCAACTGTCAGGCGAACTAGGCGCGATGCCCTCTGAAGACCTGCTCTCGTCTTAGAGTGACCAAAGGGTCATAGTCCCTAGAGGTGCCGATGCAAGCCCCCAGCGCCAGAGCACGTAGGCTAGTCACGCAGGCACCTTGGTGGAGATAGTGTCCCGGAGGAGTCGCCTATCCCGCGGGCCGAGGTAGCATCCCTGAAGAGCCGTCTACCTGATGGAGGGGGAGTCTTCATGCCGAAGCACTTAGAGCTCCCTGGTGGAGATAGTGTCCCGGAGGAGTCGCCTATCCTCGCGGGTGAATCCTTGTGCCGGAGCACTTTTGGAGCGCGTCAAGGTAGCATCCCGGAGGAGCCATCTACCTGACGGGCCGAGGTAGCATCCTGGAAGAGCCGTCTACCTGGCAGAAGGGGAGTTAAAAAGCTCCCTGGCGGAGATAGTGTCCCAGAGGAGTCCCCGCGGGTGAGTCCTTGTGCCGGAGCACTCGGAGCGCGTTAAGGTAGCATCCCGGAGGAATCGTCTACCTGACGGGCCGAGGTAGCATTCTGGAGGAGCCGTCTACCTGGCGGAAGGGGAGTTGAAAAGCTCCCTGGTGGAGATAGTGTCCCGAAAGAGTCGCCTATCCCCACGGGTGCTACGCATTCCAGAGAGTGAGTCGAAGCATGTTCCACGACCAAGGCAAGGTGCGCATGGTATGGTGAATGAGTGTGGTGCCCGGGGGGCATGCAACATGATTGTGGCGCATGGGCGCGATGAAGTGTGTATGATGTGGTGCGCAGACGCAGGTGCCGGCGACAAGGGTCGCGAAGACGGCGCGCGGGCGAGGGCTACGGGAGTCGCGGAGCTATTGTGGGGACGCGGGTGACAAAGGTCGCAAAGACGGCGCGCGGATGCGGGCGACGGGGGTCACGGAATTGGCGCGTGGGCGCAGGCGACGAGAGTCACGGAGTTGTTGCACGGGCACAGGCGACGAAGGTCGTGGAGTTATCACGTGGACACAAGCGACGAAGGTCGCGGAGATAACGTCCGGGTGCCGGGCGACGGGGGTCGCGAAGATGACGTCCGGGTGACGGGGGTTGTGGAGATGACATTTGGACAATGGGCGATGTGGGTCACATAGATGACGTCCGGGCGACGGGGGTCGCAGACGATGCATGGTCACTTGAAGAGTAGTGAAGGTGCTAAGGATAGAGGCCAAAGGCCAACCCTTGGGGGAAGGCCAAGGCCAACCTCAAGAGGAAGCCGAGGCCGACCCCAAGGGGAAGGCCAAGGCCAAGGCTGACCCCGAGGGGGAGGCCAGGGCCAACCTCATTGGGCAAGTGCCATGGCGCGTCAACGGGCGATGTGCGACATGCGACGGTCGCAGCGTGATGAGGTGTGGCGCGAAAATGAGCTTCTTAGTGATGAAGTAACGTAACAAAAGTGGGAAGTGCACGTGACTTGCGCGTGCACGCTTTGACCGGTTGTAAGCGTTGAATATCGACTGTTGCATGTGCCGATGTGTCGTGCAAAATGGGACCCCAGTGGGCCTTTGGGTGCGACCAGAATAAATTGGGAACAAAAGTGAATGAGGCACATGAACAAGGTATTTGGAGTATACTTACAAGATCTCCAAACCTAAGGATGCTAAGCTATCAGCATATCATATTATTGGTGAAAGAGAAGACCACATTATATGGCTGGTCCACCTCAATGGCAAATTCAGCATCAACTCAGCATGAGAAGCCTTAAGATGTACTAGCCCTGCAGTGAATTGGTGGAGAGTAATATGGTTTTCTGGGCATATTCCAAAATGTGCTTTCATACTATGGTTGGTATGCAAAAGGAAGCTAAGGACAAAAGACAAACTTAAAGCATGGAATGTGGTAACTGAAGATCAATGCAGTCTTTGCTCTAAGGCTTAGGAAACAATTGAGCATATATTCATGGAATGTCTTATGGCAAAAGACATATGGAATCAGGTTTGTAGGAAGCTTCAAATAAACCAGAATTTTAGCTCATGGACTCAATTATTAAATCATGCTTGCCAAAAATTCAGAGGAAAGAGCTTTAGGGCTAGATTGAGCAAATTAACCTTGGCTGTGACAGTTTACAGTATCTGGGAGGAGAGAAACCAGAGAATCTTCAATGGCAACCAACAATGATGTGCAGAAATCATAGCAAAATCGCAGAAGTGGATGTTCTATAGAGTTTTGAGCTGAAAAAAGAGCTGTGGCAATCCAAACCAACAAGTAATTATGCTACAATTGGGAGCTGCCACTAACAGTGTTAGAATCTTGAGTTGTTGAAATGCAGTTGTTTACTCTAAATGTACAGGAACATACTGATAAAGATGTAAGATGATTTGGCTTTCATTGGTAATAAAAAGGACCTATTACCAAAAAAAATAAAAAATTAAGCATGTGCATATAATAAGGTAATATTGTCATTTTGTTTCATATAATCAAATTAAATCAAACCAAAGGTTATTTTTTTTTATTATTCTTTTTTAGTTTTCTTATTATTCTCATCTTCTCCCTAAGGACTAAACCACCAACAACCCCCTTGCCACCACTCTAAAGCCACATCCCTGTCTCCTCTCAGTACTCTCTATAGACCACTTCCAGTTCCCCTTGACTGGCATCACCCACCCTTGCCACCGTGTTATGGTTTCATTTTAACTCATTCTACAACTCTAACCCAGATCCTTGCCACAATCACGACCCAGTCTCCCAATTGCCAACCGAAACTCAAATCCCAAATAGATCTAACACAATACAGATTGCAATTAGTTGCAAACTTCATCCCCGGCCCAAACTTTATCTCAATAAAGACAGATAAAACCCCCAATTTCTCTAAACCTGATTAGAAATTAGAACCTCAATAAGAGAATTTGGGCTTTCAATCAGTTTTAACCTTGATTCTTCCATTGATGTTAGAAGTTGGTGCCAAGCTTGAGGTAGTCACAGCCATGCCCTTGCCCGTAGTGCTTGGTCTTAGTTGTCGTGCTTCGCTTGCCACTAGCAGGTGAGGTCGACGGTCACTGTCGCTGGCCGCCGAACTCACTACCTTGATCCTCCACCACTGTACCCACTACCTGCCTTCAAACCCACTACCTCTACTGCCATAACCCACCACCTCCACTGTACCCACCTCCACCGCCAGCGTCAAATTATTTAGGGAAAATTAGGAAAAAGTGGGTTTTTGGGTAAATTTTTTGGGGATGATGGGTTTGTTTTGAAAACTTGTGAAAAAGTGGGGCAACTTTTAAAAACTTCTGAAAAAGGGGATGATTTGTGAAAAAATGGTTTTTCTTCTAATGATGACTTTTCATTTCCCATGCTATCCCTCCCCCTGTTTTGTCCCTTTCTTGATGGGAAGATGCGTTGGTGAAAATGTCACCAAGAGAAAACAAAAGGCATGAAGAAGAAGAAGAAGAAGATGGGTAAAGGTTAACAAGTCTGTGCAGTGGGAGTGGTACACTGTGCTTGCACAGTTGTACCACGTAGCTATGGGGCATCGTGCAAATCTCATAAAATTCTGAAACTTCACAGGAATATTGTTAGGACAATTATAGAATTACTGTTAAAATTTCAGATTTTTCTGATATCGTTTAATGTTTTCAATATGTTTTGAAAGTTCAGTTACTCTAAAATTAATTTGGAGCTCTTAAAATTCTTAATAAATTCTGGAAAATTTACTTTAATGATTTTATGATGTAAATAAGTTTCTGTTTAAGTTTCGTAATTTTTAGAGTTGATTTGATACTAATTCCATATCGCATTTGATTTAGAAAAATGGATGATTTTAAAATGGTTTCGTTACTTTTTAAATCCTAATTTCTGTTTCACTATTTTTCTTATATATTTTGAAGCTATCATGAAAATTATGGGACTCTGATTTGGGCTAGAAGCATTAATTGCTCTTTTTGGGTTTTTTTTTATGGTATTTAAGAAAATCGTTTTTAATTTGAAAATATTCAAAAATTCAGAAAATTTATATTGTAACTTGTTATGCTGTTTTAAGGTACAAAACCATTTTATAAGAATTTATTATCATTCTAGAGTGTCTTAATGCGTTACAGAGTGTGCAAGGTTATCAGTTAGCTAGGTTTAGCTGCTCGAGCAATCCGGTTCGTTTTCGTTTACTTTAAGAGTGTCAGAGTGAGCAATGATTAAGATTAAGCATTATATTAATAGTTTGCGAGCAATCCGGATCATTTTCTCCTCGGCACCAACGTGTATATTTGGGTCGAAAAAATGCGGCCTAATTGAGAGGTGACAAAACGCGGCGCTTTTCATCACAAAATGGCTAAACCGCATCCGTTTCTTCAATCCCAACCCCCTTAGCGAGGTCCTCTTTTTTTAGGAGTCCCACCGAAGCAAAAGCAACGCTTGTGCCCCCCGTAATTTTTACATAAAAAGATTGGGGCATTGGCAGAATCCGACATGCACTTTTGCATAAAATGACTTGTGTTTCTGCAGAAAGTGACTTGTGTTTCTGCAGAAAGTGACTAGTTTCACCCAGACCGTGCTTCTACACCGTTCTTCTATGATTGATCGATAAACACACTCCGAAGCGGATCATTTTCTCCTCAGCACCTACATGTATATTTGGGTTGAAAAAATGCGGCCTAATTGAGAGGTGACAAAACGCGGCGCTTTTCATCACAAAATGGCTAAACCGCATCTGTTTCTTCAATCCCAACCCCCTTAGCGAGGTCCTCTTTTTTTAGGAGTCCCACCGAAGCAAAAGCAACACTTGTGCCCCCCGTAATTTTTACATAAAAAGACTGGGGCATTGGCAGAATCCGACATGCACTTTTGCATAAAATGACTTGTGTTTCTGCAGAAAGTGACTTGTGTTTCTGCAGAAAGTGACTAGTTTCACCCAGACCGTGCTTCTACACCGTTCTTCTATGATTGATCGATAAACACACTCCGAAGCGGATCATTTTCTCCTCAGCACCTACATGTATATTTGAGCCGAAAAAATGCGGCCTAATTAAGAGGTGACAAAACGCGGTGCTTTTCATTACAAAATAAGTTCATATATGATAAAAATTCTAACTTCTAAACATGCTTCATTTTGCTAACTGAAGTTCTAATGCTTAATTAATATGAGGTCAATTGATGGAAAAATGACATTCATCAAAATACGCATATTGATTGGCACAAGAGTCCGAGATCATATTATTTTTTGTCCTATATTAACCCATGCACCCTCACTCTCGATGCCCAATTTTTAAGTGGCACATGTATGCTGATTCTCATCGATACATGACATTAATGACGTGATGAAAAGTCTCTAAGCCTATTGATAGTACAATGATTAAATCGATGCACAACGAGAAATAAACACTGAGCATCGAATAGGATTTTCAATAAACGTGTAAGGTTCAAAACAGGGTTTTCAAGGCAAACAATGCGACTTTATGAAAATAACAGAATCCAAAAGAATAGCGATAACAAATCAAGAGAATGTACGAAATCAAATATGAAGAGTTTGGTTCGGATAAAAATCCCTTAATACGATCCAGGTTATGCGCTCGCTGTTATTCAACTTTGTTCAAACCTCGAATTAACCTAAATGGAAAAATTAATTATTATAATTCAGTCTAACCTCACAAACTATTAATATAATGCTTAATCTTAATCATTGCTCACTCTGACACTCTTAAAGTAAACGAAAACGAACCGGATTGCTCGAGCAGCTAAACCTAACTAACCGATAACCTTGCACACTCTGTAACGCATTAAGACACTCTAGAATGATAATAAATTCTTATAAAATGGTTTTGTACCTTAAAACAGCATAACAAGTTACAATATAAATTTTCTGAATTTTTGAATATTTTCAAATTAAAAACGATTTTCTTAAATACCATAAAAAAAACCCAAAAAGAGCAATTAATGCTTCTAGCCCAAATCAGAGTCCCATAATTTTCATGATAGCTTCAAAATATATAAGAAAAATAATGAAACAGAAATTAGGATTTAAAAAGTAACGAAACCATTTTAAAATCATCCATTTTTCTAAATCAAATGCGATATGGAATTAGTATCAAATCAACTCTAAAAATTACGAAACTTAAACAGAAACTTATTTACATCATAAAATCATTAAAGTAAATTTTCCAGAATTTATTAAGAATTTTAAGAGCTCCAAATTAATTTTAGAGTAACTGAACTTTCAAAAAATATTGAAAACATTAAACGATATCAGAAAAATCTGAAATTTTAACAGTAATTCTATAATTGTCCTAAAAATATTCCTGTAAAGTTTCAGAATTTTATGAGATTTGCACGATGCCCCATAGCTACGTGGTACAACTGTGCAAGCACAGTGTACCACTCCCACTGCACAGACTTGTTAACCTTTACCCATCTTCTTCTTCTTCTTCTTCATGCCTTTTGTTTTCTCTTGGTGACATTTTCACCAACGCATCTTCCCATCAAGAAAGGGACAAAACAGGGGGAGGGATAGTATGGGAAATGAAAAGTCATCATTAGAAGAAAAACCATTTTTTCACAAGTCATCCCCTTTTTCAGAAGTTTTTAAAAGTTGCCCCATTTTTTCACAAGTTTTCAAAACAAACCCACCATCCCCAAAAATTTTACCCAAAAACCCACTTTTTCCTAATTTTCCCAATTATTTATAACGAGATCATTGTTAAAGGCACGCCTAGGTACAAAGCATCGGGAGTACGCTTCGCCTAGGGCTAGGTGCAGCCTTTTTGAAAAGGTTTGCGCCTTGCGCGCCTAGGCGCCCAGGCGCAATGCGGTGGTTGAGGCGCAAACAAAGGCCACTTTGATTTTCACATCGTGACATCATTTCAACCGTTCATTGTCTTTTTCACATCGTGATATCATCTCAACCGTTCATTGTCTTTGATTCTTTGTTACATAACATAATAAACTAATATCTAAGCCACAAAAAAAACTTTAAACCCCAATCAATCGAATCTCTTCTTGTTGTTTATTGTGCTAGCTCCCTATCAGCAATTGTTGCTCTCTTTCAAGTAAATCTACTCCTTCACTTCATCTTGTAATTGAGGATGAATTTCTACCAGACTTGGAACTTATGATTTCCTTTTGAAAAAAGTGTTGTTACCTTAACCCTCACTGATAACGATGATGACATTGTCATCTTTATTTAGCATTAACTACTTCTCATTGGATTTGAAATTTTTTCTAGTGTTGAAAATTTGTTAAACTACCATGTTTTGAAAAAATTTACGTGATTTCATTAGTTTAATGCACTACTATGTATTTACTTGTATTTTGCGCCTCACTTTGAAGAGGCATGTGCCTGCACCTTGCGCCTTATGCGCAGGCTCCATGGACTCATTGTGCCTTAGGTACGCTTGCGTCTTTAATAACAATGAACCAGATCCGTAATATATATATATATATATATATATATATATATATATATATATATAGAGAGAGAGAGAGAGAGAGAGAGAGAGAGAGAGAGAGATGAGAAATATGGCGGAGGGCCGAAAGGGGGTGGTGCATAGAGGAAGAAGATGAAAAGTCCTTGTTTTCATTTAATTAAAGAAATCTAATCTCAGAAAGGGCTAAAAGTAACTAACTAAAAAGTAAGTAAATGACATTATTGCCCTTTGTGCACATGCATGGCACATGTATAATTAGAAAGGCATTTTCGGAACAAAGTTGTGATAGCGAATGGTTTTGTCAATTATAAGGGACGTTATCGCCAAAGTTACAATTAAGGGGAGTGATCGAACTGCAAATACGTATATATTACAGGGTATATTTTTGTATTGAACCAAAAAAAAAAAAAAAAGGCTTAGCTGTAGATATTTATTAAGCCCATGAATTTCAATTTGAGATGAAGCCAAATTAACTCGAAGTTAGGTGTGGGCATCCTTATTTAGACAGAAAGATTCTTTGATTTTCCCTTTATAACATGCATGCAACGAATTTGCATGCATGATCATGGAACTTAGTCAACACAAGTTAAATCTTCGTTGGTTGTGTGATTAAATGATTTGCAATGTTCAGGCGTACATTGTGGTTGGGAACCCAGTAGTAGAATGCCCAGCTAGGTGTTTGTGGCCTTTTCATCTTACATCAGGAAACATAATGGCTCTGAGTCCACCCAGTGGGGAAGAAAGTGCAGATGCTATAGTCTTTCACTTTGCCGCGGCGCTGGCTGCGACCGTCAGCAATCCTTTTGGGACTGGATTTTATGCCAAGCACCAAGGGAAGGACAAAGCGGCGGTTGTCGAGGTCGCAACCGCCTGCTTTGGAGTGTTCGGCTCGGGCGCTTTTCCGGGATACAGCGGCAGGGTTCGCATTGATCCAAAGAATGGCGCCGGCTTCAATGCGCACGGGTTAAACCACAGCAAATACTTGTCACCAGCCGTTTGGGATCTTAACAATTCTTCCTGCTGGACCACCGTGTGATACATATGAACTCTACTACTACGTACGTGATGATATTAATTGGCTGAAGGGAGGGCATGCATGTATTGGACAATACTTAATGCACTCATGTGACGGCTTCATCCTTGATAAGACTTATTTGCTACTGACGTTGCCAATACAATTATCAACTCTGATGAGGCAGCAACTTGGCATGAGAAGAGCTTGTTGGGAAATTTGAGTAGTAATAGAGTCCAAAACTGTTCCCAAAATGCATCTCTGCCAGATGATATTTGTAAAACACTCTTGATCATCCACATAGTTTTGTCACTCAAACTATCACAATCTTATTAGATGATGGAACAAAATTCGGGACAACCGAATATTGATCTTATTACATGATGGAAGCAAAATAGAAGCGACAACAAGCTGCTAGAAAGCAAGGCCAATTATGTAGCAGAATAGGGGGACTAAATTTCGGTCATGACTTGATTAAACAGCTGCTTTGTGTTTGATTAGATAGTCAGCGACATCTTTCATGATATTTATGCTTGGTAGGATACTAGCTTTTCCAATATTATCAAGGTCCTCTTCCTTGATTTCATGCTCGATTGTCGTTCTAGTGATGCATGAATTTTTAGTCTTTGGTATGCACTCAAAGCGGATCCGGTACAGTGTGAATCCGTAATCTAGATGACCTCGTTCGATTACTTCTGTTTCTTTCACCAGCTTCTCATCATCAACCTTGGTAAACTTCTCCTTGAAATAGGATCCTGATAGTTCATGCAAAAGGCAATTTCAATGAAGAAGAGGGTGGTGAGAAGCACAATAAAGAAGAACTTCAGAAATTTCACTTGAATTGTGTGTAGCATGGCATGAAATCTTCTAAGGTTACGTAATTTAGCTGTTTGGATCAATTTCAATTACTGTGAGTGTAGACATGCATGTCACAGATTAGACCTTGCTTCTATTAATTAGCAAATTAATGTATAATTGTTTCCACAAATGATTATAAAGATCTAACTAGAGCTGATGTGCAAGGTAACTTGTACTTATAACAGGAAGGGTGTTGAGGCTCATATTGGCCGGTACAAATTACTCTTATCTTCTACCGATACGATATGTCTTTACATTTTGTACTAATTAAAATACAACTCTGTAATGGTTGTACCAGCCGATATTACTAGAACTATATACTGGCCGATATAATGTGTTTTGTATCTGTTTCTTAATTAGAAAAACTGAAAGTTACAAATTTTGTTAGGAAATTAGTAAATTGATTAGATTAAGACTAAATAGGGAAAAAAAAACCCCATATACTATTATAACGACATCAAAACCTTAGTAGCCTCTTTCTCATTGTACTCATCATAATTTGCAGAATATTTCTTGGTAAGTCTTCATCTTAATCACAATTTTCAGTTTGTTTTTATTTTTCCTCTTCGCTTTGATTTACTTTCTAGTCAGAAGCTTCCATTATATTCTTTCAACTAGTGATGTACTCATTTTCACAGATAAACAGACACACACAACTAACTGTTGAATTCAAGGACGTTATTCTTGAAGAAGAGCTAATTCTAGGATGAACAGCTCATTTTAGAATGTGATCTTTACTGGACTATAGATGCCAAGCAATTTGATTCTTATACACTTTTTCTTATTTTGTTGATGAATTAGTATTATGAATGTACGTAATGAATGAACAATTTTAGACGATATCGAGACGGTATCGATATCGATTCGTACCATCTTATGGAAAAAGTTGATAGATACTCCAGTACGATATTTATAACTACGAATCTAAAGGGACGTAAAGCAATTTTGTATACCGTCAAAACTAGTATTTTTGCAGATGCTTCCCTCTCCTTCATCACCTTCTACAATTTTAAGCTCTGCCAGGTACTTGGGAACAGTGACCTTTTTCAGATCAACCGTGCCATATAGTTTCCATGCTTCTGTTGCTGGCACGTCTACTTCCATCTCAGTAGAAACTGATCCCCACGTTTTGATGGCTGCAACTGGGGTGAAGGCTGAGGTCGCCGGCAGAGCTTGGAACAGGTAAGTAGCAAAAAGGGAAAAATGGAGTAGATTAACGACGGGGATTTATATATTCAGGGTTCTTCGTAAGCATGTGCGGACTAGTTACATTTTTTGTGAATAGAAACTTCACCTGCAATTTGTCACCGATCGTACGCTTAGTCAGCAGTGAATACTTCCTTGTCTTTAACAGCTTCTGGGACGATGATTTTGGCATGACCGCTCCCCCAATCATCGACGAACTTGATTTCAGACTCTGCAATTTCATTTCTTCTTTAGTATATATGCTGAACGTGACGTTTACCTTTTCTTGTGCTAACTGCGACCAAACTTCATGGTTATTCAACCTTTATACATGAATATTGAATACCAACATGCTAGCTAGGTTATTTTCCTTTTCCGCAGACTTGGTGTTTACTAATGAACAGAATGGTTTATTAATTAGTTCATATTCATATTACTAACTAGTGGCAACATTCATAGTCTGAACGAAGAATGTGACTGATTTTTACAATAAGAATGATTATACCGAGCTGAATGATATTGGAGAAATGTTGGGTCGGGAAGAAGCTACAGCAGTTGGATTCTGGAAAGGAACACTGGAGAGGAAAGGCCCACGAGCAAAGCATGTCATTCCGATCTCCATGCTGATGCTAAGATATGTGTGTGTGTGGATATGGGGGTTTAGGTGGAAATTTGAAAGGGGAGAAGGATAAGAAGCCGTTCAGCCTTTGATGGGAGCTGAGCAGTGTATGTTTTGGTAGGCGGGGTAGGATATATATAGAGCGTTCGTTTTGCTTCAAAAAATTTTCAAACAACTTAATGCGATGCGGTATGTGGACAAAAATTTTCTCTCTTTTTTTTTGTTTTTCAATATGTCGTTAATTGAGATTTTGTGTTGGTTATAATACGAATCTCCTTATTCTTGTCTCTAATTGCATTCTTGATCTTGATCTTAAAGTTGATCTTTTTAGTTAAATCCTCCTCCGCTATTATAAGAGCAGACTTGCTCCAAAGCTTTTTTGAACACTGAAAGAAATCTTTCCTCGTCTTTCTTCTTGGTTTGGACAATCCATGTCAACAGGTCCAGAGCTTCTTCTACGAGTGCACGTACTCGAAACTCAGCAGTTAAATCCTGGGATGTGGCCACTGTAAAACCCATCTACATCAAAGGTTACGATCTAATGGGTCGAAATCACCTTTCAAGACAACAGCACTGTTCCGCCTCGGCTCTTCTAAATCGACAAGTCCTTTCTGATTTCTGTTCACTCAAGATTTATTTTCAGATAACATTTTATTAAATTGAGCACGTTAGCCTTTAATTTGTCCAATATAGACCTAATCAAAAACCTAAGTTGTGGTTGGTTATATACATCTGTTATGGCACTTTGCATGGATAAAACATCGTGTTGAAACGGCGTCATAGATGTAAGTTATTCACGAAATTAACTAAAGATGCATAGGGATTACCTCTATTTTATTTGCACAGTGTACATGATTTTTGTCAAAACAATTCTTGTTATGCTGCTAGTAAATATGGGCTGCATGTTTTTTTTTTTTCCTTTCATCATACATAACTTGTAGTGTTAGGTATAAGAAACTTGTTCCCTCTTGCGTTTTGGACTGCCCCACTTAAAGGAGATGTTAAATCCACTTAGTATTAGAAGTTAAACAAACCCGGCCTTATCCCTACCCAACGTGGGATACATATTGACACATACATGTTCACAAGTGTAACGTGAGATTATGTGATGATCAATAATAATGTGAACATTGATCTAACTAAATTACAACGTAAAAGAACCTTAATCCAAATTACAGGAATACATGTTCATGCCATGAGGCTAAGAATCAAGAAACTCGATCCGAACTACGAGAAGACTGGGTTACAACACAAAGGTGGGACTAATATCAGTTAGAAGGATCTCTCTGATATCATGATAAAGTCTGGTGTTCAACTCAAAAAGTATTCTTGAAAAGAAAAAAAAGAATAATTCCACACCCATGACTTATTCTTATCAGATGAGAAATATATCTTAACATATGTACCATCATATAAAACGTGGTACCAAAAAAAAGAAAAAAGAAAAGAAGAAGAAGGTGTTTTAGAACAAATTTGATAACATAGGGATTCGAAAACAGAATGCATAGGACTAACAAAAAGTGTAATAATGATAATACAATAAAGTTGACAATTCACATGCGTAATAATGATAATAGTAATCGGTGCATCAAAAGTAACAGAGATATGTGTCTATGGGAGAATTAATCTACTTTATCACATTATTTTCTTTACTCATAAAAAGTGGACTAAGATCGCCACTTTTTGAATGTTGTTACACCCTTACCCGACACTGCATGTATCACGTTTACTAACAAACTAAAGTAAGTTAGGCTCACCCTACCCGGCCTCCGCTGCATGTATCACGTTTTCTCGTGCAATAACAAGTGAGTCACTTTCATTGCTATCAGCTTCTAGCTTATTAGCTTATCCTCAGTGTTCGCTTTCTCATTTCCTCTGCAAATTAAAGTAAGATCTAAACTTTTTAACATCGTAATTAACCCGAGTTACTCTTTTACAATATACTCTCTCTCTTTCCTCACCATCACGCACACCGAATCGCGAATACAACTAGACATAGCCAGGGGCTATTTTTCTTTTTTGCACCTCTTAATATGCCAATTAACTCTCTTTTTCTCACTAAAAAACTGGTAGTTATTGATTACACACAGAGAGAGAGAGAGAGAGAGAGAGAGAGAGAGAGAGAGAGAGAGAGAAGAAAACTAGTACTTATCACTGAAAAGTAACTTTGTTACATTTCACCTCCGTAAAACTATATATATTTACTTCTGTTAACTTCTCGAGTCCAATGCATTGTGGGGATGATATGCAACTGTTGACATTCAAAAAAATTAAATTCTCAATTGATAGGTCTAACTATTGATAGCCACTATCAATAGTCACTAAAAGTCGATTGTTTGTCCTCAAATAATTGTCATTAAATGGCTTTAATGTTCAGATTATTGCAAGGAAGTGATGATGGATTCAAGTTTCAAATTGGAAGTTATTTTCTAATGTTAAATGTGTTCCTATTGTTAAGGGATAATGGTGGTTAATTATTTTTTGAATAGTTACTTTCTATGTGGTAGTTATTTTCTAAATTTAGTTTGTGCCGAAAGTATTAGATGTAAGACTCACTTTCTATGAGTAAAGGAAATAAGTATTAGATGTAAGACTCACATCAATCAAATCATTTCTTTTTCTTTTCAGAGAGCAGTCATCATTTTTGGAAGACTAGCCTTCATATATTAGAAGTTAGATTTGGGAGCATTTTCTATAATTTATATTATCACTTTTGCAATTTTTAATCTTCCAAACACGTTGAAGAACTCCTCATCAAGAGGCCAAAAGGAACCCATACTTTTGAATGAATTGTAGCAATTACCTATAAATTGATTGTGTGTTTGCCATTGTTATAAAAAGCGCGCCTAGATCAAGGCGCAGTAGCTAGGCTCACATATCGCGCCTCGCCTAGGTCTAGGCCTAGGCGCAACGCCTTCAATAAGGCGTGCGCCTAGAGAGCCTAGGCGCAAGGCGCATAGCGGGGCGGGAGGCGCAAAGCTAGGAGCATGAATTGTAGTCGTTCGATGACTTCGTGTCTTCATGTGGGCTGTTGATTTCTCTTTTAATATTTTTTTTTCCTTTTTGTCTTTATCAAGTCAAAACAAACATTTGAAAGACTAAAAGATAAAACCTAGCTACAAAAATCCCCAAATCAGTTAAGCCCAACTCTCGATCACAGCTCTCAGTCTCACACGGTCATAATAATTTTGAAGAATTGTTTATTTACAGGGGGAAGAAGATGAAGTTTCAAATTTTAATCTGTACTTTTGAGATGTTGTTTGCTTCTAAAGAACGAATGGATTGGGGTTGTAAATATGTTTACTCACCATATATATACATTGGTTACCTAGCATTCTTCTTAGAGCAGGTTTATCTTGCTTGTAGATGTCTCGGTGCCTTAGTTGCACAATACGTCTAATACGCACATGATCAAATTATGTGATTCAGTGGATTTAAGACTTTTTTCATGTTAAAAGCTTGTTAGATTATGATGTTATGAAATATGAAACTTTTTCTAGTGTTTGGAAGATTGTTAATTTTCCTTTTTTGAATTTTTTTTATGTAATTTTATTATTTTATTGCACTATTATTTATTTATTTTTAATATTGCGCCTCGCTTCGAAAAGGCGCGCGCCTACGCCTTGCGCCTAGGCTCTAGGGACCTTTTGAGCCTTAGGTGCATCTGCGCCTTTAATAACACTGGTGTTTGCCATTGAGCGCATACAATGGCACGCTCAGTGTGACCATATAATTCAGTGTGTTTGGAAATGTCAAATCAACTCTTTTTAGAGTTGCAAATTTTTTGTGAACTTCGTATGTGTTTAGAGACACGTATAAAGTTACTACATCAATTGGCTGAAACTTTCATCAAGAATGGCACAAGTAATTTACGTAAACTTAATGGAGTGCCAAAAATAACAAAACAGTTGCATAATTTATCTTTTGTTGAAGAAAGCACAAACGGTGATATTTTTTTACCATAGGTCTCTACACCGAAAGAAATTATAAGTTATATAGGTAATAATTGTATTAGCAAGCCTTTTTTTTTTTGCTTTCACAACAGAAAGATCAAGTTCGATTGAGTTTGAGAATTTTGGCTTCAATACCTTAAATTTCGATGAAGACTATATACTAGTCAATCCCGTTGATTCCAAAGATTTAATAATTCGGTATCCACATTGTTTATGTGGAATTCATCTTGCAATGATCTTGATGCTTTGGTTGATTGGAAAAGGAACTTTGAAGAGGTTGATTAAGCCAAAAATGTTAGATAATTTGTGGCACTTCTGAGAAGTTAAGTGCCAAAATTTTTAGCAAAAGTTGTGTTAGTATTTTCTTGAGGAGGATTTATTTGGCTTTTGATTATAAGAATGACTCTTCACAAATTCTAAGTATCATTTGAAAATAAATTCTCAATGATAGGTCATTGAGTAGCAATAGCCACTATCGATGGTCACTAAATGTTGATTGTTTGTCCTCAAGTAATTACCATTAAATGATTTTAATGTTCAGGTTATTGCAAGGAGGTGACGATGGATTCAAGTTTCAAATTGAAAGATATTTCTAATGTTAAATGTGTTCTTATTGTTAAGGGATAGGGGTGGTTAGTTATTTTCGGAGTAGTTACTTTCTATGTGGTAGTTATTTTCTAGATTTAGTTTGTACAATAAATATTAGATGTAAAACTCATCTGTACTACTTATTAAGCCAAAACTTAGTTTGGTGTTACATAACTACCAACCTACAATGATGACACGTGGAATTTCAAGAATTTTTTTAAAAACTGACACAAAATAAAAATCTTAATTGGTAATTAACTACCTATAAAATAATATTTAGTTTTCACAAATTAAAATTCATCAAAAAATAGAGTTAAAGTAAAATTTAAAGGTCAAGTTTGATATGATAATAATATTTTGCAAACTTATGTTTGTATACGTATGGCTAACTTATTTTTTTTTTATTTAGGATTCACTTTACTGAATATGACAATAAACACGTATATGTTTTTTTTATAACAAAATTTGTATTATTAATTTTATTTTTGCACACGCATCGCGTGTGCCACGATAACTAATTGTAATAATGATCAATCAAATCCTTTCTTTTCCTTTCTCTTTTCAAAGAGAACTCTTCCTTCTTGGGAGACTAAGGGTCCGTTTGGAATCAATTCTTTTAGGATTTGAATTTCAGATTTGGAATTGTATTTAGAATTCAATTCATTTTTTTTTGTTTGGAACGAAAGGGAATTCAAATCACAGAATTCCAATTTTGTGTTTGGAGAACAGAGGAAATGGAAAGGTAATAAATTTTTAGACAATTATATCATTAACTTACGATGAAAAATAAATTACGGTAAGTGATTTCAAGTGGGCTAGTGCCATCACATGGTGGTGGTGGTGGTGGCAGCATTGCACGGGGTAGCAACATCAACGATGGAAGTGGTGGGGTGGTCAAGTGATGGTAATGATGGTAGTGGTGGTCATCCACTGACGCCAATAGTGATGCCGGTGGCAGTAGTGGTGACGGTGGTGGCAACAGTGATGACGACGACGGTGACAGTAGTGATGTTGACGGCGGTGGTGGCAATAGTGGTGGTGGCGGTGGTGATGGTGGTGTTGGCGGCAATAGTGGTGGTGGCGACGGTGGTGGTGGTGGTGGCATTATTGATGGCTATGGTGGTAGTGGCTGTGGTGGCGACAGTGGTGGTGATGGTTGTGGTGGCAGTGGTGGTGGTGGCGATGGTGGCAATAGTGGTGGCGGTGGTGGTGGCAGTACTGGCGGCGGTGGCAGTGGCTGTAGTGGTGGGGGATGCAGTGGTGGGGGATACAGTGGCGGTGGTGGTGGCAGTAGTGGTGGCGACGGTGGTAGTTGTGGCAGTACTGGCCGTAGTGGCGGTGGTGGTGGTGGTGGCGACGATAGTGTTAGCGGTGGTTGTGGCGGCAGCGATAGTGGTAGTAGTGGTGGCGGTGGCGTGGTGGTAGTGGTGGTGGCTACAGTAGTGGTAGCAGTGGTGGTGACAGTAGTGATGCCGGTGGTGGTGGTAGTGACAATAGTGGTGCCGGTGGTGGTAGTAAAAGTGGTGTGGCAGTAACGGCAATGAAGATGGGGTGGTGGGTTCATTGTTGGAGAGATCCAGAAAAAGGGTAAGATAGGTAAATAATTAGTTTTAATTCAAGTAAATCGAAATCCCATGAAATCCGACCATTTTTCATCGGATTTCACATTATATAAACAAATCCAGTCAAATCCCATCAAATCCAATTCCAATTCCAATTCCTTTTTTTAATGTTCCAAACAACAAAATTTGAGGATTTGAAGTGAAATCCCATCAATTACATGGTTCCAAACACACTCTAAGCTGTCATATATTAGAAGTTAGATTTGAGTGCATTTTCTACAATTTACATTTTCACTTCTGTAATTTTCAATCTTCCAAACACGTTGAAGAAATCCTCATCAACAGGCCAAAATGAACCCACACTTTTAAATCAATTGTAGCAGTTGCTTATAAATTGATTGTGTGTTTGCTATCGAGCGCAAATAGCAACATAATTAAATCTAGGGGCAATAATTAATGACGTGGATAGAGGGGGTACTATATGCAAGCACATGATAATGCAGAAACATCAACCAGTTCCAAAATGTGCTGGCATGTACAAATCCAAGAAACCAAGACATTTTGGGTTGGAAAACTCCAAAGAATCGCGGCCACCCTTGTCATAAATCCCTAGCAAGATGTTCACATGCACTATGCATCATCTTCAAAAGTACGTACATCATTGTAAGGTGATAACTTTGATTCCAGTGAACAGTTTCCAGAGCACGTATCTCCACGCTAAAGTTGCAATCCCTCGGTAAATCTTAAAGTTTCGAGCTTTGGTGCATCGCATTCATGTGGACTGCTTCAAGGAAAGGCCAATATATGCTGACTAGTGGTTAGTCATCCAGGTGGCTGTGGCTCCGACCAACAAGAAGTCAAGGAAGCCACCGATAATTAACGTGAAGATTGCGAGGCAAGTCGACGATGCTAAATATTCAGTGGGAAAGGCTTTGAGCCGTGGTTCTCTTGCAGGTCTTGTGAAGAAAGCTACAAACGGATTGCCTGCTGATACTGTGGCTGTTATTCTCGCCGCGAAAGATGTCAAGGTGGAAGATTCATGCTCAGAATTCTGCTACCTACATGGGCAAATTGGTAAATTCTAATCTATTCGGTGTGTGTCGCCTGCCCGCAATTTTCCCTATAGGCAAATGCCAACTCATGCTCGTAGACGTATGTTTAGCACATGCCTGGTTATGATTCGCAACACTAGCCAAATTGTTTAGCACATGCATCGATACACGTCCTAGAGTTGATGTATTTTGATACCATGTAAAAACAATTAACTCAGAACCTATTGACCTATAGTCTGAGATTGTACCACAACAAAGAACGACATATATAAATCTTGAAAATCACATTCAGGAATTGGTTGTCAACAGCGAACCCATTTAAATTATTTCTGATAGTGTAATGTAAATTAACCAAAAGAGCTTAGCTGTAATTTAAGCACATGAAAATTCGAGATGTAGCCAAATTAAATCGAAGTTAGGTGTAGGAATCCTAATTGTTAATGTTATTGTATAAGGTTTTGTATTGTCAAGGGGTTATAATGTTATTTTCCATAATCTATAATATTCTTTTGGTTTTCTGTTATGCCTACCTATATAAAGGCTCTCTTGTCTATACTTTTACACACATCAATATTATTATCTTGTCTCTTATCATGGTACCAGAGCCGTAACAATCCGACCACCTCCTCTGCCGTCCTAACCACCACCCACCGTTACTGTTCATCAAGGGTATCCTATCTCTTTCGCTCAATTTTTTTTATCCCTTTTTGATACCTCTGTCGATTTTCTTTTAGTCCGATTTCTGATCCAACACCACCAAAAGATTCCATTTTTTTCACTGATCATAGCGCCGCCAACCACGCCACCAAATTCGTCTCCACGGGTCCCCACGTGTATACACGTGCCCATGCGGCTCCCACGCGCTCGGATCTCCAGAAAACTTTTGGGCTGACCCATGGCCTGCCCGCCTGACCCGTGTCCGAACCTACGGCCCACCCTCCTGACCCGACCCTATCCAACCCTGCCTTTTACCCGGTTTACTGTTTTTGGTTCATTTAGACTGGCTTATTTCATTTTGACCGGTTCACTTGATTTTGACCTATTTTTCTCAAGTCCCAGACTGGTTCCCACCATTTTTTATCGTTCTGAACTGATTCCCGCCATCTGTTTGCTCAAATTCCGTCATATTTTGTTTTTTAAGCCTTTCATTTGGTTCCTTTATTATCTCTTACTCATCTTTTTTCTTAGTGACTGCAATAGATCGTGCTCAGCCTATTTCTATCATCCTTGATGGTTCTAATTATATTTTGTGGGCCCAAACTATGCGTAGCTTCATCAAAGGTAAAAAATTGTGGCGCTACCTTATTGACGATATTACTATACCCGTCCAAACCGCATGTGAACCTTAACTAAAATTCGATGAAAGACTTGACGATTGGGATAGCAAAAATATCAGATAATCACCTGGTTCCGCAATACCTCTGTTCCGTCTGTCTATCAACAGTTTGGTCGCTATAATACTGCCAAAAAATTTTGGGATCTTTTGGCTCAGCGATACACTACTGTAGATCTTGCTTATCAGTATCAGCTTCAAAAATTTCACTTGAATTGTGTAGCATGGCATGAGATCTTCTAAGCTTACGTAATTTAGCTGTGTGCCTGTGTTTAGTTTAATTTTAATAACCGTCAAAGTTGACATGCATGCTACCTTATCAACAGAAGTAAAACATGATACTTATTAAAAAAAGAAACAATTAAAAGGAGATTCACCATTAGTTGATAAAACTCTAGAGATGATGTCACAGATTAGACCTTGCTTCTATTCATTAGCAATTCTATGTATAATTGTTTCCACAAATGATTATAAGGGTCTAACATGGAAGATAACTTGTACTTATAACAGGAATGGTTTTGAGGCTCATATTGGAGTGAAAAATGGAAACAATGAACAACTACTTAATTAGGTACTGAATTTCTAATCATAGTTATTGCTACTAGGCTAGTATTGGCCGGTATTTATTACTTTTACCTTTTACCGATACAATATCCCTTTATATTTTGTACTAGTTAAAATACAACTCTGTACTGGTTGTACCAGCTGGTATCCGTAGAACTATATAATGACCGATATAATGTGTTTTTACCGGTTTCTTAATTAAAAATTTTGAAAGTTACAAATGTTGTTACGCACTTTGGTAACTTGATCAGATTAAGACTAAATAGGAAGAAAACACCATATACTATTTATTATATGACATCAAAGTAGTTGCCTCTTCCTCATAATACTCACCATAATTTGCAGAATCTTTTCTGGTAAGTCTTCATTCTTCATCAATTTTCAGTTGTTTTTATTTTTCCTCTTCGCTTTAATTTACCTTATAGTCAGAAGCTTTCATTGGATTCTTTCATCTAATGATGTACTCCTTTTCACACACACACACACTCACAACTTACTCTTGAATTTAAGGATGTTATTCATGAAGAAGAGCTTATTCTAGAATGAACAGCTCAGTTTGGAATGTAATCTTTACTGGACGGACTATAAATGCCAAGCAATTCGATTCTTAAACATTTTTTCTCATTTTGTTGATGAACTACTATTATGAAAATATATAATAATGAATAATTTAAGACGATATCGAGACGATACCGATACGTACTATATATTTTATGAAAAAAGTTGATATATATTCCAATACGGTATTTATAACTACGAATCTAAGGAGACACAAAGCAATATTGTATACCGTCAGAACTAGTATTTTTGCAGATGCTTCCCTCTCCTCCATCACCTTCTACAATTTCAACCTTTGCCAGGTACTTGGGAACAGTGACATTTTTCAGATCAACCCTGCCATATAGTTTCCATGCTTCCGTTGCTGGCACGTCTACTTCCATCTCAGCAGCAACTGATCCCCACGTTTTGATTGCTGCAATTGGGGTGAAGGCTGAGGCTGCCGGCGGAGCTTGGAACTGGTAAGTAGCAAAAAGGGAAAAACGGAGTAGATTAACGATGGGATTTATATATTCAGGGTTCTTCATAAGCTTGCGCGGACTAGTTACATTTTTTGTGAATGGAAACTTCACCTGCAGTTTATCACCGATCTTACGCTTAGTCAGCAGTGGATATTTCCTTGTCTTTAACAGCTTCAGGGACGATGATTTTGGGGTGACCGCTCCCCCAATTATCGACGAACTTGATTTCAGCCTCTGCAATTTCATTTCTTCTTTAGTGTGTGTGTGTGTGTGTGTGTGTGTGGTGTGTGTGTGTGTGTGTGCTGAACATGACGTTTACCTTTTCTTGTGCTAAGGACCAATAGTTATTCAACCTTTATACATGAATAGTGAATACCAACATGCTAGCTAGGTTATTTTCCTTTTCCGCAGACTTGGTGTTTACTAACTGAACAACATGGTTCATTAATTAGTTCATATTCATATTACTAACTAGTGGGAACATTCATAGTCTGAACGAAGAATGTGACTGATTTTTACAATAAGAATGGTTATACCGAGCTGAATGATATTGGAGAAATGCTGGGTCGGGAAGAAGCTACAGCAGTTGGATTCTGGAAATGAACACCGGAGAGGAAAGGACCACGAGCAAAGCATGTCATTCCGATCTCCATGCTGATATGTGTGTGTGTGTGAGAGAGAGAGAGAGATAGAAAATGGATACGCGGGGTTTATCTTTGAAGTTTAGGTAGAAATTTGAAGAGGAGAGGGATAAGAAGCCGTTCAGCCTTCGATGGGTAGCTGCAGCAGTGTATGTTTCGGGATTGTAGGCAGGATAGGGTATACATAGAGAGTTAATCTTGCATCAAAACTTTTTCAAACAACTTAATGCGATGCGGGCGTGTGGACCAAAATTCTCTCTAATTTTTTTTTTTTCAATTTGTCAAGCTTGGCCATTATCATTTGTTGTTAATTGAGATTCTTTGTCGGTTATAATATGAATCTCCTTATTCTTGTCTCTAATCGCATTCTTAATCGTGATCTCAAAGTTATTCTTTTTAGTCAAATCCTCCACCGCTGTTATAAGAGCACACCTGCTCCAATCCAAAGCCTTTTTAAACATTGAAAAAATCTTGTCTCGTCTTTCTTTTTGGTTTGGACAATCCCGGTCAGCAAGTCCAGAAATTATTCTACGAGTGCACGTACTCGAAACTTAGCCATTGAATCTTGGGATGTAGAGGTTACGTCGAGCTCTTCTAAATCAACAAGTCCTTTTTCGGATTTTAACGTTCTGTTTAGTCAAGGTTTATTTTCAGATAAAGTCTTATTAAATTGAGCACGTTAGCCTTTAATTTGTCCAACATAGACCTAATCACAAACCTATGTTGTGGTACTTTGCATGGATATTGTGTTGAAAAGACATCATAGATGTAAGTTATTCATGAAATTAACTAAAGATGCATAGAAATTACGTCTATTTTATTTGCATAGTGGACAAGATTTTTGTCAAAACTGTTCTTGTTATGCTGCTAGTATATATGGGTTGCAGGCTATTCTTTCACACTTAATCATATGTAATTAGTAGGGTTATGTATAAGAAACTTGTTCGTACTTGCGTTTTGGACTGCCCGTGCTGACGTGTCTCAATATTACATACTCAACATAGCCCCATTTAATAAAAGAAATCCACTTGGTACCGGAAGAACAAACTTTGACTTTTACCCGGCCAGTTGTTAGAATCTTCCTCAAATTTCATATATAGTGACAATTAATAGTCGCTAAATGTTTCTAGTGACTTTTCTTCTAACATTTTGATGCCAAGGAAAGTGGGTTCGTACTTACGTGGAGGTGCCACAAAGGCTGCAGTCCGAGTCAGCTTCCAAGTATGTAAAGTGAGAGACAGCAAGGGTGGAACAAGGGCAGAGACCAAGGGCTTCCCAGACAGAACTCGAGGGTGGCAGTGCTGCGAGGGCGATAGCGCGAGATGAATACACGATGACAGTCACAGTCCGATGCTTAGGTCCAGAGTCAGGGTGCTGTATGTTTCTCTCTCTAGAATTCTAGAGTGAGAAAGTGAAAATGTTCTGAAAATGTCCAAATGTTCTCCCTTATGTTCTGAATTCTCAAGACCTCTATTTATAGAGATTGAGATGATGATGTCATTAACCGACATGTGGCGCTCCCCGGGAGTGACACGTCACCGGGGGGTCCACGGGTGCCGGTGCTCCATGGACTGTCAGATCGCATATTCAACCGGCCTGCTCCTCACAGCGTCGCTCTGTCTGTCTGGAAAGACTGGCTCCCACCGCATCGGTGTGGCCAGAGAACCCCCTTGATCTAGCCTCCAATCCAAGCCCTTGCGGAGTCCCACAGGCCTGGCAGCGGTGGGGAAGACCCGACGCCCAACTGCCAGGTGAACTAGGCGCGATGCCCTCCGAAGACCTGCTCCCGTCTCGGAGTGACCCGGGGGTCATAGTCCCTAGGGGTGCCGACGCAAGCCCCCAGTGCCGGAGCACGTAGGCCAGTCACGCAGGCACCCTGACGGAGATAGTGTCCCGGAGGAGTCGTCTATTCCGCAGGCCAAGGTAGCATCCCGGAGGAGCCGTCTACCCGGCCGGCCAAGGTAGCATCCCGGAGGAGCCGTCTACCTGGCGGAAGGGGAGTTGAAGAGCTCCCTGGCAGAGATAGTGTCCCGGAGGAGTCGCCTATCCCCGCGGGTGAGTCCTTGTGCCGGAGCACTCGGAGCATGTCAAGGTAGCATCCCGGAGGAGCCGTCTACCCGACTGGCCGAGGTAGCATCCCGGAGGAGCCGTCTACCTGGCGGAAGGGGAGTTGAAGAGCTCCCTGGCAGAGATAGTGTCCCGGAGGAGTCGCCTATCCCCGCGGGTGAGTCCTTATGCCGGAGCACTCGGAGCATGTCAAGGTAGCATCCCGGAGGAGCCGTCTACCCGACTGGCCGAGGTAGCATCCCGGAGGAGCCGTCTACCTGGCGGAAGGGGAGTTGAAGAGCTCCCTGGCAGAGATAGTGTCCCGGAGGAGTCGCCTATCCCTGCGGGTGAGTCCTTATGCCGGAGCACTCGGAGCATGTCAAGGTAGCATCCCGGAGGAGCCGTCTACCCGACTGGCCGAGGTAGCATCCCGGAGGAGCCGTCTACCTGGCGGAAGGGGAGTTGAAGAGCTCCCTGGCAGAGATAGTGTCCCGGAGGAGTCGCCTATCCCCGCGGGTGAGTCCTTGTGCCGGAGCACTCGGAGCATGTCAAGGTAGCATCCCGGAGGAGCCGTCTACCCGACTGGCCGAGGTAGCATCCCGGAGGAGCCGTCTACCTGGCGGAAGGGGAGTTGAAGAGCTCCCTGGCAGAGATAGTGTCGCGGAGGAGTCGCCTATCCCCGCGGATGATGTACACTCCGGAGAGTGGGTTGAAGCATGTTCCATGACCAAGGCAAGGTGCGCATGGTGTGATGAATGAGTGTGGTGCCCGGGGGCATGATGACATGATTGTGGCGCATGGGCGCGATGAAGTGAGTAAGGTGCCGGGAGCACGTCTATGTTAATGGCGCGGCGCATGGGCGCGACGGAGTGCGTAAGGTGCCGGGGGCATGTTTGTGTCAATGGTGGTGCATGGGCGCGACATAGTGCGTAAGGTGCCGGGGGCACGTTGGTGTCAATGGTGGCACATGGGCGCGACAGAGTGCGTATAGTGCCGGGGGCACGGTAGTGTGACAGAGAGCCTGGGGGCACAGCTGTATCAGTGGCGCGGCGCATGGGCGCGGCGAAGTGTTGGAGTGTGACGCCCGGACGTCGGTGACGGGGGTCACGGAGACGACGTCCGGGCGACGGATGATGAGCGTCGTGGAGTTGTGTCTGGGCGACGGGGTCGCGGAGTTGTGTCCGGGCGACGGGGGTCGCGGAGTTGATAGACGACGGAAGTTGCGAAGTTGATGGACGACGGACGACGGATGTCGTGAAGTTGATGTACGAACGGACGTCGGGAGGTTGTTGCAGGACAGACGTCGCGAGGTTGATGGACGAACGTCCGTAAGGTGATGCACGACGGACGTCGCGAGGTTGATGCACGAACGTCCGTAAGGTGATGCACGACGGACGTCGCCAGGTTGATGTACGAACGTCCGTAAGCATCGCGGAGGTGCAAAGACTCGGGAAAACAAGTGCGCGCAGGAGGGAAGGCCATAGGCCAAACATTGGGCAAGTGTCATGGCGCGTCGACAGGCGACGGGCGAAGTGCGACGATCGAAGTGTCATGAGCCTTGGTCACGTTACTTGAGCGTGCATGCTTTGACCGGTTGTGAGCGTTGAAAATGTGTGTTGCTTGTGCGGACGTGTCATGCAAAATGGGACCACAGTGGGCCTTTGGGTACGACCAGAATAGGTTGGGAACACACTTTCAGCGACAATTATTATCAGCACTTTTTAACGTCACTAAATAAAATTCACTAGACATATTTAGAGACGATTGATTGTCACTATATAGGGAATATAAGTGATTCGTCCAATTAGGATAGCAGTCAAATTTTTTCCGTATTGGGGATTAAACAAACCCACCCTTATCCCTACCCAATGTGGGATACATATTGACACATATATAAGTGTAACCTGAGATTATGTGATGATCAATAATATTGTGGACATTGATCCAACTAAATTATGGCGTGAGAGAATCATAACCCAAATTACAGGAATGCATGGTCATGCCATGAGGCTAAGAATCGAGAAATTCGATCCAAACTACGAGAATATAAGTTAGAGGTCATCTCTTTTATATCATAATAAAATCTGATTTTTAACTCAAAAAGCATGTTTAAAAAAAGGATAATTCTTCCAGATATAAGAAATAGACCCACAACTTATTCTTAGCTGATGAGAAATATATATATATATATATATATACTTATTCTTAACATAAGTACCATAACGTAAAACGTGTTTTAAAAATAAAAAAAAGAAGAAGAAGATGTTTTAGAACAAATTTGATAAAATAGGATTGGAAAACAGAATGCATTTGACTAACGAAAAGGGTGCCTTTTGTGAGAAGCAAATTCCTACTAGTACAATAAAGTTAACAATTCAGATGCGTGTGATCAGTGCATCAAAAGAGAGAAAGACAGGTGCCTATGGGGGGGACAATCTACTTTCTCATAGTATATATAGGACATAACAATAACTTTCATTTACTCACACAAACACACACACTTGGCTATTCGGAGTGAAGTAAGCTCGCCAGTTTTGACATTTGTTACACACCTTTTTTGACAATAAGAATAAACTAAAGTAAGCTAGGCCCACCCTCTCCTGCATGTATCACGTTTTCACATGCAGTGAATCACTTTCATTTCTATCAGTTTCTAGCTTATTCTCGGTGTTCGCTTTCTCATTTCTTCTGCAAATTAAAGTAAGATCTAAACTTTTTGACATTCTAGTCAAACCCGAGTTACTGTTTTACAACATACTCTTACTCTCTCTCTCTCTCTCTCTCTTCTCACGCATACGGAATCGCGAACACAACTAACTAGGAATAGATAGGAGCTATTTTTGTTTTCTACACATCCTAATATGCTATTTGATTCTCCTTTTTTTCACTAGAAAACTGTTATTCATCATTGAAAAGTAACTTTGTTCAATCCCACCTCCTTAAAACTATGTATAATTAATTCTGTTAGTGAACTTCTAGAGTCCAATGCATCGCGGGGGGGGGGGGGGGGGGGAATGATATGCAACATAACTCGATCGAGAGGCAATAACTAAAGACGTAAATAGAAGGGTACTTTATGCAAGCACGTGATGATCACCGTGCAGAAGAAGCACAAACACCAACATGTCCCAAAACGTGTTGGCATGTACATATCCAGAAACCAAAGACATTTTGAGTTGGAAAATTTCAAAGAATCGCGGCCACCCTTCTCATAAATCCCTAGCAAGATGTTCATATGCACTATGCATCATGTTCAAAAGTACGTCCGTCACTGTGAGGTGATAACTCTGATTCCAGTGAACAGTTGCAATCCCTCGGTAAACCTTAAAGTTTCGAGCTTTGATGCATCGCATTCATGTGGACCGCTTCAAGAAAAGGTCAAAATATGATGACTAGTGGTTAGTCATCCAGGTGGCTGTGGCTCCGGCCAACAAGAAGTCAAGGAAGCCTCCGACAATTAACGTGAAGATTGCGAGGCAAGTCGACGATGCTAAATATTCAGTGGGAAAGGTTGAGCCGTGGTTCTCTTGCAGGTCTTGTGAAGAAAGCCACAGACGGATTGCCTTCTGATACTGTGGCTGTCATATTTGCCGCGAAAGATGTCAAGGGGGAAGATTCATGCTCAGAATTCTGCTACCTACATGGAAAAATTGGTTTATGATTCGCAACACTAGCCAAATTGTTTAGCACATGCATCGATACACCTCCTAAAATTGATCTGTTTTGATATCATGTTAAAACAGTTAACTCAGAACCTGTTGACCATCAATTATAATTAGCCTCACAAGGCTTGTTATATTATGAAGTGTCTATAATTATTTACCTCTTGTCTGAGATTGTATCTCAACAAAGAACGACATATATAAATCTTGTAAATCACACTACGAATTGGTTGTCAACAACGGACCCCCATTTAAATTAATTTAAATTATTTCTGATATTGTAATGTAAATTAACAAAAAATAGCATACAAGCTGTGATTTAAGAACATCAAAATTAGAGATGTAGCCAAATTAATTCGAAGTTAGGTGTAAGAATCGTAATTTAGACAGAAAGATTCTTAATTTAGGTTTTCCCTTTATTGCATGCACCGAATTTGCATGCTTGATCATGCAACTAACTTGATAACTATTTCATCGTTGGTTAAATATTGATTTGCAATGTTTGGAAACTTGAAAAAATGCAGGGAAGCAGGCGTTCATTGTGGTTGTGAACCCAGTAGTGGAATGCCCAGCTAGGGGGGGGGGGGGGGGTGTGTCAGTGTGTGTGGCCTTTTCATCTTACATCAGGAAACATAATGGCGCTGAGTCCACCAGTGGCGAGGAAAGTGCAGATGCTATGGTCATTCACTTTGCCCCGACCTTGGCTGCGACCGTAACCAATCCTTATGATACTGTTTTAGGGTTTTCGGCTCGGGCTCTTTTCCATGATACAGAGCGCGGCAGGGTTCACATTGATCCCAAGAATGGCGTCGTCGGCTTCAATGCGCACGGGTTGAACCACATCAATTACTTGTTACCAGCCGTTTGGGATCTTAATGATTCTTCCCGCTCAACCACCGTGTGATACATACGAACTCTACTACTACATACGTACGTGATCATATAAATTGGCTAAGGGAGGGTATGTTATGGACAATACTTAATTCACTCATGTGTCCGCTTCATCCTTGATAAGACTTATTTACTACTGACGGTTCAAATACAATTATCAGCTCTGATGAGGCAGCAATTCGGCATGAGAAGAGCTTGTTGAGAAATTTCAGTAGTAATAGGGCCCAAAACTGTTCCCAAAATGCATCTCTGCCAGATGATATTTGTAAAATACTCTTGATCGATCCACATACTTTTGTTAATCAAACTATCACAATCTTATTAGATGATGGAACCAAAATTCGGGACAACCGAATATTGATCTTATTACACGATGGAACCGAAGTAGAAGTGACGAGAGGCTGCTAGAAAGCAAGGCCAATTATGTAGCAGAAAAGGGGACTACATTTCGTTCATGACTTGATTAAACAGTTGTTTTTTGTTTGATCAGATAGGCAGCGACATCTTTCATGATATTTATGCTTCCTGTAATAGTAGCTTTTCCAATATTATCAAGGGCCTCTTCCTTGATTGTATACTCGATTGTCGTTCTAGTGATGCATGAATCTTTTGTCTTTGGTATGCATTCAAACCGGATCCGGTACAGAGTGAATCCCTAATCTAAATGACCTCGTTCGGTTACTTCTGTTTCTTTGACCAGCTTCTCATTATCAACCTTGGTAAACCTCTCCTTAAAATAGGATCCTAGTTCATGCAAAAGGCAATTTCAATGAAGAAGAGGGTGGTGAGAAGCACAATAAAGAAGAATTTAATACGTTTCACTTGAACTGTGTGTAGAATGGCATGAAATCTTCTAAGGTTACGTAAATTTTCTTTTTGCACCCTCAATTACAATAATTTTAAAAAGTTGACGTGCATGCTACCTTATCAACAGAAGAAAAAAAATAAAACTCATAAAAATTAATAATTGAAAGGAGATTGACCATTAGTTGATAAAACTCTAGACATGATGTCACAGACTAGACCTTGCTTTCTATTCATTAGCAAATGTATGTATTGTTGCTTCCAAATGATTATAATGGTCGAACTAGAGCCGTGCTACGATAATTTGTACTCATCACAAAAGGGTGTTGAGGCTCATATTGGAGTGAAAAATGGAAAAAGTGAACAACTAAACCGAAGAATTAGGTACTAGAAAATTTATCATATATAGTTATCGATAATATATGTATTACTTTTGTCTTCTAGTGATAAAACATCCATTTATATTTCGTACTAGTCAAAATACTATTTTGTACTGATTGTACCGGTCGAGATGACTAGAACTATATACTGACCAAGATAATGTGCTTTGTACCGGTTTCTTAAAAAAATGTAGGAGTTACAAATTTTATTTGGCAATTTAGTAAATTGATCATATAAAAACAATATCAAAAAAAGCCATTATAACTATATCAAAACCTTTGTAGCCTCTTCCTCATTATAATAATTATAATTTGCATTATCTTTCTTGGTATGTCTTTAATCTCCGTCACAATTTTCAGTTTACTTTAACTTTTCCGCTTCGCTTTGATTTACTTAATTGTTAGAAGCATTAATTAGATTATTTCATATAGACAATGTACTCTTTCACACACACAATCACACACACACACACACAATTTCTTGAATCCAAAGAAGTTATATCTTAACAAAGTAGTGCTTCTTCCGGAACGGACAACTCATTTTGGTGTGATCTTTACTGGACTATAAAATTCTAAGCAATTTGATTCTTACATTTTTTTTCTTAATTTTGCTGATGAATTAGTATTATGTATGTAAATAATTTACAAAAAATTCAAGACAATATCGAGACGATACCAATACCGTTATGTACCATTTTACGAAAAAGGCTGGTATATACTCGAGTACGAATTAAACGGGGACATAAAGCAATATTGTATACCGTCGGAACTAGTATTTTTGCAGATGCTTCCCTCTCCATCACCTTCTACAATTTCAACCTTTGCCAGGTACTTGGGAACAGTGACCTTTTTCAGATCAACCGTGCCATATAGTTTCCATGCTTCTGTTGCTGGCACGTCTACTTCCATCTCGGTAGAAACTGATCCCCACGTTTTGATAGCTGCAACTGGGCTGACGGCTGAGGCCGGCGGCGGAGCTTGGAACTGGTAAGTAGCAAAAAGGGAAAAAAAGAGTAGATTAACAACGGGGATTTATATATTCAGGGTTCTCGTATACATGCGCGGACTAGTTATAGTCTGCAAATGGAAACTTCACCTGCAGTTTGTCACCGATCTTACGCTTAGTCAGCAGTGAATATTTCCTTGTCTTTAACACCTTCAGGGATGATGATTTTGGCATGACCCCTCCCCCAATTATCGACGAACTTGATTTCAGACTCTGCAATTTCATTTCTACTTTAGTATGATAAACTTGACATTTACCTTTTTCTTGTACTAAGTACCAAACTGCATGGTTCTTCAATCTTATTATCTTAATATATGAGTAGTGAATGCCAGCTACTTTTTTTACTAAGCAGTGGGAACATTTATAGTTTGAACGCAGATTGTGATCGAACACAACTGATGTTTATGGTAAAACATGATTATACCGAGCTAAATGATACTGGAGAAATGTTGGGTCGGGAAGAAGCTACAGCAGTTGGATTCTGGAAAGGAACACTGGAGAGGAAAGGCCCACGAGCGAAGCATGTCATTCCGATCTCCATGCTGATCGATGTGTGTGTAACTTGAAGGGGCAACAGGTCGGCCTTGGATAGGGAGCTGCAGCAATTGATGCTTTGAGATTTTAGCAAGTATACGGTATATATGTAGACCGCAAGTGTTGCTTCAACACTTCTTCAAAGAACTTAATGTGATGCGGCATGCATGTGGACCAAAATTATCTGAAGCTCCTTGTCGATAAACTCAGGGACCCTATGTTTATCATTTTTGTTTTTTATTTTTTTGTAATGATAACGAAAAAGATGTTTTTTAATGTTTATTTTTATCATTTTCTGTTTTCAATTTGAATACAATTACTCGAATAGTATCAAATTTTTAAAAACACGGTGTTTTCAATTTTTTTCAACCAAAATTAACTTAATGTCAGAAAAAGTAATTAAATTTTTTTTGGTAAAAATGATAAAAGTAACTAAAATTTTGATATGCATTGAAAGAAATAGAAACAGGTGTGTATGGCATAGAGGATCAGGACAAAATGGGAGGGGAACATTTCCCTAGATATTATCTACTTTCTCATGTTCTAGTATTTACCTTTCCTTTATTCGTACATTGCAAAAAAATGTCATGTACCTAGCCCTGATGCACGTCAATACATGCTAGACAAATAAAATTTGCTAGAGATTTGGGCTCTCGTAGCTGCGGCAATATGACCACGTGCATATTTGAATAATGAAAATTTGTAATTATATAACAAAAATCGTACATAATACATCTCACAGTGTTTCACGACGTCTTCAGTGTCTGACATGTCAATCACTTTCATTTCAATTAGCTTTTAGCTTATACTCGGTGATCACTTTCTCATTTCCTTTGCAAATTAAAGCATGACCTAAACTTTTTGACATCCTAATTAATCTGAATTACCGTTTTACAAGATACAGACAAACAAAAATAATTTCTATCTCTCTCTCTTACTCACTCACACACACACACACACACATGCACACACTCTCTAACGCACAGAGAATCACAAACGCAACTAGTAAGAGGTAGATGCTATTTTTCTTTTCTCATTAGATAACTGTTACTTATATAGTTAAAAAAGTAATTTGTTTTTAAATTCTAACTCCTTAAAATTATATAATATATACTTCTTATGAACTTTTTAAGCCCAACGCATCATTGGGTGGTATGCAACATAAGTAGATCGACGACAATTAGGAGCAAACAAGAAGTACAATAATTAAAGACGTTGACAGAGGGGGGACTATACAAGCACATGGCTATCAACAGCAGAGACACCCATCACTCCAACGAAGAAACTGAGACATTTTTGGGTTGGCAAAATGCAAAAAAATCATGGCCACACTTCTCATAAATTACTGAATGATGTTCACATGCAGTATGCATCATTTTCACAAATACAGACATCAATAACGCGTCTTATCACTTGTCCATTCACAGTCACAGTACGTAGTAGCCCCACGTAAAAGTTGCAATCCCTCGGTAAATATCGAAGTGTCGAGATTTGAAGCATCACATTCACGTGAACTGTTGTACATTTGCCATGTTTACCTTGTCCAGTTTTAGCTCGTTATTATTTAGGTGTACCTACTAGTGGTTAGCCATCAAGTCGCAGCGTCCAACCTAACAACATTTCGTACTCGGTACATAAACTTGTTTATTTTTCATCGTGTTCATCATGTACATCCCGGCACTTTATAGACACACGGTCTGCTTGTGGTGTCTTTATACTATAGACATATATGCCAATGCACATCAATGACGTGCCTGCACGCGCAACCGTGTGACAACAGAGTGCAGCAGCGTGCTAGTGTGCCCGTCGTCGTGCATGGCAAAGTGCCCACTTGTCCAACTCGGCTCCTAGCCTTGCTTCACTTGTATAAATGTGGTCACCGTCGAGAATAGTTTTACCTGCAGTCATAACCATCCTGTTACATGTACTTAGTGACGTAATTTTTAACAAGTAGGACACTTTTTTGGTCAAGAGCTATTGCTAAATTTAGCGATTAAGTTCCTCTTTTGGTTACAAAGCATTTAACAATGACAGAGGAGGCGGTCCTGTTAGAATTTTTTGTATCGTTAATCCTCACGTTAGCAGAACACATTTACAAGTTGACTCGATCAAAGAAATATAAATCTATCAAGTGATGAGCACATTCACGTATATAAAGTAACTTATATTTACGTGGAATCTTATCTTTTTGATAACAGGGTTATATATATAAAAAACTAGAGTTAAACAATTACAACCAAGTTCCGATTATCTTCCAACTGAGACAACAAAAAGGAAGAGGATGGAACAAAGCCAAATAGGTCGTAAGCAAAAGCGTTCGCAGCAAGGTTGTGAGCTGCCCGGTTCTTCTCTCTATGAATGTGCATAGCTTCCCAGCATGGGATCTTGGCCAAGAGAGCATGAAGTTCGAGAATGGTATCTCTACATCTCCAGGGAATGCATAGGAGGTGGTTTGTAATGAGGTTAACAATTGTTTCAGCATCTCCTTCCAAAATCACGAAGTTCTTCGATAGTTCCACCGCTTTTCGAATGGCCATTAGCGCTGCGAGAGCCTCTGCTTCCTCAGCATTCCCACATTGGGCTTTTGCAGTGTACCCAAATTCACAACTACCATTCTCATTCCTACAGATCATTGCCAAGCTTGCCTCCGAGCCTCTAAAGGCCGCATCGAAATTAATCTTAATCCAACCAAAGGGTGGTGGCGACCAACAACTGGAAACACACCTGGCTGGGTTAGATTTGCTGAAAGCTTCAACTAGCTCATGAGTTTCTTTGTTGATTGATTTTGCCAAACGGATCACATTGATGCCAAAACCTTCATGAATCATTTTGTTGCGCTGGAACCAAACAAGATCCATAAGGGTAGCTGCAAAAATAGAATACTCCATTTGGTCATTCACAGATAATCCCGGGCATTCAAGCATAGCCAACAACCAGTCAGCAGGACGCGATGATGGTTGAGGAGGTCTGAATCCCAATCTCGATTTGAGCCAAAGAAGACGCGAGACGCTGCATTCAATGAATAAGTGAGAGGTTGTTTCTGGGATGTCGCCACACAGAGGGCACATGATGTCCGGCGAAACGGATGGAAAATGCAGAATTGGTTTGATTGGTAAAATGCTCCAAGCTATCCTCCAGATTAGGATTTTATGCCTCTCTC